>OZ018311.1:16348160-16713559 GCA_963969455.1 Arge pagana | reverse complement strand
TGACTAACAAGGAAACCTTGCGAACCCGAACTCACCGATTTCGATGATTTTGATATATGTTGTAGAACATCGAAAAATAAGAGACACGTATTTTTTTATACGTGCTCTTAAGCCCGTTTAGGGGTGAAATCTACCCTCAAAGTTCACTCTCAAAAAGTCTTTTTTCGAAATATCTCTGCTTCTAATTGGTATTTCGCGACGGAACAAAATGGAAAATGCTCTTTGCGGTAAGGCGGAGCTACTAGACATTGTTATGCCCACGAGGGTTGCAACCCCTATTTTTTATACCGGAAAAACCACATTTTTCGAAGATATTTTCGTTGTACTGATTCGAATATTGACTTGAAAATTGAAAAATAAATATTCTGAGTTGTGAAATAAAGTAAATAAGTTGACGTGTTCGAGGATTTCGCGTTAACTACCCCCAAACACGGTTACTACCCCTTCAAACATTGGTCATCTGCAATAATGAAGAAAACGTTTTTCTCAAGAGAAATACGAATAAGATATGAATTGAGATATCGAATATCTTATATTTAAAGTCATTTATTACGAGGCAATAATTTCATCATAAAATGGATCACCTTGGTCAAGATAAACTATAATTCGCGAGTGACTTTTTAATCCATCAATTCTTCTTTTCGTCCAATAATTTTTTAGGATACTGTTTATCACCGATTATTCGTTTCGTAACTCATCGGTCGGGTATATATGTCGCGAAACTCCATGCTCGGGAATAAGTGTAGTCTTTTAGAAGCATTGAGTAGGTTTGTTCCTCCATCCGGACTCAACAATGAGAATCAATCCTTTGACTGTTATACATTTATTATCCGCGTTTTTTCAAAATATTCAAATACAAGATGGAACGGCCAATCATAGAGAAATGGAGTTAGCAGAATCGATTAAAGATATACTGATAAGTGCCACAAATGATTTCAATGACGTAGATATGATTATTGGAGAGACATTACATTTTCAAGAACAGTACAAAGATGACGCAGCAAAAATAGTTGAAGATACAATACAGCATCATTCTCCTGATCCTGTTGAAGCACCAACAAATCATTGTACAGAATGCTGTTCGTGGTAATCAAGAAGTTATCAACTTCGGAAAATCGTGTTTATATTATGTACATATAAAAATACTCAAAATATTCGAAATCAATTTGGTTTTTTCAAAGTAAAGTGCTCACAGGTCTCATTTTTCATTTTTTATTTCAACAATCATGGAAATCAGGTTCAGCTGCATATGTATTGACCCAGAAAACTTCAATACAAAAAACTCGAACTAATTCTATAGCGGATGAATATTTTTCAAATTCTCAATTTGAAGTGTATTATTCTATAAATTCATGACAATAATGGTAATCTTCATAGAAATGTTTGAAACATAATGATTTCTTACACCAGCCGCATCGTATCATAGCAATATCATAGCCGCGGAATACCAATTAGAAGCAGAGATATATCGGAAAAAGACTTTTTAAGAGTGAATTTTGAGGGTAGATTTCACCCCTAAACGGGCTTAAGAGCACGTATAACAAAATACGTGTCTCTCAAAACATATCTTATTCGTATTTCTCTTGAGGAAAACATTTTTTTCATTATTGCAGATGATCAATGTTTGAAGGGGTAGTAACCGTGTTTGGGGGTAGTTAACGCGAAATCCTCGAACACGTCAACTTATTTACTTTATTTCACAACTCAGAATATTTATTTTTCAATTTTCAAGTCAATATTCGAATCAGTACAACGAAAATATCTTCGAAAAATGTGGTTTTTTCAGTACAAAAAATAGGGGTTGCAACCCTCGTGGGCATAACAATGTCTAGTAGCTCCGCCTCGCCGCAAAGAGCATTTTCCATTTTGTTCCGTCACGAAATACCAATTAGAAGCAGAGATATTTCGAAAAAAGACTTTTTGAGAGTGAACTTTGAGGGTAGATTTCACCCCTAAACGGGCTTAAGAGCACGTATAACAAAATACGTGTCTCTCAAAACATATCTTATTCGTATTTCTCTTGAGGAAAACGTTTTTTTCATTATTGCAGATGATCAATGTTTGAAGGGGTAGTAACCGTGTTTGGGGGTAGTTAACGCGAAATCCTCGAACACGTCAACTTATTTACTTTATTTCACAACTCAGAATATTTATTTTTCAATTTTCAAGTCAATATTCGAATCAGTACAACGAAAATATCTTCGAAAAATGTGGTTTTTCCGGTATAAAAAATAGGGGTTGCAACCCTCGTGGGCATAACAATGTCTAGTAGCTCCGCCTTGCCGCAAAGAGCATTTTCCATTTTGTTCCGTCGCGAAATACCAATTAGAAGCAGAGATATTTCGAAAAAAGACTTTTTGAGAGTGAACTTTGAGGATAGATTTCACCCCTAAATGGGCTTAAGAGCACGTATAAAAAAATACGTGTCTCTTATTTTTCGATGTTCTACAACATATATCAAAATCATCGAAATCGGTGAGTTCGGGTTCGCAAGGTTTCCTTGTTAGTAAGAAATATAGCAAACATAATAAAATCAAACGCTTTTATTTGGAAGAAAATTAATCGAGCAATTGAGAGTAATTTGATGTTCCGAGTAAAATTAGTGTGCAGTGTGCAGTAGAATAGAAGTTTTCTGTTAATTTACATACCTTGCAAAGAAATTTGGTCACTCACGGACATAAATTGCAATATGGGGCTTCACAAGGGTAGTTTCTTTAGCGTTATCAATTTTTTGCTTCAAGTCATTACAGCATAACCATGATCCTGAGGCTCGCTTGCAATAGGCGATATAATGGCTGGAGTAATGATGAATGATACCAACTAGTCTGAAATTTGAAAATTCCACATGATAATAAATATTTAAACATTCTAATATTGCAATTCAAAAAATTCAAGACATTCATAAGTAAATTTAATTTACCGATATTTCATGCCCAGCTCTAGAGAGATGGGAAAATCCTTTAAACGGCATTCTATTGTTTCTTGCATGTCAGACCTTCTCACATCGAGTTCTATACACACATGAATATTCAATTGATTTTCCGCTTCAATAAATCCTGTGCACCCTGGCTGTCGACATTTTATACCGGACACATGAGCCTGATAGAGAACTGCTTCTTGCAATGCTTGATATCCGTTTTGCCTTATAATTTTCTCATTGATCGGCAGAAATGATACTTCTGCTGTTGCTTTTTGAATACAGTGGACATTGCTACACTGATAAGTTTTATATTGACTAGGCTCGTTATTGAATAAATTTTTCCATATATGGGTGATGAAATCTTCTGTGTCCATCTCATAAGGAAACAAAGACGTCAAGTTACCATTCCTTACGATTGGGTAGAATTCATTGAGAATCTTCAAACGTTCATAACAAATTTGTTCACTTGGTCCTTGTTTCAAAAAATTGGTAACAAATTGTAGAGTATGATTCTTCGAATTTTGTATAAATGAATCATAGGTAGGGTTATCTAGCGCACTGAATTGTATAATATGAACTAAGGAATCAAAGCCACAGGTATTTTTCACCAGAACTTTAATATTATTATACTGTACGTTCGTTTTTGCGGATTCTTTTATGTCGAAGTTCCATGAAAATTGAGAATAATTTATTTTTATTGTTTTGCTGATTAGTCCATTAACTAACAGAAAGCCCTGTCGCCGCGATGACTTTCTTTCATTCAAAATTTTGATTTCTGGAAGGGGTTGAAAGTAGAATCCTTTTGGTTTGATGATTCTTTGAGCTTGTACAATGCGTGTCGTCTTTTTTTTCAATGGTGCCATTTGTTGTTCTTTAGCTCTTTGATTGCATTCGTCACTCGCTAAATATGACTCAACAGAATGCACATCATCATCAACACGGTTTTGATCAACAGGGTTTTCTTTCATTTGTTTTTCAACAATTTCAGATACAAAGCTTTGTGCATGTGGTGTAGAGTTTTCTGCAGTTCTTGGACTATTTTTCAAAATTTTTTGATAAACTTGTAGATCACGTTTCTTGTTCAAATTATCAGTAGTTTCTGATAATTTCTCATCACTTGACACGAGCATCGCATATGAATGATCACCCATTGGTGTACTTGTAAATCCTGGATGCATGCCAAGTGCAACGTATGATAGTGAGTGAGAAGGTTTTGATTCTTCGGAGTTCAATTTTGTATGTTGTTCTGAGTTGTTGACATGAATGTCCAAATGGTCCTCTCCACAATTTGATGGTTTATCCTTCATTACTTGACACTCTACGGTCTCATTCACCATAGAGTTGAGATTGTCGTCAACAAAATCATTCTTTAGTGCCTCATAATCAAGAATTTGAGAAAGAATAGATGAGGTGTCATGGATCGGAAATTGTTCGTTTGGTGTGGTCAAATTGTTCTTCGTTATTGATTCATCATCAGAACTTCCATTCTCCACAATGAAAACTTGTTCATTTTTAAGCCCTTTCCATTTTTCATAAGCTAATAAGTCAGAATCATCAGTCAACTGGATCCTGTTTGGTCGAGGATCTGAGCTACCCTTCACATCTATATTGATTTGAACAGTTTCTTCGTGCTGAGTTTGAGGAGTCAAGAGTTTCTGTTGATGATTGAAATGTTTTAATTTTGCAGCAAAGAGATTACTACCACTCTTCAGATTATCCAAGTGCTCAATCACAAATCGAGGCGCTGAGCATGGTAAGTGCGTGAATTGAAAAATTCGGGCTCGCATGTGTGCAAAATAACCCTCTTGATATGCAGTTGAAGCATGCTTTTTATCACCAGCAATCGCGGCAGCGGTCCACAGTGGGAACTCTTTTCCAATTCGCTCTAATTCTCTGATGAAATCCGGTAAGTAGAAAGCGTTCACTGATACCTCTGACGCTTCAGAGTTACAAGTTGCTGCTGATGCTATCAATTTTTTGATAAATTGATGTGTTAGTGTTCCACTGTCACCTTCATCAAACGATGGAATCTCATCACCCTTGATTTCCTGATAATGTGTCATTGAAGCTTCGAGACTTTCAATAGTTGCTTTTCGAACGCTCATAGAGTTTTCCAGTTCTTTTCGAGCATCTAAAACTGTTATCTGGATCTTAGATGTTGAAACTATAGTGTCTTCATAAGGTTGCAGTGCAACAATGCAAGTGAAAAGAAATAATCGTTCAAATTCTTCTATACCTGCAGAATCTACCATTAACGCGACACAACGAATAAAGAAATTCTTTATATATGGATGGTCTTTGTGTATCAAACATTTCCATTTGGATACAAGAGACATGAGGTGAGCGACGTCTATTCGAATCAAAGTTTTTGCTGGTCGAAGTGTCTTTTTTGGTTCTGCTGTAGCCCACAAAAAACAAGCATCGACATAGTCTTTTAAATTCATATTATTGAATGTTAAGCAACAAGACATTGGTATTGCACGTTCGTAGTCAGAAACTGCCTCACCTGGAGTTGGAGCACCAAGCCGTACCCAAAATTTGAGCCAATTTTCAATAAATTCTTGCGTATGAATTTCCGTCACCATTTGGTAAACACAGATCGTTTTCCCCTCGAAGTTGATGGTCACAGTATATAAAAATACATGGCCAGTCATCTTTCCTGGACAAATTTCAAATTTTCTGACCACTCGACCTGTGGCATCAATAGAGATCTGCGATTGATTTCTTAAGACTCTAACGTATTCTTTGAAAACATGTAATTGTTCTTGGGTGCAGTACCAAACATAGAACCTAATGCAGCCTACGTTGTGTATATTATTTACGTAACGAGGATCAGTAGTCATCTTTTGGAAACATTTAATCACATCCAATTTTTCTTTAGGTTTCATACCTGCCTTTTCTTTATTCATTTCCATTTTGACTTGTCTGTAAATTCGATTTTTCTGAATAAAATGTGGAATATCATCTCCAAACTCCATATCATTTCTCAGCAATTCCTCCTGGTAGTTGGCAGCATTTTGTTTTCGCAATTTCAATCCTACTTGCTTCCGTTCTGCACCATTAAGAGGACGCTTCATTTCTCTATGGTACTTTCCACGAGTATCACGAGTTTGGATTGTTAGTCTAAGTCCCTTGTTACTAGGTTCTTCATTTGCTGTACCAATCATGATATTTTGACAGTCTTTACTATCTTTGCAATAGGCCACAAACTTCAAGAAATATTCGTTTTCTTGGGGATTGAAATCAGCACATATGGAAGACCACTTTCCTAAAAATGCACAGCTGAATTTGTACCTCTTCCAGAATGCCTTTGTAATGACGGCTGCCCAGGTTTTCTTTTTCAATCGTTTTTTTAGTCTATCTGTGGTATCATCTGGTTTGATTAAAGTCCACTCTTCATTTGAAATCAATAAATCAAACGTTTCCAGATTTTGTTCATTGTATAGATAGTCAGCAATATAATCATTGTCCACATCTGAATCACAGCTTCCTTCCACATCAGATTCTGAGACTTCGTCAATGAGGTGAGGCTTTGATTTGGGAGAAATTAATATACCTTGGTTTCGTCGGGCTGCTGTGAGATCACCTCGTTTGTCAGTCCTGATATATGTGTATACGGAACGAGGTATCCACCTTCCATCTAGATCTCGACTCATTTGTGTCCATAAATTATCCCTTAATGGTGGAAAATTGTTCGTCGTAAAATGATTGATATATTTTTCAATTAATTTAATAATTTCTTCCTGTCCGACATTCGGTCTTCGGCCCACTTGTGTACGAAAACCCTAGGGAAACAAAAAAAATGCCATGAAACTTATAAGAAATTTTTTCATTAACATTTTACGTCTTGTATTTTTTTGGTTAAATTTTAGCAAAGTTATATTTAGCGATGTATAAGATAGTATTCATACAGAGATGACAATTTATAATGGGAGAAAAAATGAACCTTTTTTTTGGATCCCATGATGTCCTTTCTCTAAATGTACTCGAGAATAAAACTCGTTGCAGCTTTTGCGAATAATTCTACGAATCCGCTGTACGGAATTTGTAGGCCTCTTCATTGCTGCCACACTTTTCTATACTTTCCAAAAGGGTATAAAATGCAGCATCTGATTGGTCAAATTACGTGATAATGCAAGAAGTATAGAAAAGTGCGTAGGAGGGGTGAAAAGACTGTTGTCACAGCCAACCTCAACTGATTTTCAAGAAAAAAAGCCCACACTTGAAAATGGATTTTTTCATATTTTGTTATATCATACGTTCACCGATTTTTTCAAAAAAAATAAAATAAAATAATTATCTCTTAGTATAATAAGGCATAATTTGCGTAAACGTCTACATTTCATTAATCGGAATAAAATAATATATAAAAAAATGTATCGAGTAAGGTTAGATTTTACGGAAATGTAAACCAATTGCTAATAATCTTGAAATATAATGAATAAAATAAAGTTTCTAATTATTCAAGTAAAGAATTTGTTTCCCTATTTATCACAGTTCAAACGATGGTAACCAATTTCGCAAATGACAAATTCCTAATCAATCAACGCTTCAATTTTACTTGGTTGTAGTGACAATGAATTCTACCCATTAAATTATCAAGTTATTATTTATATTCATGTGTATTCATTTTTTACATAATTAACTGAAGACTTTGATACAAAATTTGGTCATTTGTTCGGGGGGAAAAAATTCGATGAGTAATTCGATATACAATTGACAGGTCTGGATCTTGGCCATAGTAAACTTATCTATCATCCCTGATTATCTGAGTCATATGAAAAAATCATTATATCATGATTTTGATGGTTTCTGGAACTCCTGAAAAAAGCTTACTGATTATTCCTTCTTCCATCCACACATTGTACTTATGTCTATATATTTGATGAACCAAATAGTTTTCACCTGAGAGATCCAGAGAGCCTTTCTCGAAGATCTGAGTGACCAAGGCCAACACTCAGTATCCCAGAAGCTGCCTCGCCCTCATGGTAACGCGAACCCCAGCGCATCGAACGTATATAAATACAATAATTGTCGATGAGAAAGAATAATTGATAAGTTGCTTCCGGGGTCTGAAAAGTCGAAGCAGTCATAAGCGGTAAATACAATCTTTTACTAGGAATGATCAATATCGAAGTCTTCACTTTCAATAATCATATATTATTTTGGAGAAGAGAATAAAAGAAGTGAAGAGGTTTTATCGAATGAAATTTATTAAATTGTTGCAAGTTGCCGATAAGGCACTCAACAGAATCATAAATGAAGGTGCAACATCAACATTTTTGATACAGAAACTCATGGTTGGAAAATTGACCTTACCTTGATAAGAGGAGTTGAAAGTTTCCAGTCAATGCTTGTCTACAGGCACGACGAAATGATTAAGGATTTGTAAATAATCTAAAGGTAATTTAACTATTTATTTACAACGCAACAAATCGAAACGTGAATCATCGCGTCGGGGGAATGTTATGATGTGACTTAGCTTTCCTTTGTTAAATTGAACGACGAAAAGACTGATTTTCTGTGATGTTTTCAACACTGCGAGTCTTATTTACTCTTCTGAATTCGTTGCGTTGTCAGTAGGTGAATAACACTTAGATAATTAATAAATCCTTGACAATTTCGCAATGCCTGTAGGCAGGCATTGCAGTTCTCTGAATTCTTTCAACCCCTCTTACCAAGGTAACATCAAATTTCCGACCATGGGTTCCAACATGAAAATTTTTAGTTAGGGTCAGACTTATCATCAACCGGTGGCATCATATAGTTAGTGTGAACATCTTGTAATAGAGAGGCTCATGAAATTGAACTGAACGGCATGGGTTTCACTGTTTGACCCGAGTAAACATCTCTAGAGGTTTCAGCAAAATCTTGGATCCGCACAGCTTATCAGATTCAATGATGAATAAAATATAAGAATATTTAATGTCTAACCTGAATAGATTGCACCAGCAGGACTTTGTATCCTTGAGTTTGCCCAAGGCGGTAGCCACCCCTAATGCGTCAGGGGTGGCTGCTCCCATCGGTTATTTGAAGAATTCACTACATCTCCAATATGGACTGGAATACTCGAAGGATTGTACTGGAATTATTCGAGGGAGTTGCTTCTGACACTTCATCTGTCACTGAAGAAATAATTGTTGCTGTTGGAATGTCATTCCGTAACTAGTCGCATTATATGCGGATAATTCTGTATCTGAGGCTGTTGGGAGATTAATAAAAGGGCCCTGCTAATGAAAAAATATCGAACTATATCAATGAAATTCATTTTAATATTTCAAGTCTCGAAAGGGGAAAAAAAGTTACCTTGTAAGAAGCCTTTGAGAAGCAGAACGTCGGAGAAATTTTATTCATGACGTTGACTAAGTACATTACAGACGGGCTTGAACAACCAGCATGGGTACATAAAAGTACGGCCACGAATTATTTCACCTTTTCAGAAGTCCTCGGCACAATTGTTCTACAAATTGCTTCGGGCTTGATTCTTGTCTATTTCGCCCTGCATGAGGCAAAGATCTGCTCCGAAATGAAGATGATACAGGTTGATGTAGTGCAACGTGAATACGTCAACGTATGGCATTCAAGGCTGACCTTTCTAGTTCATGAGCAAAACTTCAAGTAAGAATGTACATTCTTCAAATGAAGAATATTTTTATCAGCTGAATCTTACTACTCCAAAATTATCAATCACACGAAAGACGCAGAATGACGAAACTGTCATGGCGGAGGGCAGCGCAGCCCGCCAGAGGGCGGGCGGCAGGAGGGGGGGGGGGGGGGGCGGTGCTTAATTATTATTTTGTAAATAAATCCTTAAAAATTAGTTTCCAAATTTGGAAATACTTGGAAATCGATTTTCCAAATTATTTAGCATCGATCTGGAGAAAAAAAAAATGAAATCGGTCAACTTGTTTGCTAACTATACGTTTAGTAAATTTTCATTGATTATTCATTATCCATTTGTTTCCAAATTACGCGAATGGTTTTCCAAATTTGTCCAAATGATTTCCAAATTATTGGGTACATTTATTTTCAAATTGGTTGCAGTAGTCTGCCAAGTATACTGAGGTTACTAGTCCAGCGAGGGAGAAACTGCAACTAACTTCACTGCTGTAACAATCACCAAATATAAATCTTCTTTTGATGCAACGTTTATCATCCGTGCCCACCGACCCTATGATCTTAAGCATCATTCACAATTGGCTTATTGCCATGGTCGCGCAGTGGTAATGCAGAACTTAGTGCAGTGTAGATGATTGAAACGTTGGATTCCATTGCATGGTTCACAGTAGATTATTGTAGTTGACACTAATCTCCTGTGAACCATACAACGGAATCCAACGTCTAAATCTTCTGCACCGCACTAAGTTCTGCACTACCACTGCACTCAGCCAATTATGAATGATACTTTACGTTCTGCTATTTGCCGTGCTTTCACTTATATCTGTAAGAGGCGCTTAAATCGCATCTTGACAATTACTCTTACTGTGCCCCAAGAATGGGGACAAGTTTTATCGCAAAGTGTTGTTTCCTCCCTACTATTCCATGAACTAAACCGTACTGACAACAAATTGTAAAGATGAGAGATCAACACAAAATCGATGCAATATGTCAAGAGATTGTCAACAATAATTTGCAAGTGAAAGCCATCATCCAAGTAATACAACGATTTATTTCAATGTTATCAATGAATATATTAATCAATAATTTAACATTGAAGTTCATTTTTCCATTCATTCATAAGCAATGTCCAACCATTGACAGTGTCAGCATGGAGTTTTCACTGAGTCATTGATCAAGTGCCAATGATTCGAAGTCATTAAAAATCAAAATTGTTTGCACATTTTGGTAATATACACCGAAATACACATAGTAATGTTACGGAAACTTAATAATTCAGAGAAAATATTCAGAGTCAAATCTTAGTGCGATATAAAAACAAATGTATATTGATCAATGAAAAAGAACTACATTGCTTTACACGACGAAAATATCGGTATTACCATATCTCAGCCAAGCATAATGCTTATATATATGCTTACAATATTACGCTTGATTGAGATGCTTGATTACTATGCAAATCCAGCTTGTTACACTTGGAAGTCTCTTTTAACTTCTATATAATGATGAAACTTTATTTAACATGTACAATTTATGTTTTATTCCAACTTGCATTACCTATCCTTAAAGTTAACTTTTTGTTGCAGGACATTCAAAATTGTACCGTATCTATGGAACGTTTGAATGAATTAAATGCTAAAGGTAGGACAAAAATAGCTATGGTGAGATCAAATATCGATCGCTTAGCTGCGTTAGTAAGGGAAGAACAAAATGAAGCATTTAAAACAGAATTACATTCACAAGTTGAAAGTCAGCAAAGTCAATTGACTGTTACCTTAGCAGCATTTCGTAATGCTAATGTTGTTAGTGCCTGCATAATTAATCAATTAGAAAAGCAAGATTTATTAGAAATGCCTGAAGGATATGAAAACACATTACGAAAGCGACAGAAAGACCAGGCTTTAACAAATATGAGCAGTGACATCACACAAAAATTGTTAAACATTTCTCGACATTTGTCAGAAACCACACAAAAAAGTGCGCAAACCTTGGATGTGTTAAGTACGTATAAAAATAATATTAATTACTTGGGAATAACCATTGAGTGATAATGTTACTGTAATTGTTGTAAATTATAATCAAACAAATTAATCATATTATCGTTTTTTCAATACAGTGACTTCATCAGAAAAAGTTACTAGTACAAAAGACGAGTTACAACATCAGCAACAAGTCATAGTTCAATCAGGAAAGCTTTTGGGAAAATATGGTCGACGAGAAGTGACAGACAAAGCGTTATTGGTGCTTGCATTTGCATTTTTCTTAGCTTGTGTATTTTATATATTTCAGAAACGTTTGTTCTGATTATCGGTAAATGACATCAGATTGATTACATTAACAACACTGTTATCGGGTAAATTTACACCAGTTTCACAATCTATCAGATCTGAATATACTTTTCCCATAAACCAGCAATATTAAAACATCCTTGTATCAATCCGAGTACAATCCTTGTTCTCCTGATTTATCTGATGTTGTTAGATTTCTGTGTAAAAACCGTTTTCAGATTATTCCAAGATTGTTTGCGAAGCATTAACATGAAGCACTTAATTCCCTAACGTTTATTTTTGTTGTGTTAATGCAAATTCCTTACATACAAGTTTTACGAAAAAGCGTGTAGTTCCGAAAAGCACTTACCGCTTTTCTCTTTGAAACTCCTTGTAGTTATGTATTTTGACGCGCTGATCACGAATATGATCATTAAAATTGGCCCAAATTTGATTTTCGCAATTTGATAATGCCAAAAAATTGATTTTCCAGAGGTTTTTCTATATTATTTCGAAAAATAATAATCGTGGAGAAAAATGTTTTATATAAAAGTTGCAGATTATTAAAAGATACACATTTTATGTTGAATAATTTTTTGTCTAAGGTCATTTTTTTGCGATATAACTGGGATTTTTTCTGTCCAAGCCACTAAATGCCGTTTTTAAATACATTGAAATGAAATAAATTTGACAAGGACAATTTATCAAAACTCCATTAGTTTTGACATTGTCTACTTACGCACAACCGCGGGAAAGTTGGAGTTTGCAAAGTGCAAGTTTTTCTTGGTTTATTTTTGTCTTTTGGAGATTTTTTTTTAATTTAAACTTTTCTTTTTTCTAGTTGCTTTTTTCCGTTTTATGTAAAATTTTGAGAAAAAAAGCAAGAAAACTACCTACCCCACCTTTCTACCTACTATTACCTTTTTCGGGACGGAAACTTTTAACATCCGCGATGAATTTGGTGAAAGGGTCTGTGTTTTTACACGGCGTCGCCATAAAAATTCATAAAGATGGTCCGCTAGGTTTTCTTTGCGAACTCCTCCACGTGATAACGTGCGACGCATCCAACGCCACGACAACCTAATATTTTGTGCGAGTGCTTCGGTTTTCGCATTCACAAATTCTTGTTATTTAAATTCAAATATCCTTTCCAGTACTCCGTTTGAATTTCTATTCCATCGCCGCACCTACATCTTTTTCGGCCGATAACGTTTTTTCAAGATGACGCATTCCGCATAATCGCAATTTTTTCGCATTTTGTGATTTTATACTCATTGAGTGATACATCAGATAAATAAAAAATGGCAGGTGTAATTTAGTGCAAAGTTGACAAGAGCATTACCGCCCACTCCTCACAAATAAAATATGAATTTCTCTGCTGCAATGAATACCGCATCAGTTGTAGCTTCAGGGTTGCACTTTTTTATAAAATATTGACAATATATAATTTATCATGAAATAATCAATAGAAACATATTTGTGTGGTTTGCTTGATTCTTTCTGGTTTTACCTACTTTATCGTGTGCGTTGATATGGGTCTTCTTATAGCTCTGAATGAAATCCGGATTTCTTTTTCAGTAGTGATTAGTGAAAATCAAATGCATATGGATTCACTCTCTTACGCGCACCCTTATGAGCAGGCACACCGATAGTCCAGTAAATATCCTTGAAATTTACCCTTTGAAACACACGTTTCCTTACTCATTATCGATTTGAAATGTTGCACTCGGAGATTCCTGGGGTCGCTTCGAAGTGTTATAATTAACGATTTATTAAACTGGAAATTTGTGAAGATTATGAAATTTAAAAATTTACATTAAAAAAAAATCTTGCCAAGTATAGTTCGATCGCTCGGAAAACGCGTGGAATGGATTTCTAACCAGGCGAAAAATAACGTTTTTTTATTTGAGATTTTTTTTATGAAGATACAAAATTTCTGCAGGAAATTTTTTTTCCGCCAATCATAGATCGATCGATTGAAAATCAAGTGAAACGGATTTACAACCGGGCGAGGAATAACCTATTGTTATTTGAGAATTTGTCTATAAAGATACAAACTTTATAAATGAAGAAAAACTTTCCCGCAATTGTAGATCGATTGATTAGAAATCGCGTGCAACGGATGTATAACCAGGCGAGAAATAAACTTTTTTTATTTGAGAATTTGTTTATGAATATCAAAATTCGCGGCAGCGAATCGTCGCCAAGTTCATGCCGAGAATCATTTACCCTAGCAAATTTTCATATCTGTAAACATTGCGTCAGAATTCCTCAATCACGCTACGTCGCCGGATGAAATTTACAGGGTTAATAGGTGAATTCCAAATGAACTTCGTGGAAAAAATTGTACGGAATCGATCGAGTAGTTGCAGAGTTGTGAACTGTCAAAGTTAGTGAAAAATTCGAATCTTCTTCTCCGGACAGTTTTTCGCAGTCACTTTGTTATGAACACGATATCTCTAGAACCATTCCACCAATCGACTTCAGATGTGGAAGGAATATTCTTTCCATCGAAATCTCGACCCCTATTGATTTTGGTGAAGATCGAATGATGTATAAAAAACGAAGAGCCTAATCAATGATGCTGTATGGTGTGGGTGCGTGCGCGCGTGTACTTGTGAGTGTGTGTGTCCGTCCGTGTGTTACGATGTTCAGGTCCTCGGCTCGGTATTTGTCGGGGTCCAGGTCGTCCGCTCCGTAGTTTTTCGTGTCTGGATCATTCGCAGCGTGGTACCTAGTGTCCAGATCATCGACTTCGTATTTGTCGGTGTCCAGGTCCGTTTTGTTGTTTGTTTTATCATGCTAATACGATGATCTTTCGCTAATACCTTTGGACCTAATCAATATTTTTCGACGCTAAAGGTCTAATTTTGTAGAATCGCGAAGACAAACCACAAATTTGCGGCGGTAGATTTGTAACAACTTGTAAGCAAATGATGCTTTGCAGAGACTTGCCGTGAACTTGTCGTTAATTTTACTGAAATCACGGATATTCCAATTCTTGAACAGAAAGTGTGGCTATCAGAGTATACTTGGCAAATTACTGGAACCAATTTAAAAATGAAATAAAAACACCTTCGCAGCCAAATGGTGGGTAAATGCCCATAAGAAAGCATGTGAACAGAGAAATTCTGTGTCGCATGTTTGATTCGCCATGGTGTAGGAGTGGCAGCTTTTAATACAACTTAAGGGGACCGCCAACCATTCAGCAAAGGGATTTCGTGCAGTCCTATAGTAGTTGAAGGTCATCACTAGGACAGCTATTTCCCAAAGCAGTAAAGTGCGCTTCTCAAACAATCCCGAGAAACTCACATTTAGAAAAATACAAGCGGCTCAAGTCAACTAGTGCTGATCTATAAATAACGACGAGCGTAGCTCATCGCGTAGCGTGTCAGCTCAGTAATACCGAGATCGTCGGTTGAATCTCAAGGCGGCGGCTTCTTTGTCCATTTTTTTTTTCTTCTTTCAACTACAGTTTCTCTTTCTGTGACATACTTTGTAATCTTTCGTTGGCGAATTCGATGCTTCTGTTTGAACCGCTGAACCTATCTATCGGAAGCTTCAAAATCGAAATTTTCAAATTGACTCGCAGCAGATAGAGCCTACTGCTGTAAGTTTCGTATCGTAACCTGCTGATGATGTTGACCAGCTTCCATGAACCGATCATACGTCCACGAATCAATGATGGAATATTCATCAAGAGACTTGGTAGAGTGTCGCGCCTAGTTATATAAAAAAAAAAAAAAATCGCACTCGCCGCGCGAGACTCTGACAGAGTCTCTATACCCGAACGGCAACTGAGTGACCGTTAAGGAAATTTATGATCGTTAATTTCTTCCGTCTCGCTGAAAATACCGAATTGTAATATTTATTGCAGGATGTGGCAAAGGAGAGCTTTAATTTAAGCCCTATTGCGATCAAATCGGTGGACGTAGAGCTGAGATATTATTATTCGAAGGTTTCGATGCAAGTAATTTATACGTGTCTTCGACGAGATTGCATTTTCGTCGTCTCCGTCAGTCAGTGACGTCACTCACTGTGGCAAGAAACCTATGGGTATAAAGAGTATAGAGTGGCTTTCGCTAGGTGTAGAGAAGAGAACTACCAAGTATGGGCGTAGCCAGATGGCGCTTTGGTTCGTACTTTATTTTCACCAACTACAGTACGGTATCATACCAATCATCTGGGGTATGATTTATTGTGTCAATGTATTTATGGTCGTAATTGTGCGTATAATTCAGAACAAGATCTTTTGAGGTACGCTAAGATATATTTTTTTTATGAGATAACTGTAAGTGTTTGACAACACAGGGTTGAATTGAATGATTACTACAGTCTTTAGTTATACCGTGAGTATTCGTTATGCGGGTCAGTTGGATCGGTCCGATCCCGAATTTGGCGTTTACGGCATTGCCGTTCCGCCGTTCTTTGTTCACGCTGGTTGTCTTCTGCTTTGACAGGTAGGCAAAGCACGCGGAGTACGATTTTATGGTTAGATTGCGGTTAGGATTTTCTGTATGAAAAAATTGTTCCGATAATCTGTCCATTATTATTAGGCAAATAAATAATATTTTTGAAACGATTCAATGCAAATCAGAAGCAACTAACGTAGCTAAGTCACGAGAATATCTATTAGCGAATCCTGTGAAAGAGTGTAGAGAAGGAGGAGTTGTACCAGGCAATAGAGACAATTACAGTCATTACATTAACAGAGAGCGCATTATATTCAGATTGCAAATTGATGTAATTAGCCACAAACGGAAACAACTTTCAAGATTATTTACGCACGTATAATAAATTTATTACTATTACATTTCGATGGAAATTATTAATAATCAGTGTAACTGATAACTGATGAACAATAAAAAATTATACTTACGTAATTAATCAAATTCTACAAAAAGTAGTGATATCCCCATAAAAAGCACCTCTGGTGCAAAAACCTTTCGCCTAGTTATATAAATGTGATAGTCACCCACAAATAATACATTCTTACGCCAAGAAAACATTATACGATTATTATTTTATACAAAAATTCCTTCCTCGTAAAAAAAAAAGATTCGAAATCAGATGCTATTGCCTAGTACCGATATCACGTTGTCTTTTTTCGAATTGACAATCGGGCTTTTCATAACACGGTATTGACAGCCTTCTTGTCCTGCCACGTAGTACCATAGATATAACGATAGAGGACTGACGCCTCCATTGGTTCGCCCAAATAACATTTTAAAAAATAATTAAAAAAAAAAAAAAAAATTGGTGGTGGTGGTACTAGGCGGGCCAATATTTTGTATCACTATATTAGGATTATTGACATGGTTCAACTGCCGTAACATTGTACTTATCTAGAAAAGGCCCGCCAACCAATCAATTGTGGGAGAGTTTTTTTGTGACATCGACATACGCCGGGTACCTGAAGGAAAAAGGAAAAAAAAACAACCACCCAAAACACGTCGTTATGCACAGTTATCTTATTTATTCTCCATTAAGTTTAGTTATGTTATGTAATTATTCAATTTCAGTCTGTTCCCGTAGATGAGATTAAAACGGAAAGAACATCAACGGGTCCGAATGAAACAAGTGTATTTCGCCGCGAATACGCAAAAATACAAAGAGCATCACACATCAAGACCCTGGCTGAAAGACTTTGGTATTAACAATTTTTATGCAGGCACGGAGTTTCAGTGATTTTCTGGGAATTCTAGGTAAATTACAATTGTTTTTCTAGAACATTAATATTATAACTATTTAACCGTCAATTTACATTTGAACAAAACGAAGAATTAAGGATATTGAATAATAGCAATAACGAATACAATTGGAATCTTGAGCACGGAAAGGCAAGGAAAAGTTAGAAAAGTCAGGGGAATTTCTTTTTTGGAAGTAGCTACCATATGTGATTGGTTGAAGGTAAAATAAAATATCGTCTCAAGTCACGACACCATTTTGCAAATTGTGCATGAAAATGACTATTATTCTTAAACTTACTTCAATGTTTAGGAGAACAAAGCTATGGCTTCCAATACACTAGATGCATAAACTCACTGTTTAAGTGCTCTGTTCACTGGCTATCTATAAGTCATAGAGCCAATCTTTGTAATGCTCTATGGCTCGTTTATCTAATATTGCTATGGGCATAATAAAGAATCTATTCTATTCTATTCTATTCTGTCGAGATATTTGTTTTTCAAGAGCCATGAAAAAGCCAAGAGCCTTTAAAAATGAGTTCTGCTTTCAAACCCTAAAATGATAACAATGTATCATATATTTGTAGTTCAGAAAAATTCCAGAATTTTCGAAAAATGACACATTTTATCTTCAAATTTCCATATAAATTAAATGTCTGAATCAATTACTTTTCCCTCTTACCCAACTTTACAAGCCTACCAGGTGATTTAGAGGACATCTTCAATTCTGGAAAATCAGAGTGGCACCAGATGCTTACGGCTGAATTTCATGCTACAAGATAATTTGAGATGCAAGGCTGCGTGACCAGACACCAGCCTTGGATCCTTGCATACTTGCATACTCCTTGAGTTTTCGAACACGTAGGTATTTATCATGTTTCAAAGCAATACTACGTGACTCTGATGCAACGATTCTTCAACTAAAATCATTGAAGTATTATCGATAACTGTTGAAAAATGCAATCTTAACTTTTATAGAAGATAGACCGATAGTTGGTAAAGCAGGAAAAATACGAAACTATTGAGCATAGTATATACAGAATATAGAGAAAGATCTGGAATGCATGCATAGAAAGAAGTAGAAAGATAGAGGATGTTCTAGAAAGTAAGTCAGAAGAGTCAGTAAGAAATGTGATCCCGATGAAAGTGAAAGTTTTGGTGATGTGATAAAAAATAAATGATTGAGTAGATGAAGAATTAAAAACATTTTATTTACTACCTATCCCAAACTCTTTAACAATAACTAAGAAGTACTAAGATCCTTTAGAGTCTTTAAAGTGACGTGAGTAGTGAGAGCACACTGCATTTATTATTTCCTGTTACAATAAAAGATTGTCCATGAAAGGATATAATAATTAAGATTGAGCAGTCAATAGAATTATTAATCAAATTAGGACTTGCGGCTCTCAAACACTGAGCCACAATGTGGCTCATAAAAAACATAACAAATGCCCATCTTATGAACATTGATCATTAGCCAAAACATATGAAAAATATTGGTTTCATAGGGATATTCTTGTTCTTGTCATATGGAAGAATATATATGATAAAATTAAAAATATTTTAATTTACTTGTATTCTTCTGGTAGACCTTTTACATTCAGTGTTCTGGGAAAATCTTGCAATTTACATTCGATTCTTGTACCGAAGCGATCTTTATTTCTGATGTTCAAGTCAATGCATATGCAATAGATGGGCCATAAAGTCACGGTGCATATCTCAAGACAACCGTGATGCTGACATTTCACCTCTTTCAAATACTGGTGAAAATTGAGTGCTTCATTCGACGCTGTAAAACCTTTCAGGAAAATTAAGTTAGAGTCAACCGTTAGTTATTGATTACTATTGCTGGTAACGCATGAAAGTTGCTGTTTACAATAAAATCCCAAGGCCTCCCACAGTTCACCAAATCCTGCTTCGTCAATTATTTTATGATTGATTTTCTATGTTCGAACAGTAGAAGTATATATTACACTCTGGACATCGGTAAGTATAATATATGCTGGGCTCTGAATCAAAACATTTCATTTATATCGCATTTAGATTAGCAAATAAGTTGATTAAATGCGAGGTTAAGTTACCGCATTCATTATAATGAGCAGAGATGTCGAAAGGAAAATTGTTTTTCAGATGTACTATTAGATCTTTGTATACAGCGGCTCTTGGTCCATTTCCAATGAAATTCAAGACAAAGTGCAACCTAGCATTTGTTGATTTCTGTATGACGCCCATATATTTCGGATCATACATAGCACCTGCCGATAATATTTGTACTATAGAGTCGAACCCACATATATTGTAAGCCAAGTTATATGAACCGTCTATACGGACAGGTGTGTTTATCACGTTACCGTTTTGCAGTAACCACAACAGCTGAATATTGGGAGCTAAATTGTGGCAATGTTGAATATCAGGGTTGTGTCTGAAATATTTTCCTTTTGCCTCTGGTACTTGTAATTTTGGATGCGCATTATCCCAACCTTTTCTGTTTATATAACGGGTATCCTTAGAGTTGAATTTTTCATCGCCAAAGTCGTTTTTGCAGTTACTGTCCAACATCTCACAAGCATTATTCTGATCAGTTATGATTATAGGGCACCCTTTCAGACTGTTGATGGTGGAGCTTGCTGTTAAAGAATCCTGTATACTTTCTGTCTTCGGTTGTGATGATTTCATATCATTTTTCATCTCTTGATGCAGAACAGTTCGCTTTCTCAGTGGACTGGGGTATGGACAGTTCGATTGATTAGAAATTTTCACTTTCGAAGTAATAATCGCAGCACCGCCACAATAATCTGTCAAAATTATTTTTTTAAATTTGTCCACCCGCTGAAGTCCTGAGTAAATCTTCAACATTCCATGCGTAATAATGTTGAAATGTCCTTCAACAAAAGCAGTGCTAGCATGACCAACTACGTGAGTAATACCCACAGCCGTCCACAAAAAAAATTCATAGGCCAGGGGCATAAACCGACCAATGAAATCAACAAAGTAAAATAAAATCGGTTCAGACCTGGTAAGCTTGATAACTCCAGCTGTCTTACATAAGTTCCTAATCCAGCTTTGTTTACGACGTGTCCCGTGTTCCTCTTCTCGTACATCCTCTTCATCGCACCTTCTGTATCACAATTTGTGTTGTCATCGAAATTCAAGTAAAAAGTTCGATTGGCTACGTAGCCCTCGAGATTCTTACAAGCACTCAGAACGGTACATCCAGTCCTAGCAATGATCGAGTTTTGGAATTTATTAGCTCCAACAATACAAACGAGTTCAAAGATTTCTTCGATCCATTTTCGTATCATAATCATCAAAATGGACTACATTTAGCTAAGGTAGATGTATATTGGCGATCGATATGCATATTCCGGTTTACCGGAAGCATACAAGAAACAGGTTTCCATGTATACTTTAAATGTCTGGCAGTTGAATGCCTGAGATATGCCATTCATCAATGCCCTGGATGCATCGCACACAGCTTGTTTGGGCTTTCCTGCGCCCAATTTGTGCCAATGCTTCAGCCACCACCATATTACACCGGTGTTTTGACTTTCCGTGAGCCTATCGTAAATGGATAAAGTTGTATCGTTAAAGTTGATTGTGACTGAGTACAAAAAAAATGTGTCCAGATGGGTTTCCATCATCACGTATGAGTGGCCTCACAAAGCTCCCTGTACCGTTAATAGACACAGTGGACAACTTTTTAGTTGTCCTGCAGTATTGCTTATAGGCATGAAGTAGTCCCGGAGTACTTGAATCAACGTAAAATTTTTCTCGTCTAATTTCACGTATAAAGCCATGGTAACGTCCAGAATTCCCTATTTCCTCCAAAGTCTTCACTAGGTCCTTTCCATCTGACTGTTTCACACCCAAGTTGCGATCAACAAGCTCTGTTTTAGCCTGATGCAAGACATGCAGACTTGGCACGTGAGAAGGTAAGCGACCTCCAAATTTGGTATGCGCAGCAGCCTGCTGCTTGCGCCAATTCGCACATCCCTCAGTAGAAGCTTCTTCAACGACTTGCTGTCGTCTAAGACCACGTAGAGGCCATTCTACTTTTTCATGGTGATCATGAAAAGTATCTCGTGTCCAGATAATGACAGGAAAAATTATGCTTCCCAGGTTCTTCGTTCAAGTAACAAAAAAGTGGATTCCCGCATTTCTTACTTTTACAGAAACCAGTAATTCTCATGTAATGCTTGCTTCCTGGAGTTGTATATATTTTTGCTTTGTCAAAAACGAATGCACAGGATACTTCCATTCGACAATCGATTTCGAGTGCCAATATATCTGTCCAAACTTGTCTGTGTAATATTGGGTACGTTTTACCATCATTGTATGCAACGTCTGGTTCTCGCATCTTCTTCCATTGCTCAGGAGTGATCCGAACTTTAAAATGGTCCAAGCCTGAACAGTCAGAATTGAGTTACATAAAATCACAGTCAAATGAAGAGAAGTGAAAGTCATAGCAACGTCATTACGAGAAAGGCAAGGATTATGTATATATGTATAAATAAAAATAGTTTAAACCTGCTGTCTCTTCTAATAGATAATCACTATCACCATCGTTTGCTGTAGTCGAATTACCAGGAACTGATTCATCTAAGATACTATGGCCGTGACTACAGTTGAATGGGATAGAGGGAATCTTCTGATTGGAACATACAGTTTTCATAATATCCCTTCAGTTTTGTATTACGTTCGTGTAAACATTTGCTCCCGTCCCTTTGCCCCTCAGATACTCGCTCATCTGTTTCTATTGGTAAGTGGTAAGTACAATTACTGCCGCCTGGTGTTTAAAATTTAAACTAGCGAAAACGAGTCAGCTGTCAAAGGAGTTTGGTAATTATATTGTTATAGTGAACATCAATTCGCAATTGTAAATTTTTTTTATAATTGTTAGTTAAATAACAAATTAAAATTAGAATGGAAAGTATTGGTGATGATTCGGGTGTACGTTTTGACCCAAAAGAAACTAAAAGTAAAGCTTATTGCTGTGTTTATGGATGTACGAGTAAAGCTTGTCGGGACCAAAGAGTATGGGACTTCGATGTCAGGTTCCATTTATTTCCTAAAATTAATACTAATTTTGTTAAAATTACAAATGCTTTTGGTCAAAGTGAAAAAGTTGATTGTAGAAAAATGTGGCAAATTGTTTTAAAAATCAGCAAAAATGTTACTGATCACATGCAAGTTTGTTCTTTGCATTTCAAGAAGTCAGATTATTTTTCACCAGGTGATTATATTTGTTTATTATTTTCAGCTTAAAAAGCTTGTATAAAATAGAAAGTAAACATAAAAACATGATTAGACAGATCAAAATTTTGATGAAGTAAATGTTACGCAGTACTCATGATTAAGATTGATTAAGTTGTTCCATCAAAATAGAAATAAAATTGAAATACATTGGCGAATATGTACAAATTTGATTAAATTAAAATAAAATTGCTCATAAAAACAGTTAATCATGGAACTGTTTTTATGATAATTAACTTCCTCAAAATTTGCATTTAAAAAAATCAATTATAAATAAATTATTCACGCTCGTACGCATGCTCTGACAAAGCTGATTTCAAATTCTTCGAAAATAACTTTTCTCTGATAAACTTCTTGACGTCATCACTTAATTCCTTATGACTTGTTTTTATTTTAAAACAGGTGTGTTCACTCAGTGGCTTTGGATTATATTGTTCTAAACAAGCATTGCGAGGTGCACTCCAAAGACATTTTCTGTCTGTTGATGAAACGAGTTTAAATCCAGTCAAATCATTACTAAAAAAAAGTAAAATAATGCAAATATGATTTATTAAGCTTAGTAGTAAAAATAAAACATTAAAAAAATATAGTCAACAATTAAAACCTACCGAGAACAAAATATCAAAACACCGGCACTATGTTTACATTTTTGACCCTTTCCTGCTGTACAACTACACTCGGTGGAAATAACCTTACCAGCTTTACTAATTACTGTTGTTATTTCATGAGGGTCTCCCCGAGTATTAGATGATTGTATACAATAAGATAATAATTCATATTGCTCATCACTTTCCTTTAAGATCCCGGTGTAAATTAAATGATTGCAATTCACCACTTGCTCGCCTTCAATAAAACATCGGCTTCTGGTTGTAGCCTCTAAATGATCCAATACTTCACACATTGATAGAAACATATCTTTTTATTAATAGAACTCAACTTAACGTTCCTCTAATAACTTTAAGCAATATTTAATAATTAATAATACACAAGAAACAGATTTGTTTACATACATTTCCATATGACATTAATCAGCCGACCCGTTTTCGCTAGTTCAAGATAAAACCACCAGTTGGCGTGTTTGCAACTCCCACTTACCAATACGGGTGCGTTCCACTAAGCGTTCACAACGATTACGCGCACGACCGCAATTTTTCCCGTTCCACTTGCTTGTGAGCGTTACTGTCGTTAACTCAAGTGGAATGGATTATAGAGCGTTTCGAGCGTGGAGGTAAATAATACAAACGACGAGTTAATAAAAAGATTTAAGAGGTTAGGTTATAATCTGTCAGTTTTTAATTTTTTATATTTAATACTAGTGGTGTATTTAATTAATTTACGTTCAGATGTAATTAAAATGTCTTTTTCGGCGGCACTTGGATATTTGGTAAGAGGTCGCAATAATGCTCCAGAAAGTACTAGTTCATCCAGTTCAGATGAAGAATGGAATACAGTTTTACAAAAATATGATTGTGAAAAAAGAAAACTTCGACCACGTATTATTGATTACGATAATGTAATTTATCGTTACTCAGATGATGAATTCAAAAGTCACTTCAGGTAATGATTTACTACCATATACCTATAACATTTTAGATTATGAAAATTTTTCTTATGTAAGTCTTTGTTGGTTTTTTTATAGACTTTCAAGAAATACATTTAATTATTTACATGAATTAATACGAGAAGATTTAGTTCGGCACGTTCCCGGGTGTCCTACGATTTCTTCCGATCATCAATTGATGATAGCTCTTTGGAAAATGGCTACAACAGATTCTTATAGGTAACATTTTTTTAGAAATTAACTTTTCAGTCTGATGTAACACAATTCAGAATTATGTAACTAAACTTTTGTTTTTAAATTTTATCATAGATCAGTCTGTGACAGATTTAACGTAGGACGAGCTACTGCCGTAAGAGCTGTACGTCGAGTTTGTCATGCTTTATTTAAAAGAGCCCCAAGATTTATACAGTGGCCTACGGGAGATGATGCTATTGAAGTAATGCGTGGATTTGAAAGATCAAGTGGTTTTCCTCAAACAATTGGAGCCATTGATGGGACTCACATTCGTATAAATGCACCAAAACAGAATCCAGTAGATTATGTCAATCGGAAAGGATTCCATTCTATTCAGCTACAAGTATTTAATAATTGTTATATTTAAGCATACTATTCATTTCAGTATATAGTTAAAAAAGATTTACATAGAGTTACATTTTTTTTTGTAGCTTGTATGTAACCACAAGGGTCTGATAATTCATTGTTATGCTGGACATCCAGGATCTGTTCATGATCAAAGAGTTTTTCGTTTGTCAGAAGTTGCAGATTACTTGAACGATGACAATGCATTCCCTGAAAACAGTCATATTTTGGGCGATTCTGCTTATGAAATACATGAGCACTTACTCATTCCTTATCGAGATAATGGACATTTAAGTGAGAAACAGAAAAAATACAATTATCGTCAATCGTCTGCTCGAGTGACTGTTGAAAGATGCATCGGGTTATTAAAAGGACGAATGAGGAGCTTATTACATTGTCTACCAATAACAAGGGTAGATTTAATGGCAGAGTATATTGTTGCATGTTGCGTAATTCATAATATCTGTACTTTACGAGAAGATGAAATAATTGTTATCACCATACCTGAACCTAATGAAGAAAATAATGGAAACCATTCACGTGAAGTAAGACGAAATGCCGGAATTCTTAAAAGAGATGTTCTAATGAATTCTTTGTAATAATTATGATAATTAATTGTAAACTGTTTGCGGTCGTGATAATAATTTCTTAGCACTATAGAAGTCAGGAAATCTTATGAAAAAATTTTTTGGGTAATTGTTGAAAACCTTGCCAAAAAAAAATATTTTCATGGAATTTTAAAATTTCAAAATTTCCAAAAAATGTGTTAATACTTCATAATCCTAAACCAATAACGAAAATTGAACATATTACAAAAATTGTACAAAATCAAATTTTTTTTCATTAAACTTTATTAATTATAAAAACATTAAATATATTTTTTGGTTTAATAAAAGATATTAAAATATCATTAGAAAGTTATAAGCTAATTTTTATGTAGAATTTAACGATTTAAAACTGTTTTTTAATAGAATTTGAAATTATTAAAAGTTATTTTTAAGGAGTAGTCAAAATTTTTAATTATTTATCAGCTAACTTTTCTAAAACGTTTAGAAATTTTTGGTCCATCTCCATTCGTTCTTTATGTCTTTTAATTTTTTGTTCTTCGTGTTCTTCTTTTTGTTTCAGTCTTTTTCCGAGTAAAGTGGCAATTGGTGTTTTATTTGATTCTGAAATTAAATTCCATTTTTTAGTCAAACACGAAGCTTTCTGATGAAATTAACTTACTTAGTGAACATCCACTATCAGATCCTCCCATGCTATCATTGCTTTCTGATTGTTTTTTTGATAGACCTGTGGAAGATGCAACGGCAACTGGATCACACCAAGCTTTTTTGGCAAAAATTTCTTCCATTATCTAAAAAAAATTTATAATACATTACGATAATTATAAAGAAATCCTGTCTATATAATTATTGTATGTTATATAAAAATTCGCTACATCTTGAGGTTAATAAGAATATTACAAAATTTATACGTACGTCAAAAAACTGCCAATTCCTTCTATCATTTCCCGATTTATTATTATGGTCTTTGATAGATTTATATGACTTTTTTAAGCTTCGTAGCTTAGAAGAACATTGTGGTCCAGTCACATCATGCCCCTTTAACTTTAATTCTTTGGCAATTCTTTCCCAAACTTTCTTTTGGGATATTTTTCCACTGTTAAAATCTTTTTCCATTGATCTATAAGACTCTAATAATAATAACACACAAGGTGTACTCCACCTGTATAAAGAAACTGAAATGTGCACACACATGCAATTACAAGGTTAATTGAGATCATCACATAATATACGTAATAATCAAGAAAATTATAGAATTGATTATTCTTATGCATACCTTCACTTTCTTGAGTTTCAGAGATGGGATAACCAGTATCCTCTGTATCGAGGAATTCTTCATCAATAATATGATCCGTGAAATCATCAGAAAATTGAAAATTTTCATCAGCACGTTCAGCAGACGTTGATGTTCCGGGCTGTTCATTTAAAGCTCGGTTCAAAAGTTGTGTCGCAAATGCTGTGTCTATAACCAAAATAAATTTTCAATAAGAAAACTAATTTAAAGAAGGCTAAGTTAATTTTCATTTCTAAAGTTAGGCTATATTATTGGCAATCAAGGGAAAATGTAAATATACGTGTATATTAATTATAAACTACAATTAATTTTTCTAAGCTTGTTTTACATAATTATATTTACCTGTGGAGGCACGTTGAGCATCCGCTGCAGAAACATTCACTTCTACTAGAATATCTTTTTCCGCATGAAATAACGTAAGCTTAACGGTCGCCATTTTTGATGCTTTGAGTTTTGAAAACACCGCTAATTTTCTCAACGATCACTTCGACCCACCTTTCTAGATGGGTCGTCGTGAGCTTCACGTGAGCGTAAGTCATGACGTCATAAGTGACGTTTTCGTCGCGACCACAACGACCGCGGTCGTTATGTGGAACGACTTAAGGAGCGTTTTGATCGTTGTGAGCGCTTAGTGGAACGCACCCTACATAAGACGACCACACGGGATATTGGCCATCCTGGAAATGCTCGACGAACTTTTCAATGGCAGTGTCTGCATCTGCCTCCGATACCAGCGCTGTTCATGGCATTATGCTAAAACATGATGCCAAGATTTGTAATTTAATAACTCAGGCTATTTTCGTCTAACTGACTCTAACGAACGTGATTAATTCTGTGTACACGAACATTAACGAGATATTTGCCAAACACTTCAATTTAGAGTACACACATTGAATTTTGTATCAATTCAGTGAAATTTAGTTACAATTCAGATGATGATTCTATAATAGCTTATAAAATGAATATGTCGCATTCAGTGGTCTTATTAAGGGAAACGTTAAAGTTTAATCAGCTGTGAAATTAAATTAAACAGTCAAAGGTCATAAACAATGTTAATATCAGATCAGACGTATGAAGAAATTTCATGAATGAACACAAATATCATCAAATGTGTCTGACAAAAATTTTCTTTCCCAGATAAATCGCGATAAGTAGAAAAATATCATGGTTTGAAGTTGTTACCCGCTCATTGTTTTGAATTTATAATTCATATGTAACTGACATGGTAACAGATTACTCTGCAAGGGAGGAACAAAATCAAATACCCATGGAGAAATGCTACAATTATTTCGATTTTTTTAATAATTTTTTTCAACACTGTATGAAAATATTTGACTGTTCTAAATTTTACGATCTTGATTGTCTGGATCAAGTCGAACAATAGTGAAAAAAATAAGAAAGAAGTCATTCTGACCACACCTCTAGTAACAATATGACATATACTTCGTAATGAGGAGTCACGTATCATCAGGGTGTCTACAGAGTTTGAATATAGAAATTCCAAGCTTTTTCCAGGTTTTCCAGGCCAATTTTCATCAAAATTCCAGGTCATTCATACTTAATTTAGTACGGGTTATTGAGAAGAAATTCATAACTTGTCGATGATTATTGCTAATATAATATGCTTTAAATACAATTTTTTTTGAATAATTTCAACAAAATCTTACTTCAAAATCTGCTAAAAAAACGCTTTAATTGTAATTATAAATTCATAATATATTACAACAAGGCTAAAAGAAGCGGATTTTCCAGTATGCGCAAAGGCGCTGGTAAATTAACATTATTTTTTTATATCAGGCTGTGTGAAATTCAAAGCTAGGAATGGAATTCCAGGCTATATCCGGGATTTCAAGGCTCATTCCAGGGTTTCCAGGTTAAACTAGCTGAGGCTATCCTACACCAAGCCATTTCCAAAATCGTATCATTGGACGTTTTTGCACCTGCTGTACACGTTTTTGAACATTTTCCAAATTCTCAAAACCTGTCACGTTCGTCAATGATCAAGGAATTCCTGAATTTTTTTCATATTCTCAAGACTTCTTTTAAACAAATGCTGACAAGTTGAAGGTAGTATATGAAATTCGCCTCCGAAAAACTATGTTTTTGAACCCTGCGGATTTTCACGATGTCATAGCGATTTTCACGATTTTTGCACATAAGCCTGTGGATGATCAATGGACGCAGAAATTTCAAAGCCCGAAAAAGTTTTTTACTTTATGCTATATTATCAAGAGACTCGGTAGAGTCTCGCGCCTAGTTATATAAAATAAAAAAAAAATTCGCACTCGCCGCGCGAGACTCTGACAGAGTCTCTATACCCGAACGGCAACTGAGTGACCGTTAAGGAAATTTATGATCGTTAATTTCTTCCGTCTCGCTGAAAATACCGAATTGTAATATTTATTGCAGGATGTGGCAAAGGAGAGCTTTAATTTAAGCCCTATTGCGATCAAATCGGTGGACGTAGAGCTGAGATATTATTATTCGAAGGTTTCGATGCAAGTAATTTATACGTGTCTTCGACGAGATTGCATTTTCGTCGTCTCCGTCAGTCAGTGACGTCACTCACTGTGGCAAGAAACCTATGGGTATAAAGAGTATAGAGTGGCTTTCGCTAGGTGTAGAGAAGAGAACTACCAAGTATGGGCGTAGCCAGATGGCGCTTTGGTTCGTACTTTATTTTCACCAACTACAGTACGGTATCATACCAATCATCTGGGGTATGATTTATTGTGTCAATGTATTTATGGTCGTAATTGTGCGTATAATTCAGAACAAGATCTTTTGAGGTACGCTAAGATATATTTTTTTTATGAGATAACTGTAAGTGTTTGACAACACAGGGTTGAATTGAATGATTACTACAGTCTTTAGTTATACCGTGAGTATTCGTTATGCGGGTCAG
Organism: Arge pagana; assembly: GCA_963969455.1. Classification (NCBI taxonomy): domain Eukaryota; kingdom Metazoa; phylum Arthropoda; class Insecta; order Hymenoptera; family Argidae; genus Arge; species Arge pagana. Next base: position 16,683,909 of record OZ018311.1, on the reverse strand, counting down.
TTGGATCGGTCCGATCCCGAATTTGGCGTTTACGGCATTGCCGTTCCGCCGTTCTTTGTTCACGCTGGTTGTCTTCTGCTTTGACAGGTAGGCAAAGCACGCGGAGTACGATTTTATGGTTAGATTGCGGTTAGGATTTTCTGTATGAAAAAATTGTTCCGATAATCTGTCCATTATTATTAGGCAAATAAATAATATTTTTGAAACGATTCAATGCAAATCAGAAGCAACTAACGTAGCTAAGTCACGAGAATATCTATTAGCGAATCCTGTGAAAGAGTGTAGAGAAGGAGAAGTTGTACCAGGCAATAGAGACAATTACAGTCATTACATTAACAGAGAGCGCATTACATTCAGATTGCAAATTAATGTATTTAGCCACAAACGGAAACAACTTTCAAGATTATTTACGCACGTATAATAAATTTATTACTATTACATTTCGATGGAAATTATTAATAAACATTGTAACTGATAACTGATAAACAAATAAAAAATTGTACTTACGTAATTAATCAAATTCTACAAAAAGTAGTGATATTCCCATAAAAAGCACCTCTGGTGCAAAAACCTTTCGCCTAGTTATATAAATGTGATAGTCACCAACAAAAAATACATTCTTACGTCAAGAAAACATTATACGATTATTATTTTATACAAAAATTCCTTCCTCGTAAAAAAAAAGATTCGAAATCAGATGCTATTGCCTAGTGCCGATATCACGTTGTCTTTTTTCGAATTGACAATTGGGCTTTTCATAACACGGTATTGACAGCCTTCCTGTCCTGCCACGTAGTACCATAGATATAACTATAGAGGACTGACGCCTCCATTGGTTCACCCAAATAACATTTTTAAAAAATGATTAAAAAAAAAAAATTTGCTGATAGTGGTACTAGGCGGGCCTTTTCTAGATAAGTACAATGTTACGGTGGTTGAACCATGTCAATAATCCTAATATAGTGATACGAAATATTGGCCCGCCTAGTACCACTACCACCAAAATTTTTTTTTTTTAAATTATTTTAAAAAATTGTTATTTGGGTGAACCAATGGAGGCGACAGTCCTCTATCGTTGTATCTATGGTACTACGTGGCAGGACAAGAAGGCTGTCAATACCGTGTTATGAGAAGCCCAATTGTCAATTCGAAAAAAGACAACGTGATATCGGTACTAGGCAATAGCATCTGATTTCGAATCTTTTTTTTTACGAGGAAGGAATTTTTGTATAAAATAATAATCGTATAATGTTTTCTTGGCGTAAGAATGTATTGTTTGTGGGTGACTATCACATTTATATAACTAGGCGAAAGGTTTTTGCACCAGAGGTGCTTTTTATGGGGATATCACTACTTTTTGTAGAATTTGATTAATTACGTAAGTATAATTTTTTATTGTTCATCAGTTATCAGTTACACTGATTATTAATAATTTCCATCGAAATGTAATAGTAATAAATTTAATATACGTGCGTAAATAATCTTGAAAGTTGTTTCCGTTTGTGGCTAAATACATTAATTTGCAATCTGAATGTAATGCACTCTCTGTTAATGCAATGACTGTAATTGTCTCTATCGCCTGGTACAACTTCTCCTTCTCTACACTCTTTCACAGGATTCGCTAATAGATATTCTCGTGACTTAGCTACGTTAGTTGCTTCTGATTTGCATTGAATCGTTTCAAAAATATTATTTATTTGCCTAATAATAATGGACAGATTATCGGAACAATTTTTTCATACAGAAAATCCTAACCGCAATCTAACCATAAAATCGTACTCCGCGTGCTTTGCCTACCTGTCAAAGCAGAAGACAACCAGCGTGAACAAAGAACGGCGGAACGGCAATGCCGTAAACGCCAAATTCGGGATCGGACCGATCCAACTGACCCGCATAACGAATACTCACGGTATAACTAAAGACTGTAGTAATCATTCAATTCAACCCTGTGTTGTCAAACACTTACAGTTATCTCATAAAAAAAATATATCTTAGCGTACCTCAAAAGATCTTGTTCTGAATTATACGCACAATTACGACCATAAATACATTGACACAATAAATCATACCCCAGATGATTGGTATGATACCGTACTGTAGTTGGTGAAAATAAAGTACGAACCAAAGCGCCATCTGGCTACGCCCATACTTGGTAGTTCTCTTCTCTACACCTAGCGAAAGCCACTCTATACTCTTTATACCCATAGGTTTCTTGCCACAGTGAGTGACGTCACTGACTGACGGAGACGACGAAAATGCAATCTCGTCGAAGACACGTATAAATTACTTGCATCGAAACCTTCAAATAATAATATCTCAGCTCTACGTCAACCGATTTGATCGCAAGAGGGCTTAAATTAAAGCTCTCCTTTGCCACATCCTGCAATAAATATTACAATTCGGTATTTTCAGCGAGACGGAAGAAATTAACGATCATAAATTTCCTTAACGGTCACTCAGTGCCGTTCGGGTACAGAGGACTCTGTCAGAGTCTCGCGCGACGAGTGCGAATTTTTTTTTTCTATATAACTAGGCGCGAAACTCTACCGAGTCTCTTGATTGAATAGATTTTGTTGATACTTTGCGTTGGTGGTAGAACGTTGATCGCAACGCTGCCACGGTGGTAGACTCTCATCATTCTATATTTTTACTTATCGATAAGAACCCTTCCAAGTTTCAAGCTCATTATTCATTAAGGCAACCATATTGGGGTAGTAGACTGCCATTTTCCTCATTTGCTATATTGGTACAACAACTTGAGAGTACCAAGCTTTGTAGGAATATGTACAAATTTTGTGTCGTTGCCTCCCGGACTATAGGCGTTCTATTTTATTGGAAAAGATTTATTTGAATAATCAAGTCTTTTTTTTCAGCCCACACCACACGACGCCACTCTACACCACACTACACCGCGTCACACTACACCACACCGCGCCACACCACACCACACCACACCACACCACACCACACCACACCACACCACACTACACCACACCATACTACACCACACCACACGATACCACACCATACCGCACCATACTACACCACACCACACTTCATCACACCACACCGCATCGCACGTACTTTAGGGTTACGTTTCGGATGCAGGCTAAATTTTTCAAAATAGCGAAAATTTTGCATTTAATTTAAAAAAGCATATCACCTTTCTTATACAGATTTTTGAGAGCCTCGTTTTTTTATCTGAAACATTTTTTTCCAAAATCAATACTTTGCGAGATACAGTGAATAAACGGGAAAACCTTTGAGGGAGGGTGATGAGAGGGGGGGCGTGTGAATCGGACTTCCTCGTCAAAAATCCTTCTAGTTTCATTTTAAAGCAAAAAGTAGTACTCTCAATTTTGTCAATTAATAATTAAAACTGGACAGTGCAGTATGATTAAATATAACTTTATTAATATTGTTCATGTAGAAAATGTAATATCAAGCATCATATCATCCTATTTACAGAAATGAACAAAAACAGAGTTCATGTATCAGAGATTACCTATGCTGACAACTCTTAAATTATGGATGAACAAAAGTACTGTTAACACACGCGTCAAACATCTTCACAGAAGAAATAATTGTGATTATTTGACGGTGTCAAATGAGATAAGATGTGTGATAGTTGTCAACCCTTGTAGGACATTGTATAAAATCATTTCTGTGAGGTTTATTTTATGGCTAAAAAGAAAAAGCTAGCAAAAGAACTTGTAACACTTATTTGTAATCCTTTTACCACTCTATAATGCCTCTGAATAGTTCGATATATCATAGGCACACGAGCAGGTAAACTAACATATTTCCAGAGTTTGGATATACCTAAAACTCTAAAATCATATAAGAAACATAGATACATAACTGAAACATAGTCTTCACATCACTTCCATGCTGTTCCATGTGTTTTCTGTGAAACCTAAAGTCGAAGTAGGAGCATCTTGGGTACTTTCGTTGACAGTTTGCATTTCCATGTTGTCCGAGATATTTGTACTGGTAGGGTTAGCTCCGTCATCCCAATTAATTTTGAATCGGGTCACTCGTGGCTTATCACCAAGTATATTTCTTTGAACTTTTTCGAATAAAGGTTGTGTGGGTGGATTTTCACGAAGTTCAGAGTCTGTGTACTCATTGTTGATGAAGTAACCAACGCGGACGAACTCGTGACCTCGATACGAACAAGTCAGGAGAACTACAGTCACACCAAGCGCATCATTTACGGGAATACGACTCACGTCTGGCGGATCAGCCTATATAAAATACAGTAGGTTTAATGTATTTGACATATTAAATGTTTCAAATGTTGCGAGGTAAATTAACTTGATGAGCCTAAATTTAGTTATAATGATTTCGTATTGCTTAACAGTTAGTAACATTTTTTAAAAAATTTCAAAATCTCACTTGGAACACGAACATATGCCTTCCTTCGGGAATTGGTCCAACATAAATAGTGTCAAGTACTTGATCAAACTCTTCAGATTCGGCGCTACCTACATATATCATTTTCCACTCCAAATCTACATAAAGTTAAAACATAAAGTCATTAGTTGAAGACCATCAAAGTTGAAATGGATGAGTTTTGTTGTTTCTTTTCCAGTTGGCTTTGCTCCCAAAGGGACAAATGGCATGAGTCATGTACTTTCTGTCATTTTCATTTGGCTTTTGCATATTAATATCAATCATTTAACGTCATTGTAGTTGAATTAATAAAGACATCGAATCATTTATATAACATCGGAAAAAAAATACAAGAGATGAGAAAACGTATCTTTGTCATATGCACACGTCAATTTTTCAACATAACCTTCAATCTGTACATATAAGTCTCGCAAGTACATTTGCGTGTATTATATGCAGTTTTGAACAAATCATACCTTCTTTTAGTTCCTCGATGCATTCAAACGTAACTTCAAATTGAAAAGGATTGAGAAATGGTGACGGATTATCTAAAACAGCAACATTTGCAAGCTGTACCTTGGCCATTCTTACACCTGAAACTAAAAAGATGAATTTCTGATAATGCTGATAATTGAGTAAATCACACACCTCCTTTTTTTCGAAACGGAGAATAGTATTACCCTCACTGCACAACGATTAGATGGAAAATACTGCAAAATTTTCGTGATTAGTTTTTATGTTGTTTTGGCGGCAAATGAGAATTACAACTGATCACAACTATCGTGATAGGTCTTCGTTGGTTCGTGGCTGTGCAGTCCACTCATGCAGGGCAGCCAGATCGTGGACCGACCGCGCCCCGCGACAATCAAACAGCAGCACGTCGGTGTGGCGCGAAGCGTTCGGCTCGCTGCGGAATGCTTCGGAAGACCGAATGCACCCGAAGCGTCGTTCGGAAGCGGTCGAGGCTACGAATTGCTCAGCCCCACCATGCGATCTGCTGGTAACCACACACGTAAGGCAGCGGCCTATCTGTGTGATAGCCAACGTTCGGGTCTCCGAATCGAGCCGAGCGAATCCGAAACATTAAAATGCCGTGAATGTGTGGACCCATGGTGCGAACTGAGCGTACTTACGATTGAAAATCTCATCTGGTAGCCTTTTCACGCAACGTTAAATAAGACTCGTCCGAGTTAGGAGATAAAAAAAAATCAACCGTTTTTTGGTCAATATAAGTCATTTCTCGCCAGGTTGGAAATCCGTCTCACGACTTTTCCAATCGATCTGTTTGAAGGATTTAACGATTTGAAAGCCTTTTTACGCGGTAGTTGTGTAATGTACTATTTCAAACGCTACATTTCTGCGTGTACTACTTTCCGCGTCACCCGGAAGGTAAAGTACGTGGTACGTGTTTTTTTTATGTGGTGTCCCCAGTAGGCATAATCTACTTTGAATATTACGGTAACCCAAAATGAGATAGGAAAATATGGAATTTTCAGTAAAATGACTGCGTATTCTCGAATTCGTCAAAGATTAAAATAGAGAAACGCCTTGCGAATTTCACTTTTCAGTTAACGAACCTCGATTATGCAACCAGAGATTTCTGTTTGCTCTGGGCACGAATATAGGATTTTGTGTTACAATGTTTATCAACTAGTTCAATATATGTAAAAGCAGCTCCAGTTTCCCGTTGCAACACAGTCTTGTGAAGTTCGTTGAATCGCCAGGATCGATACTCATTACGTGTAAAGTTCAGTTCAAATAGCGGCGATTTCATTACAGTACTACAAATATCGTGTGTTTAATTAGTTCTGGTAATGATAATGTGCTATTTCTGAATGAGGTTATTTTTTTTAATTCTTCAAAATTTTTGAACTGCCGTGTGCTTTGTTTTTACTGACATTCTTTCTTATTACGCAAAATTGAAGTGTTCTGATCGTTTCTTTAACATTTTCTGATTGTGACTATAAAAATATCGCGTGTTTTAGATTTTTTATCTTTCGTTTGTCGATTGTTGTTTCTGTTTGTCACTGATATCGCACGATTGGTGCTGATCTTATCATTTTCATTGTAATTAAGGATCAGAAATGGACCTGCCCAAGCTGTCAAATAAAATATCAAAAATGTCAGCAAAAATTTTTGAATATCCATGGTATGATGATGATCCGGAATGGAGAGTATGGGTTAGGGAAGTAGCTGAAGATGATAAAAAGTATTATTGCGTTCCATGTAATTCTACGATGTCGTGTGGACGTTCTCAAATAGATAAGCACTCCGAATGAGGGTTACATTTGAAAAAATTAGGAGCATTAGGTTTGGATAGTTTGGTTGTATCTGCCAACATTAGGTCAGATGTTTCGGCAGCAAGCATTCATGAGTCAAAATCATCTTCTTCTTCGGATAGTTTTGACTTCAAAGAACGAGTTCAGGCTGCCAAAATTGGGCTTTCGGTGATGCTAGATTGGTTTAAGAATATAGGGTGGGAACCTTCAGTTTTGCAAGCGATGAGCGTAGGAAAAACTAAAGCTACGAAAATTATAAACAATGTAGTTAGTCCCAGGGAGTCCGACCGGATATCCAAAATTTTTCAAGTTACACCTTTTTTGGCTCATATTGACGAAACATCCGATACGATGAACGACAAATGGTTATTATTGATGGTACGTTACGTTGAGCCAACGATATTGATTACGAGAACGTAATTGTTGCAGATGATTCATTTGAATGCCACAGATTGTTCTGCCACCGAACTTCTGAAAGCATTTAAAATGATGTGACGCAAAGACACATTTCTCTGAATCTTGTTATTGGTCTCGGATGTGACAATGCCTCAGTGATGATCGGAAAACATAGTTCTTTCAGTGCGATGCTGAAAAAATTAGCCCTGCCCTGGTCACATTGCCATGTACGTGCCATTCTTTGGCATTAATTGCGAGTGCTGCATGTGGCGCGATTCCGCGTGAAACCGAGGGTCTTAGTAACGGTATTGCAGCAGTCATTAACGGAAGTTCGTGAATTTCAATTGCCATTTGAAGATCGTCCGTCAGAGATTGTGAAATATGCTGAAACCCGATGGCTCACGCGTTACAATTGCATTGTGAAAATTCTTCGTAATTGGGTGGAACTGCAGTCATTTCTGGGTGAACAATGTTCAAAGAACGTTCATGGAGCGGATGAATTGCTTTCCGTCATGAGTAAATCCATGAGGAAAGCGTATTTTCTGTTTTTGGAGTTTGTTTTTGACTTTGTCAATAAAGTCAACACGCGCTTCCAAGGGCGAAAAACGTTAATTCACAAACTTCAACTTTCTTCGAAGGATCTGCTTCAGGAGATGTTGGAGAAGTTCGCAAAACCTGCGCTGTTGCGCACTGAAATATTCGATGCACACGTGAGGCACATTGATTTCCAAGATTGCGCAAACCAACGCGCTTTAGGTGATGTCGATGTAGGATTCGAATGCAATGAATATTTGCAGGGCTAACGCAGTCCGGCAATTTCGCGAACGGAAACCGATGCAGTACTCCAAAATTGCCTTGAATTTTATGCGATCGTTGCCACGCAAATTCGTAATCGGCTTCCTTTCAACGACACCTTGAAAAACCTCACGATTTTTGAGAATCGAGTTGCGTTGTTGGATCCCGATCGTGATGGGACGCTGGCACGCGCGATTGAAGTTTGCGAACGACTGGATCCCCATAAAAAGGACCTCTGGTGCAAAAACCTTTCGGCTAGTTATATTAATGTGATAGTGACCCACAAACAATACATTCTCATACCAAGAAAACATTATACACTTATTATTTTATACAAAATTTCCTTCCTCATACAAAAAAAGATTCGAAATCAGATGCTATTGCCTAGTACCGATATCACATTGTCTTTTTTCGAATTGACAATTGGGCTTTTCATAACACGGTATTGACAGCCTTCTTGTCCTGCCACGTAGTACCATAGATATAACGATAGAGGACTGACGCCTCCATTGGTTCGCCCAAATGACATTTTAAAAAAATAATTAAAAAAAAAAAAAAAATTTGGTGGTGGTGGTACTAGGCGGGCCAATATTTCGTATCACTATATTAGGATTATTGACATGGTTCAACCGCCGTAACATTGTACTTATCTAGAAAAGGCCCGCCTAGTACCACCACCACCAAATTTTTTTTTTTTTTAATTATTTTTCTAAAATGTTATTTAGGCGAACCAATCGAGGCGTCAGTCCTCTATCGTTATATCTATGGTACTACATGGCAGGACAGGAAGGCTGTCAATACCGTGTTTTGAAAAGCCTAATTGTCAATTCGAAAAAAGACAACGTGATATCGGTACTAGGCAATAGCATCTGATTTCGACTCTTTTTTTTATGAGGAAGGAATTTTTGTATAAAATAATAAGTGTATAATGTTTTCTTGGCGTAAGAATGTATTGTTTGTGGATGACTATCACATTTATACAACTAGGCGAAAGGTTTTTGCACCAGAGGTGCTTTTTATGGGAATATCACTACTTTTTGTAGAATTTGATTAATTACGTAAGTACAATTTTTTATTTGTTCTTCAGTTTTCAGTTACACTGATTATTAATAATTTCCATCGAAATGTAATAGTAATTAATTTATTATAAGTGCGTAAATAATCTTGAAAGTTGTTTCCGTATGTGGCTAAATACATTAATTTGCAATCCGAATGTAATGCACTCTCTGTTAATGTAATGACTGTAATTGTCTCTATTGCCTGGTACAACTTCTCCTTCTCTACACTCTTTCACAGGATTCGCTAATAGATATTCTCGTGACTCAGCTACTTGAGTTGCTTCTGATTTGCATTGAATCGTTTCAAAAATGTTATTTATTTGCCTAATAATAATGGACAGATTATCGGAACAATTTTTTCATACAGAAAATCCTCACCGCAATCTAACCATTAAATCGTACTCCGCGCGCTTTGCCTACCTGTCAAAGCAGAAGACAACCAGCGTGAACAAAGAACGGCGGAACGGCAATGCCGTAAACGCCAAATTCGGGATCGGACCGATCCAACTGACCCGCATAACGAATAATCACGGTATAACTAAAGACTGTAGTAATCATTCAATTCAACCCTGTGTTGCCAAACACTTGCAGTTATCTCATAAAAAAAATATCTTACCGTACCTCAAATGATCTTGTTCCGAATTATACGCACAATTACGACCAAAAATACATTGACACAATAAATCATACCCCAGATGATTGGTATGATACCGTACTGTAGTTGGTGAAAATAAAGAGCTAACCAAAGCGCCATCTGGCTACGTCTATACTTGGTAGGTCTCTTTTCTCTACCTAGCGAAAGCCACTCTAGACACTTTATACCCATAGGTTTCGTGTCACAGTGAGTGACGTCACTGACTGACGGAGACGACGAAAATGCAATCTCGTCGAAGACACGTATAAATTACTTGCATCGAAACCTTCAAATAATAATATCTCAGCTCTACGTCAACCGATTTGATCGCAAGAGGGCTTAAATTAAAGCTCTCCTTCGCCACATCCCGCAATAAATATGACAATTCCGTATTTATAGCGAGACGGAAGAAATTAACGATCATAAATTTCCTTAACGGTCACTCAGTTGCCGTTCGGGTATAGAGACTCTGTCAGAGTTTTGCGCGGCGAGTGCGAAATTTTTTTTTTTTCATATAACTACACTGAGGGAAAGAAAATGTCGAACCAACAAAACAAATTTTGTTGGCGTCGATTTATTTGATTTAAGTATACCTAATTTGTCCCAAATACCGCGGCTTCAATTGAACAATTTCAAGTTCGTTAGTTTCACAAAGGGATTTCGTCAGACGATATTCTTAATTCAACAAAATACCTTTTTGTCGCAAGCAATGTAATGTTGATTTAACCGGACGTTAAAAGGTATTTCCGTAATTGATTCAACTGAATATTATTTCACTTGAAGTAAATGTATCGTTCCTGTAAATCACATGATTGTTGGCATGAACAATTACGTGCTTCGAATAAGAGCAGTACATGAATTCGCTCAACAAAAAACGTGTATTGTTTTAATAAATTTTTTTATTCAAACAACTGGCACTCGTTCCACGTAACTAATCGTGCTGAAAGTTTGGATGGGTTAATGTGATTGAGTCAACTCAATATTATTTTATCTGAAATGTGTGTACTGTCGTAGTAAGTGAAATGTTTGTTGGCAAAATTAATTATGTATTTCAAATAAAATAGGTATACCACACGTATTGCCAACCAGCACTGGGTAACGATGAATTACATGATTTTCTGATGAAATCGCAGTTGGTTTGACGTAACTGATCGAATAAGTTGCATTGATTAGTTGACGTCTCAAACAAAACACTACACATGCTTGTAAATGAGTGAAAAATACCGTTATTCGTCTTAAAAAAATGTTAGTTAATGTAAATTAATTAATGAAGATGAACTTGTTCGTGCAAGTGGCAACATATTATTTAGTTGATGAACATACATACATACATACATACAGTTTAACACTGAGATTGGCAAGAAAATGACAAACGGTATGTCCGTGACCTTAGTAAATAACTTTCTTTCCTGTATTTTGAATTTATTATAGCTACGTAACTTGAAAACAAAAAAAAAATATATATATTTTGTTCATGTTACGGTTTTTATCACTATATTATTTTCATCAAGAATCCTTGCGTTCTAGAAAATGTTGCTACAGTCATTATCGGTCATATTGTATGATAATTATCTTCAAGAATCATCATTGGCGACCAACTTATATTTGGTGATCGTATTCGTCGGGATTATTTCAATATGTTAAATCCAAGTTGCGATTTAACACGATTCCAAATCTACGGTCAACTTCTAAAGCCTTACTCGCAGTTTGTATCGCGCGCTTCTCTTAAATCTGCGTTCCTTGTCCGGACCGGTGCGTTCCTTTTGCCGCTCTAGCGCATCCAATCACATGTAAGCTAACCACTGTTTGAATCTCGAGGATTTGGCGCAGCGTGGTAGTGAACACGTTTCTGCTTGCACGCAAACGGCGCCGCAGAGAGCCGGAGAACCGGAGTTTTATTCTGTGGAAGTGTGCGATACTAGTGGTTGTATTCTGCGTCTACATTATTCTGATTCTAAAGTGTTTGTGATTCGAAAGCATGGCTGATGATAGAGTCCAGGACCTCCTGAAAACCTGGGGGATGTAAAGTTTAATCAACGATTTCGAAGGTAAGTTTGTCTTATTTTTACGCATATATCGCATGAGACATCGGTTTCAAGATTCGCAGCCTTTTCAATAATCTTTACGTTGGAGCCAGTTTATCAACAGGGACTTCTTGCTGTTGGTAATAAATCAATTCCTAGTTTACGTAATAGTTCTGAAGATCAAGCTGACGTAATCGAAGCACGCGGAAGGATTGTTTCGAGCATTCTTTTTTTGCATGGTAGTTCAGTAGGTCATGTTCTTGAAATCAAAGGACGTAGAAACGCGTCAAAACTCGTGTATAATTCTTCACAGTTTCTATTATATTGATAATTATACACTTATTGTAGAGAACCGGTATTTACTACTGTAGACACCCCCTCCCCCCGGCCCATAATTGCGACAAAGCTTGGTGTTTACACATACTACTGCAACATTGTCGGCAATAAATTCGCACGAACAGTCCGAAAGTATCAAATTCAGTGCAACATTCGTAAATATTATTTATTTATACTTATGTAGAAAATCAAATCGACTCGACAGCACTGCGAGATTTGACAGAGGACTTGATAAAAGAATTAATTCCCAAAATTGGATGTAGAATCAAATTCATACGAAAATGGGAACAGCACTTCAAGGACAGAAGTAGAGAAAATTCACCGAATGTCTATAACGTCTCATACAGTAACCAAGTATGTTCGTGTTTTTTTATAAAAAATAATCTATCGGTTCGTACGTAAGTTTTTATTTAGTGCTTATGACATATCATTACGGGAGATCGACCGCCCTGTATACATCAACGCAGTGTTGCGAGAATTGTAATTAATTTTTTTTTGTTGAATATCCATTACATTTGCAATGTGTAATTTAACTTTTATCAATTACGCATTACTTTGGTAATGTGTAATTGAACTTTTTTGAATTACTCATTACGAATTTTTTTTGAAAAAGTGTGATGTGACGTTATAAAAGTAATCTGTAAGCCAATCACGTTTAATTACGCGTTACGAAAGTAATGGTACTTTAACAATGAAATAGCTGGTCGCATATACAGTAGAGCGTCGATTATCTGAACTAATTGGGCCCGACTATTGTTCGGATAATTGAAAATTCGGATAACCGAACAGCAATATTCTGTGAGGAGGTAGGGAGAAACTGAAACGCTGAAAATATTGGAATACATATGTTTATCGAAAATTAACATTTTTAATATTTTTATGCTTGGAAAACGAAGCACCGGGTGTCGAATTCATGTTATTCAATGTTGATCGAATGTAAAACAAAGGGTATCGGTTGCATCCCTGCAGTTGCGTGAAAACTGTAGAAGAAAAATAAGACGCCAACAAGTGGTGGTCGAGTAGACGGAGGGGCGGTAATATCATGGAATTCTGAGCTCGCTGAATCGCGCAACAATGTATGTAGCACAAAATTTTTGATTTACCGAACGACAATGTCGTTCGGAAAACCAAAAATTCGGATAGACCCGATCCCTGTTCGGATAATTGACGATTCGGATAAATCAAATCATCGTTCGGATAATTGACGTACGGATAATCGACGTTCCACTATACTCAGATTATTCAAATAATGTAATCGAAAACTAAAATTTCACAAAATGGAATATATCGTGTTGAAGGATAAATTAGATCAAGCAGATAGGAAACCGAGTTTTCTACTATTTGTTCTCTTCTATCGTCCGTAACACTTGTACCTTAGTAAGTACTTTCTACCTTAGTAACTCGCAACTTGCAATTAGTAAGGTACGAGTGTTACGGCGATAGTAGAGAAATCAGTTTCCTATCCGTTTGATCTAATTTATCCTTGCAACGCGATATATTCCATTTCGTAAAATTTCACTTTCGATCACATTATTTCAATAATCTGAGTATATGCGACCAGCAATTTAATTGTTGAAGTACCATCACTTTCGTAAACTAACGTGTAATTAAACTCGATTGACTTACAGTAGCACTTTTGTAACGTCACATTACACTGTTTTGAAAAAATTTCGTAATGCGTAATTAAAAAAAGTTTAATTACACATTACTGTGGTAATGGGTAATTGAAAACAGTTTATTTACACATTACTAAAGTAATGTGTAAAAAAGTTTAATCACATATTACCAAAGTAATGGGTAATTGAAAACAATTCAATTATGCATTACAAATATAATGAGTAATTACATGAGTAATTCCATTGATCAAAAATGTAATTAATTACAACACTGCCTCAACACCTTATTCCCCGTTTTTTTTTCCTAAGATCATTTATGCTGCTTGAATCCTCGCATATATCCTACATTTTTCTCATGATTTTTTTTTTCTCTCGTTTGAAGATATTATAAGAGTGAATATTTATAAAATCATAGAAATCAAAGAATTTTCAAATGATATTGTTTCGGAATTGTAAAATCATACTATTAATGATAGGGTGGTCAACAGATTCTCCTTGACCTCAAGTTTTATAGGTATAATCAAAACGTTTCACAATTCCTCAGCCTTATTCCATTTGCAGGAAATCGATTTGGAGAAAAAAATTCGTCTTGAAAAATTAAAAAAATGTTACTGAATTTCTGACAAAAAAATTATAAATTGGATACTGTTGATGAATGTGGTACAATAATCAACCTGAAAATAATGAATATGCTAGCTGAATACAATTACTCTACGATACTAATATTACTCCATTTATTACAACTCTGATTTTACATTTTAGAATAAACGATACACGCCTAATGAGGTGGAGGGCAGCGATACGAGTAGCAACACTGACGATGAATCAATCTCGACTTCTAATCTAGCTTTGCACACATTAACAAGACGAAATCCTTTCGTTGGTAGATCTCAATTTAAAAAATAATCCAAAAAATCCTGCGCCAGCTTGAATGTGACAAAATTACTCAAGAGTACGGCAGCTGGAAGATGTATCTTGAAATGTTCTCGCAACCTACCGTTGCCCAAGGCAACACGAAAATTACTTGTGGATCTAATTGCTACGGAAGCTCTACAAAATTTTAGCGGATACAAGTACAGACATACATATGATGATACACTTTTATCGATCAACTGGTGAATTGTATACTTCTGATCTGGTTTTTTAATTTCCAGATGCCCAGTGCGAGTGGACTTTGAGGACATCACACACCAAATCAAGAAACTATTCCCTAAAGAAAATGAGAACTCTTATTATATCGCACCAGTAAAGAAGAGATCTTCCAGAATACAGACGTCAGTTACTGCCAAAGGAAAGCTTGTAGATAAATATCGAAATAAATTACAGGTTTACCGACGGCTTTCAGGATGTGATGTATCATATGAATCTTCAACTAGTGAAAGTGTTCGAAGCGATGCCATATCTGGTGAGCACAAAAGTTGTCATTATTTCCAAGAGTCAGCTCCGCCATAATTCATTTAATTAAATATGCAACTACAAATGTATACTATGGGTGACTTTTGTGAACAGATGAAGTGCAAAGTAGCCAACTGTGGCTGGAACACAACAGAGAACCCTGGGATGCAGTTCTGAAGCATTGGGAAATTTTAGCGCCTCTTCGACTTGACACTGCAAAAAATAATATTGAAACGGTTCACAGTTATTTGGAGAAATGGCCCATCTTACGACACAGTAACGGACACCTACTGCTCGAACTTGATTACAAGTACCTTCACAAAAATGCGAATCATGGTGTGTTCCTCTATTGGGACAAATTCTTTTCTCATATACAAAACTCTCGCTCTATCAGTAGGGAAGGTGGTGCCAAATATCTGTTAGATCTATTGAAACTAGAGACATTATCAAATGGTGAGAAAATACTTTTTGCTGCCCTATCTATACATGTTGTAGTTGCCAACAAAATTTAAACAAAATTGTTTAATCATAGATTGCAAGGTCGTCGTTGAGCTGATGCTGCTTTCGTACTTCGTTGCGCCACGAGGTAGGCTTCGACTCTCAAAGCATGAAACAGCTTCTTCGGACACTGAATCTCAGGCAAACAAGCGAAAGCAACAGTGGAAATTTTCTATCACTGAATGTCAGAAAAGTATGATCTTACATGTTAGGGTGAGCATGTGAAAACAAATGGTTATTTTCACACAACAACATGTATATACCATGTGATTAGCTCATGGTAAGTGCTATTTTCAAATGTGGTAATCTGCAGCTCGCAGGGGATCTATTGATGGTGCAGCAACAACGAATCGACGAAGTTCTAGAACTGGGGTTGACAGTGCAGCCTTACATGATTGTTGTAGGACCTACGCTGGAATCAATCGAGGCTTTTTATGTCTCGCTGGACTCCACATTGTACAAGGTACCAACAGCACTGAAGGCTTTAGATTTATGTTTTAAGAGTTTTCACGCTGTAAACGCACTTTACCCACCCGAGAGCGAGCACTTGTGGTATCTTATTCAGTTCGCTGTGTACAAAATAACGACTAAATGGGACAAGCAAATCTCATATATAGCTGATATCGTGGCCTCAATGCCTGACTTTGAAAAGTAGAAGCCTAGAATTAACCTGTTCCATAGATAATTTCTTAATTAGCAACAAAAATGTATTGTAATGTAATGTAATGTATGTGCAGAACCCATGCCACGATATCTACTGATCTCCTTACCTCTCTGATCTCAGTTATCTCCGATGATGTAAGTTTATATGGAGCTGTTGTCCACGTCAACTCCACACGGTTCCAGACCTCAATATCCCTGATTTGATTCTTAATTCTATACATTATCATTCCATGTCTGGTGAAACTTCCATTGTTTTTCAAATTTTTTATATCAGTACTTTTGAAGCTATGCATTTCTTCAACCTAAAAAAGACCTTTTTTTAACATTGCAAAAAAAAAACATAAAAATTTTGTTGATAGTTGTTGATTGTTTTCCGATTCAAAAAAAAATTATTTCGAAAAATGCTTCCCTAATGACATTTATGCTACCGAAAATCTTGCAGCATTCAGATTATTCTAACGCAAATACAATGTAAAACCCAATGGCTTTGAAAAATCTGCCTGTTGCAAGATTTTCGGTCGCATGAATGTTATTAGGAAGCATTGTTCGAAATAATTTTTTTTTCAAATCGAAAAAAAAATTAGGAAAAATTCCGCCCATGTCTCTGCAAGTGGAAGATTGTTCTATACTATCAAAAAAAATTTTGTGATTTTTTTCAGAATTTTGAAAAAGGTCCTTCTATTAAGGTTTAAAAAAATTCATAGTTCCGAAAGCGCTGATCTAAAAAATCAAAAAAAAAAAAAAAAAAATTTAAAGGTTTTCCAAAAATGGAATGATAAAATATAAAGTTGAAAATCAAATCTGAGATGGTGAGGTCTGGAGCCGCGTCGAGTTGACGTGGACGTCCCATGTATGTATGTATGTATATATTTACGGCCTCCCCGAAGGGTTACCGGCACTTCCTTTTACAGTATTTTCCATTCTTATTCCTACTCTTATACCTACTTCTACGCACATCGCCTCTCGCTCGCCGCTTATCGCACCTCGCCTCTCGTCGCTCGCCCGTCTCTCTTTACCATTACCTTCTCTTCCTCTCTCCTTATCCTAGTCTCTTAACCTAGTTAGCCTAGTTACGCATTCTCATTCCTACTCCCTCCTCTCCGACTTCCGTTTCCGTTTCATTCATCCCATTCCACTTCTGCCATACCACCCTCTTTCTTTCCTTCGTTTCTCCATCTCTTTCATCCATTCCTCTCCCTTGCCTGCTCCGTCCAAAATCTCTCTCACCCTCTCTGCTACTCCTTTCTCCTCCTCTTCCTCTGCCTCCCTACAGCACACCTCTAGCGTGTGACCCCACGTCTCCTCTTCTATCCCGCACAATCTACACCTCCTGTCCTCTTCCTCTTCCCAGTACCTGCCCTCTCTCATCTCATTTCCCAGTCTGTACCTCGCTACTCTTCTCTTCCTTTCCTCGCTCCACTTTCCTCCTAGGTACTCCGGGACTCCTTCTACTCTTATCTCTTTGTACCACCTGTTGTACCTCGATCCTTGTATCTCCTCCATCCTTTCCCCTTCCTGCTGTCTCCTGTCCTCTTTCTCTACCTCTTCCCAGTTCTCTCTTTCCCTGCTTCTCCCTTCCTGTCCGAACTTGTCCCTAAATCTTCTCCTCTCCTCTTCCCATTTGGATTTCCTTTCCTCCCCTCTCCTCTCCCTCTCTTCTACCTCCTCCAGGCACTCTCTCGCTATTTCGCTCCCTTTTCCACTTCTCAGCTTCTCTTCGTAATTCCATGCTCTCTTCGCCGCCCTTGTCCTGATCTTGTCTCTCTTCACTTCCTCCCTCACCATATATCCCGGCGTTCCCCAATCCACTCCTAACGTCCATCTGATATATCTCTCCTGCACCCCCTCTATCTCCTTTCTTTCCTCCCAACCCCATATTTCTGCTCCGTAACTCATCACCGTCCACACCAGCGTGTCGAAGAGCCACATCCTTCTCTTCCAATCCTTCCCAAATTTCCTCTTTCCTATTCCCCAAGCCTGCCTCATCACTGCTCCTGCCTTCCTTACCCTTTCCCTTAAGTGCGCTTCTTGCCCTCCGTTTTTCCTGAACACATATCCTAAGTATCTAAATTCCTTCACCTCCTCTATTTTCCTCCCTCTCCATCTCCAGTCTATCTCCTTACTCCTTCCCCCTCCTTTCCTGAACCTTATCAGCTTGGTCTTCGCCACGTTCACTTCCAGCTTCTTCCTATCCCAGTATTCTTCCATTCTCCTTATCATACTTTTCATCTCCTCTTCCCCTTTTGCCAACACCACCACGTCGTCCGCATATGCTAACGTGCATATCCTCCTCCCTCTCACTTCTACCCCTCCCCATCTCCCTCTCCTCATCTCCTCTTCCAAGTCAGCCGTTAGCAGGTTGAAAAGCAGCGGACTCAATGGGCATCCCTGCCTCACTCCCCTTGCCGTCCAGAAACCCTCTCCCAACTCCCCCCCTGCTCTCACTCTGCTTATCGTTTCCCTCAGTACTTCCTCCACCCTTTCCCTTAATCCCTTCCTGACCCCTCTCTCCTCCATCGCTTGAAGCAACACCTTCCTGTCCACCGAGTCAAACGCCGCTTTCAGGTCTACGAAGAGCGCTACCAATTTCCCTTTTTCTTCGTTCACCTGCCTTCCCACTACGTGGTTCAGCACGTAGATGTTGTCTATTGTTCCTACACCCTTCCTGAAACCCGTTTGGTTCGGTGGGATCATCTTCTCTCTCTCGACCTCTTGCTCTAGTCTGTTCACTAGTACCATTGCATATATTTTATATATCGTCGGCATTAGCGTCACTCCTCTATACTCCTCCACTTTCTCTCCTTCTCCCTTTTTTACTATCGGCGCTATTATTCCCTCTTTCCATTCCTGTGGCCAGCCCTCTCCTCTCCACACTCTCCTGCAAATTTCCCATGCTATCACTATCCCCGCTTCCCCTCCATACTTCCATGCTTCGTTCGGTATCCCGTCTATTCCCGTTGCCTTCTCCGCCTTCAGCTTCCCCACTGCCCTCCTTACTTCTGCCTTACTTATTTCCTCTTCTTCCCCTTCTCTTTCCCTTCTTTCCTTCCCCCATGTTACCTTTTTCTCCGCTCCTCCCAGTAGATTTGTAAAGTACTCTTTCCATTCCTCTTCTCCTATTCCCTCATTCATCCTTTTCCTCCTTCTCCTCCCCCTGTTCACTATTTCCCACACCTTCTGCTCTGTTCTTGCCTCTTCGATCTCCTTCACCGCCCTTTCTCTTTCCTCCTCCCTTTTCCTCTCGCCCATCCGTTGATATTCCCTCTTTTTTCCCCTGTATCCTTCCTTGTCTCCTTCGCCTCTTCTCCATCTCCTCAGCTCCCTTCTGGCCTCCTCCTTCTTTTCTTTACATTCCTCGTCCCACCACCCTTCCCTTCTCTTTACCTCCTGCCTTCCCCCTTTTTCCTCGCTTTCCTTTATCACTTCCCTTATCTTATCCGTGGTCTCTTTCCATGCCTCCTGAACCCCTTCCCCCTCTACTCTCATTCTTCCAACTCCTTTCCTGTACTCTTCTATCATCGCCTCCGACCATTTGCCGTTCCCCGCTCCTCTCCTCTTCTTCCTTCCTTTCTCTTTCCCCAACCTTCCTCTTTTCATTGTCACTATCAATGGGTGATGGTCCGACTCTATTCTATCTCCTACCTCCACTCTCTCTATCCCTTCCCTTGTTTCCTCGTCTCCCAGCACGTAGTCTATTACCGTACTCGCCTTTCCTCCAGTGAAGGTATATTCTCCCTGCTCATCACCCTTTATGTTGCCGTTCATTATTTCCCAACCTACCTCTCCTAGCATTCTCGTCAATATCATCCCCTCTCTGTTTACCTTCTTGTCCTTTGAACTCCTCCCACCCTCTTCCTCCTCTTCTATACCTTCCACTCTTCCTCCCCTGTTCCCCGTCCTTGCGTTGAAATCCCCCCCTATAATCACTTTTCCTCCCTGTCCCTGTCTCTCCATCCTTCCCCTCATACTTTCTAGCTTCCTTTCCAAGTCTCCATTTACGTATACTGCTACCACCGTCCACTCCTCTTTTTCTGCTTTGATTGTCCTCATCATCAGACCTTCTTCCTCGTTCTGCTCCTTTTCTTGTATCCCCTCCGCCATCTCCTCCCTCACCCCTATTACCATCCCGCCTATCCCTCTTCCTTTCCTGCTCCTCCTCTTCGCATCCTGTCTCGTCCAGCTGTACCCCTTTGGCAGTCTGTTCTTGACCTTGTACCAGTTTTTCTCTTCCAGCCATGTTTCAATCATTACGATCACCTCCCACTTCCCTATCTCCCTCCAGAATTCTTTATCTTTGTTCAACACCCCTGCCACGTTCCAAAAGCCGATCTTCCAGCTCCCATCCCGCACCTTCTCCCTGCCCTGCCTTCCTAGTTTTTTTCCTTCCTATTCTCCCCTTCTTCTTCTCTCTGTTCTGCTTCTGCCCCCCTCCCCTCCTCCCTTTCCCATCCCTTCCTGAGCATCTCTCTCTCCTCGTCCCAGATCCATGAGCTTCCATTCACAATTATCCTCCCGTACCTTACCCTCACTCTTCTTCCTTTCTTCATCTCCTCTACCGCTTTCCTCTTTAGCATCCACTGCATTCTCCTTTCCTTCCATGTCCAGTCATCCCCTATCCATTCATTCCTCCCCTGGAGGTTCCTTTTTTTGTTCATAACCTCTCTCTTCGCTTCCTCATCCTCTAGCTTCACTTCTAGCATCGTTTCCTCCCCTTCTGCTCTTCTTCTACCTATCTCTTTCACTCCCACTATCCTCACTTCCGCCCCTATTCTCTCCAGCACTTCTTCTGCTGTCTCCCTTGCCGTGCCTCTCGTCTTTACCCTCTTGATTATTACATTTTTCCTTCTCTCCTCTCTCTCATTTCGTTCTATTCTTTCCTCCATCTCCTTCACTTTCCTTTCTATCCCCCTTTCTCGCCCTCTCCCCATGGTCCACCCTTCCTCCTCCTCTCCGTCTCTCTCCTCTTCCACCTCCGTTCTCCTAAACCTTCCATCGGCCTCCCCCTCCCCCTCCATCCCGCTCCTCCTCTCACCTGTTCTGCCTTCTCTTCCCTTCTCCCATTCCTCTTTCTCTTTCTTCCATCCCTCCTTCATTTTTCTCATCTCCTCTCTCAGCTTCTGTACCTCTGCCCTCCACTCCTGCTCTCTCACCTCCTCTGCACTCTTCCACTCCTGCCTCTCCTTCCTCATCTCTTCTCTCATCTCCTCCCTCAATTCCTCCCTTACCTGCTTTCTTATCTCCTCCCCTAGTCTCCTCATCGCCTCGCACACCCCCTCCTCCTCTCTCTTTTCCGGTGACCTTGTCACATTCCCGCCCCTTTGGAAAGCTCTCTCTTGCTCCTCCTCTTCCCTCTCCTTTTTCCGTCTCCACATTTCCCTAATTCCTCCTATCCTTTCCCGACTCTCGCTCCTGGCCCTCGTTAACCTCTCCACGTTCGTCTTTCTCCCCCTCTTCTTCTCCCCCTCCTCTCCTTTCCTCTCACTCATACCAACCGTCTAATCGCTACCTGCGTCGACTCTCTCGTACTTCTCTTTCTCCCCGCTGGCCGTGTACGGCGCTCTCGTCGGTCTACTCTCGCGCCTACGCCTCTCTTCTCCCGCGCCCCCCACTCCCGCGTCGCTCCTAACCTCAATCTCCCTGCCTCACCTTCTTTATCTGTTCCCACCTTCTCTTCTCTCTCTCCTCACCTGCCGTTCTACCTGTTCTCTCTCCTCACTCTCCCTCCCGGCTCCCCGCCTTTCCTGCTTTCTTTCCCCTCCTCTTTCCTTCCAATATTCGCACTTTTTCCCACACGTCAAATTCTTTCACTCGCTCACTCTCACACCGGCGGTTAAAATCGTGGACGTCCCATGTGTTATATGTATCTTCAAAATATATTATCGCTAAATTCTGTTCAATAATACTAATAAAATTTACGATTTACTCAAATTCATACTATTGTTTATTAATTGATTTCCCCAAATCTAAGAAATAATATCTATACATATAACAATATTTGAGAATCTAGTATATAAATGCAGTTTTTCTGTCAAACAACCTTTGGAATCAATTCAAAAAACAGTTCTTTGCATCAACTCAAACATTTTATGAGCAAA
Source organism: Arge pagana (assembly GCA_963969455.1). Lineage (NCBI taxonomy): Eukaryota > Metazoa > Arthropoda > Insecta > Hymenoptera > Argidae > Arge > Arge pagana. The sequence goes on along the minus strand of OZ018311.1, from coordinate 16,661,725 downwards.
ACATTATCCAAGCTTAATCCTACGAAATTTCGAGTCGACACAATGCCGAATTATGTTATTCGAAAATACGTGTTATGTATAGTTAATTATTTCTACTCCTCAATCAATGCGAAAGTTTATGGTGACGACAAAATTGGTTCTGGATTTGAACACTTGTATGTTAAACTCAACCAAACTTCAATCAGGACCAGCTCGATGCATTTCGACACAACAATTTCAGATATTCAAAACAAAATTATTGTAGTGCATTCAATCACTTGTTGAGTTCATTCAATTACACGTTTTCGCAACACGAAATATATTTCATTGCAAAGAACTCACAATTTGTTGATTTGACCACATTTATAGTTGGCACTAGCATTCAGTGGCTTGGTTCAACTGGGTAATGAGTTGTGTGAAGTATTCCGCCCAACAAAAATGTTTTGTTGAATTGAGTACATATTGTATTCGCCGCATTTGAGCGCAGCATTTTGTTGAATCAAACAAATATCACTTGACTCAACTGATCCTTTCCCTCAGTGTAGGCGCGAGACTCTACCGAGTCTCTTGATGATTAACGTAGCACAGCCAGCGCCCTAGTATGCTTCAAGTGGCGCTGAATTATTGCAAACTTCAGTAATGAATCTACAAAGCTACTTCTTTTTTTACAAGCAGTTCAACTTGAATATTTCCAAAAATCCGTGGTGCACCTCCAAAAGAAGGTGGATATGCCGTCGGTAGACGTGACTAAGGTTGTAGGGCTCACGGCAGCGCGCGAAGATAATCGTTATACAACCTTTACAGGTTTGCAGTGCTGACATTAAAATACGTATACCAGATTCATTATTAGTAGCAACAAAATATACTATCATCGTGATTTTTCCGTAATAATTCATTCTATTCATATAATTTTTGCTGCATATACTGTCGTAAAATAAATTTATTGATAAGTAGATCAGAAAAACAAACAGCAATTTAATGCCATTATTCAAGATTTCTTTTTATTCGTATTTATTGAACAATAGGGTGCTTCATTTGAAACGAACATTTTTTTTCGTTGACACATAAAAATTTGATTCCTCTCGTGGAAAAAGAAATTCCATCAAAATTTGGGCCCTTAATTTCAATTTCAAGTACTTCCTCTCGAGCGTTAAATTTTTCTCATTTAAATAACATGGGTTTCGTTAAAAATTGTAGCTCAGTTCGGTTTTATGATTTTTCAGTGCGACTGATCTACAGTGTATTAGAGACTCTTTTAAAGTGTCCATTAATATTTTTTTGTCACTTACACCGTCTGGTCGGTCTAGGCCTTGAATGTCCAATTACAAATTATATTGTCATATTTTCTTTGTTTATAGCGTAACGACTGAAGTTACAATCAAAAAGTTCAGGATCAATTTGTAGGAAATTTAATTTCCTACAAAAATGTCTTAATATATATATTGCTAAGGTGCGTGGTCCATAAGATAAGTTTAAAATTTGAGAAATAATATAGTAAAAGTTGAAATTTAATACATTTTTTGATGTTGAATATATTTAACTGGATATATCTTGTGAGCCACGTATTTTAGCAAAATATGTAATGAGACATCTTTTGTAGGAAATTCGGTTTCCTACAATTTTTTACTTTTTTTATAGTTACTTCAGCCGTTACGCTGATAACAAAGAAAATAACACAATTTTCGTGGAGATTGGGCTGCTGAGGCCGACCCCGACGAGACGGTTCAAGTTGCAGAAAAAGATTAATGGACACTCTTGAAGAGTCTCAAATACACTACAGATGGCGACCGATCGCAATGAAAAATCATAAAACCGAACTGACTTTCAACAATTTAAAAAAAAACAAACATGATTTACATGTTCTTTAAATGGGAAAAATTCAACGATCGAGGGGAAGTACTTGAAATTGAAATTAAGGGCTCAAATTTTGAGGGAATTTTTTTTCGATGCGGGGAACCAAATTTTCATGTGTCAGCGTAAAAAAATGTTCGTTTCAAATGAAGCACTCTATCAAACAATTAAAAACAAATTTTCTCAACTTTTCAACTGAGAATCTTAACTTACTAAATCTTGAACGCGAAGAATACTCCAAGTTCCCTCTTCGTATTATTTCAAAATCAACTTTGAATCACGGAAGCCGGGAAATCTAGCCACGCGTCGAAGATTGTTCTCGCTGGACTGATTACTATTTCATTTTTATTGTATACGATTTGCACTTGACTAAAATACAAATTATATTATTCCAAATTCGAATCAATAATCACTAAACCAACAACCTCCACTGAATTATCTCTTACTAATTCTTACCAACGTTCGTGCCACCATAAGTGACCTGCTCTGCCGAACTGTGCCGCATACTCGATAAAAGTATTACCGCATCATCATAACCTCAAGACCTAATTACTAGAAATACCTAACCCAATTCTAGACTCATCGGTTCCATCCTTTAAAAACTCTTTCAATCTATGTATTTCCACTATTCCTTCATGCATCCTATATTCGACTCTATCGTGTGTATCTAGAGCAATAACATCAACGTTAGGCTAGACCTCGGTCCCCGGTGGAGTGGGCGGAAACGTCTTTCCCCAAAGCAGAGGTCATACAAGAAGACCTGCATCTTGTTCGTCAGCTAAGCGATTTTCGGATTTAATAAAGAACGGACGTAACATATCATCTTTCTTATTGAGCTTCGCAATAGCTGTATTTTTATCTGAAACGTTTTTCTCCAAAATCAATGTTTACCAAGATATAGTGAAAAGACACGAAAAACTTTGAGGGAGGGTGGGGGATAAATAGGACTTTCTTATCAAAAAGCTTTTCAGGGTTTTCATTTTTAAGCTAAAAAGAAGCTTTGTTCAAAAATTGAGCTCGATCAGAGGTTTGTGCTTTTCGGAACTTCATCCCAATTTTCGTTATATTAACGACAGACATACAGTCCTGCCAATCAATTTGATAATGCAGAATATATTCAGCTACCTAGAAATAACAACAAATTCGTTCAAGTTACTTTTTCTTATCCATAAATGCAGTAACATATGTGTAACATTTCAAAAGTTTTCTTCCAACTTCTATATTGGGTTTCCCCTATTTAATAATCATATTAAATCATCGATTCAAAGATAAATATAAATATATACTTTCAGTATTCCATATACACTTGGAAAAAATGAATCAACGTGGGTAAATTTCGTACTAGGAGGTATCGAGGACTGCTATCATATAAATGGTTAAAAAGGACTTTTTGCTCTGAAATAAAAAATAAATAAAAAATTGCGTCTATAAAAGAATTTGTTTTAAAAACGCCTGAGAGGTGCAGTGTCTTTGGAATTATCAAACATTAGGACTCTGAAAATTAGCCGGAACAAGATAAAAAATAAGACAGATATTTCCTGTGATTTTTTTTTATTTTCAAGGCTCTTTGGGCATCCTTTTCCTTCATTCAATTGAGCTGAAATTTCACACAGATTTTTCTTTTGGGCAATATCACCGAACGGGGGAGGGGGGGTGTCTACTAAATTAATGATTTTGAAACTTGTTCATGCAATTAAATACTGTAATACACAATAATTCATAATTATCGATGGTGTTGCGTTCGTTTACAAACTTGTTTGATGATTCATAGTATAACAATAACGAATGGCTGCAGAGTGGGCGAAAGGAATGTGCCTACGAAGAATGTAGCTCTTGAAATGATTTTACGAATCAGCGAGGTTCGACTTTGCGATGCCACGGTGCTTGGCGTTATTTCCTGATTTCACGACAGACTGGCCATAGATTTTTGTATTTCTCCCCAGTAAGATATTGTGGGACTTGGCGGAATTTTTTACATTTATAATGTTTTTAGAGGTATTTCATTACTGTTTGTAAGTTTGAACGACCCGTAGGCCTATAAAATGGCCTAGGAACTTTTGAATAGCCAAAACCACGCGGTGAGGGCCCTAGACACCAAAAACTACGGAGCGGATGACCTGGACACTGACAAATATCGAGCCGACGACCTGGACACCAGGAACCACGCTGCGAGGGATTTAGACACGAAAAACTACGGAGCGTACGACCTGGACACCGAAAAAAAACGAAGCCGGGGATCTGGACACAAGGAACTATACTACACACGTACACACACGCGCGCGCGCAAGGACACACACCATGCAGCATCATTGATTGGGCTCAATGTTTTTTATACATCATTCGATCTTCACCAAAATCAATAGAAGTCGATATTTCGATGGAAAGAATATTCCTTCCAAATCGGAAGTCGATCGGTGCAATGGTTCTAGAGATATCGTGTTCACAACTAAGGGTCTGCGACAAACTGTCCGGAGAAAGGGAAGAAAAAAAAGAAGAAGAAGAAGAAGAAGGAGAAGAAGAAGAAGAAAAAGAAAAAGAAGAAGAAGAAGAAAAAGAAGAAGAAGAAGAAGCAGGAGGAGGAGGAGGAGGAGTAGGACGAGGAGGAAGAGGAGGAGGGGGGAGGAGGAGGAGGAGGGGGGGGGGAGGAGGAGGAGGAGGGTGGGGGAGGAGGAGGAGGGGGTGGGGGGAGGAGGAGGAGGAGGAGGGGGGTGGGAGGAGGAGGAGGGGGGAGGAGGGGTGGGGGGAGGGGGAGGGGGGGGTGGGGGGAGGAGGACGAGGAGGCGGGAGGAGGGGGGGAGGAGGAGGAGGAGGGGGGAGGAGGAGGAGGAGGTGGAGAAGGAGGAGGGGGGGAGGAGGAGGCGAAGGAGGAGGGGGGGGAGGAGGAGAAGGAGAAGAAGAAGATTCGAATTTTTCGCCAACTTTGACAGTTCATAACTCTGCAACTACTTGATCGGTTTCGTACAAATTTTTCCACGCAGCTTATTTGGAATTCACCTATTAGCCCTGTAAATTTCATCCCTGACGTAGTGTGGTTGAGGAATTCTGACGCAATGTTTACAGGTATGAAAGTTCGCTAGAGTAAATGATGCACGGCACGAATTTGGCGGCGATTAGCTGCCGCGAATCTTGATCATAAAGTTTCCTGCTTGTATGAAAAGAAGCAAGAGGTTGATTGATGATTAAAAATATTGCGACGTTTTGTTTATGTTAATACATTCTTTTAGTAGTGGATGAGAAAAATTGATGGTTTGAAACGAACCAGTCTAATATACGGCTGTTAGATACAAATTACTGATCAACCACTACTAGATTATAATGCTAAAAAGTACTGTACAGTGTGCACTTGCATCATATAATAATGCAATCAAAGATGCCAACAATAAATTGCTAAAACTTTGCTGGATTTCCATTTTAATAATCTTAGAAAGCTTCTCTGTTTTTTGGGCCTTCACTTCCAAAAATCGTATGAAGATTTCATTGCATTGTTTTGCGTAATATATTGGTGTTAAAACGTGGGGCATACTCAGAGTTGGCCTCTTGATACATCAGTCATACTAATTGTAAGTATACAAACCTTATGATTCAAATTATCATAGAATTAAGATCATGTATAATGGGTAATTAACTAATCACAGATAATGGAATGAAATGTTGGGTTCCAAACGACAGCAGGCAATTGTGTAAACACATAGGCATGGGCCTAGCTACTTTCCTGTTCCTTTCCATTTGGTGTCAGAAATAGATATGCGTGGGTACGTGATGGGGATCAAGAAATGCAGTCCAAGCCCAAGTCCTGGGAAGACGAATTTAGGCACTTAACAATGAAATTGATCATGATACGAAGGGTCCAAAATGAGCAGTTCTAAGCAGCGGAGGCGACTACGGCTGCAAATGAAATCAAAATGGAATCGAAAGTAGCGCCATCCTTCCTGGAGGGAGAGCCGTACCGTACACACGTGAAATCTCTCTGTGAACGGATGAGTATCTAATAAGGCGAGATCGTAATAAATCCTTCATTTCAATAATTTGAAAATAGCATAAAAAACCAAAATATTTGATCGGACATAGACATGGCACCGATCCCAAATAGGTTTTATGTGATCAGGCAGTGAAATGCATAGTCTAGCGCGATTAGAGCGACTGAATTAGAAGAACAAATTCCGCGGATAAGATGTCGCAAGGCTGGTATCAGAAGCATTACATTGATCAAAACCTCAAAGACCGTCAACAAGAAATCTAAAAGATATCATTCGTAAGTCCAAAATACAAGATCTTCAAATTATCTTAATTGAGAATTGTGAACAATTTCTTGACGTCAATTTTTAATGATATGTTGAACATAAGATGTAAGTCATAGTCATCATTTATGTACGTTTGTGCATCTCGCAGTATCCAGGTTCACCACATGTTTCGTGACGGGCATTTATAATCTAAAAACTGTAAATTGACAGTAAACTAAAGATTGACGATAAACTGTGACTGTTAATGTCGTAATTAATATTTACTCATCAGATTGGTATTATTATATATGCATCGGTTGAAAAGACGTGGAAGCAGTGGAAGGATCCGATGCAGACCAGTCTCTTGGATCCTGTACTCTACCATCTGTATCATAATACTAGTGGGAGGACAGGGTCAAGCAGTAAAGCAATCTTTGCTGCTGAACACTTATTACATATGCAACATATTTTGACACTGGAGGCTCTACTTCAGACATAAATCGACGATATCACAAACCTCTAGATATCATCATTCAATAAATTTAATTTAATGCGATGATCTTTGTGATAAATAAGCTTATTGGGCGCAAAAAACCCAAAAACTGACTAGCCTAGAGAAACATGATGTCAAAAGTGTATTTGGTAATAGAATGGTACAATGAAGGGAAACATCTCATTCAGAGAATCATCGTGTAAAATGTCTATACTTCTAGAGGGTTTCAACTACTGAAACAGTACACCGGTAGATAGGTTTATAGTGTTAAAGGAGTCTGCTCGTTCACAGAATCGAAGGATCAGAAAGGCTGCACTGATCTTTCATAAGTATTATGCAAAATTTCAGGTACAATGATTCCTGTGTAATATATTTCTGTTTGGTAAGTTTTATGCATACCAAAAAGTTATATGCATTTAATATACCTAATGTTATTATTACAATTACTTCAATACTGTGTATAGACAATAAAAGTTTTCACTTACTCTAGCAGTTATGCACAATATTTTTACTTTTTGAAACAATGTTAAAACTATGAAGTTTCGTTTTTTCATTCAATACTAAATAATATAATCTTTATAAGACAACATTTATCTATATTTATTACCCTGCAAAATTCTTTACAGTATTTCATCTTTCTTTCTTTTAATGGTCATAACTTGTTAAATCATTTGTCGTGCATATGTAAACTGGTCTGTATAAGACTAGCGGTGGGTGCGTTGTATCTGAACCATCATATACTTGGCCAAGTAGAAATTCTGGTCCTATGTAACATCCACCTTCGACATGATCTGCTGCGACTACTGTAAAAAATATGATTTGTGTTTTATATATGTACAAAATATGCTTTGTTATTCCATTATAAAAAAAAATTATACTGTCACATGCATATTTGACTAGTACAATTGTCAGTGAATACCAACCGTGTTTAATTTGTGGTTGGTGTGTACTATTCGGTATTCTGAATGGTACAGTGGCAACGGTAAGTGGAAAATGCATTTGTAAGATCTCTCCCGACTTCTCAAATTCCACGCTTACCTAAAAGCATTGTAATCCTTTATATCAGAACTCGATTGAAAGGTTTAGACCAAACCGAGAAGCAAACTAAATATGCGTATGTGAGGCTGAAGTGACAATCTAGAGCAGATCTGATGTCCGATTCCACATGCAATTCAAATTGCAATGTCGAATTTTGGAAATTGAAAGGGATGTAAATAAATAATAGTAATAACAACAAAATACCTTCAAAACATAATATATTTGTATAAGCCGACAGACTCCAATCAAAGTCGGTGGGCACACGGGCAAGATCATTGTTTTAACAGAATCCCATTTCATAGTTGATCCAGGATCGAGTGCTTCACCCTTGTGTTCAAAGACGACTTTTTGTTGTTCTCTGCTAGTTCCCAGAACTCCCCGATCGATGAAAAACTCTATATACTGAAAAGTGAAAGCTGTGATTGATTTCGAATAATTTACGCCAGAAACAGGGCTCATGTTCAAGGATTACTCGTTCAAAAACAGTTCTCAATGTAATTAACCTTCTAACAATTTAACAAGGTTTAGAGAGAAGGAAATTGTATTTTTGATGTCGATTTCATGGGAAAATATGATCTTATTTTTCTCTTGACTGAGTCACTGTAAATTGTACCACTGTGATCTGCAAGCTATGCAGACGACCTTCAATGGTCAAACTGATATGGGTCGGCTAATGTAAGGGAAAAATTGAACTGTCATTCCTTTCCTTGATATCGATGTAGAATAACATTTTCGGCTAGGATCCAGTTCGTGTCAGATATGACGCTTGTAAGTCATGAGAAAGCTCATATGAAATTGATTCCTTGATGAGAGTAGTGACGTTATGTCAGTGGTTTTGGTGATATAAAATCAGCGTCATAAGTTCTATGGATGATCGTACTACTATTGAGAGGATTTATTCTTTCAACCAAGGACTTTTCGTTCCCATACAATTCCCTACCTCCCGGAAGTTTACACATGGTTTCTTTCCCCCAACTCCTAGTTTTGCATCCTCATGGACCGCCAGAAGCAAATCACAATAGGAATAAGGTAAAAAATACTATGAACCTCACAGAAAACGTTGGAATGGCCTATTTCCTTCCCTAATGACGCAATGTAGTAGAAAATACGTGTATAATTTAAACACGAATACTCACACTTTATTTTTGTGAAATATCATACCTGTGTTAATTTTACTTTCAACCATGCCTTTTCTAAGCCTCTGTTATCAATTGCAGCGCGCAACTTGATACTTTCTCCACAGACGTAGGCACTTCTTTCCAATTGTACACTCAGTTCTACTGGGTTGCGAGTGCAACAGAAACAGCACGACGCGTATATTTCATTTCCAACCAATGGTTTCTAAATGTTTGAAAACGTGGAATTACTAAAGCTCATACAATTGAGAAATGTACAACTATTTGCCAAGCAATGATAGAAACAATACATAATAGAGTACCAAATATTGTTCATCCATGCAATCTATGTGCGGTCCGATCAGGGTGAAATACTTCAGACCTTGCGGTGGGCTTGCATAGGGCCTATCAACTGTTACTTTGACATAATATCGCACATAACCGGATCTAGATTCAAAACTGCATGGCAACGCGCTCTCAGGAAGTTTGAAACGAAATGGAAATTGATGTTTGCCCCGTGGTAAAATTGGTACGGCGCTCTCTGTTGAATCTGCATAACAACAAAGCGATGTTGATCCTAAATTTGAATTCGATTCCATCTGTAATATATCCCTTAGGAAAAAAACACACAAGGACACATATAATGAGTCAAACTTAACTGGAGGGAGATTTCACGAGTGAATGTCCTCAAGTTGGAGTAATTCTCAAAATGAGTTTTCACTCTCAAGTTAAGTATCCTACTTGATGTTATGGGAGAAATCCAATTAACTATTGTACTCTTAATTTGAAAATGTTACTTTTGAGAACAATATGTATCTCTCAAGCAAATTTCAAATGAAGTCAACATTCGAATAACTTTCTTTACAAATATTGCAACAGAAAAAAAAATCTAATATTGCTGCAATATTGCAAAAATATTACTATAACATTGCTGCATTAGTGTAATGCCCACTTTTGGTAACATAGTTATGCAATATTGCTACAATATTCCTTATTCATCACAATAATGCAGTATTGGATTCTTGCAAGAATATTTACACAACACCATTGCAATATAGTTAGGAATCAATTGCAGTAAATATCTTTATTGATGTGCTCTAAGATGTAGACAATTATTTGAAAATACACTTGGGGAAAAATAAATTAAACTATTTTATTCTTTGATCACGAGAACGATTATTTATAACCAGCTCCAACTGATTGACATTATTATTTTTCGTCAAATCTATTAATATTCTTTGACCATAATTATGGTGCTCGACCAGCAGCCCAAATTTGAAATGAATTCCAATCTGGTAACATTTTCAAAGAACTGTTAATAGACTATCTGGGCTCGCATGTAGCAAAATTATATATTCCTGTAAATCCCTTCATCAGGATTTAATACGGATGTACAGGTTTTAATTGAATTGGAAAACTTGCGTTTTCTGGTTAGTACAATAAGATATCGATAACAGTGGAACGAAATATGTACCTAGGCAAGTACACACATAGGCATTTTAACGACGTAAATGTAAAAACAATATGCAATTGCTACCCCTGATCTGATAATCAATTATGCAACTTTGCCACTATCAACTTCAGATTAAGATACCCACACTATTTTACATGTTATTTTCATTTGTCATTAGAAATCATCCAATATTATTCAATTTAACGCGTGGTGGCACAAAAATTTACACATACTCTACATTTCTGTAACAGCCAACATGTTAGATAAAAGTAGTTGCCGGCAACACGACTGATGTAAGCTACAAATTAATAACCGGAACTACATGACTCGAAAGCATGATGTATGGCTCTCAAGTTTGACTTTCAAAGAAAAATGCTCGTTAAAACTCAATTTTTACATTTTGGTCAGAATGAATTTTCAATGCATCTAGATAATATCAAATTATTGAGTACTGTGCACTGACATGTAATATTACTATAACAAGGTAATGGTAATATCTTTTGTTAACTTATTTATTAAGTGATTTAGGTAACGTGATGACTCAAGCAGGTGTATACCTCTAGAGTATTACGTTTGGGGCTTAAGTTATTAAAACCAAATATCCTTTATTCAGCGGATGCATCGAGGACTGTAAATTTGTACTGCAGTCGGCGCAAAATGCGTCTCGGCAAATGAAACATGTAAGTCGACACATGTGCGTGGAATTCGACCATGATTGCCAGAATTGTAAGAATACTCACTTCGCTCTTTGCTCACTTAGATTTCTTTTTTTGTGACATTATAATATTGCTGGTGCACATTACCTAAAAATATGGCACATCAAATAAAATAAGATACAAAAATGCATGCTTATTCAAAATTTTAGCGATTATTCCAAAAGTTTTTATAACGATATAATATTTTACACCAGAGTTACAAAATAATCCCAATTGGAGCTGCAATATCTGCCTGAAGCATATATTGTCATTTTGGGGACACCGATGTTCTGCTGTTATTGTTCCATGGAAATTCATTCCAGTGAACATGTTTTATTGCGGCAATATAACATAAAAGTTAGAGGTAATGTCACAATGTTATTTTTGTGATACATAGTTGGTATACAACATGGAAGGAACATGTTATGTACCGTTTGTTATACGCCAATTACATAACTGGTATATAACGTATTACCTTGCAATATAGCTGTTATATACCGGGTACATAATACGTTATATAACATGTTATAATGCTGAGTAGGAAATTTTAACTTACTTGTAGCTTACATGTAACGTCGATGTAATATTACCGGTTACAATGGGTAATATTGCCGTTAGATTGCTGCAACATTATCGTGCTCACTGGAATATCTTTATTCCGTGCAACTTAATAATTAAGTGATAAATTTGTTGCTAATATTTCACGAGTTTCTAGTTTATGATGATTGCCATAACCTAAAAATACGTGTACGAATTGCATTTCACACCAAATGTACTGAATAAGGGAGCAATTACTTCCAATCACGTTGCTTATTTACAAATCACAGCACACGGTGGATGAAATACAAAAGCGCGCCAATCGACAAAAATGGAAACCATCGTACTTCTAACCACTTCTAACCTTGCAATGGGAATGTGTCCAAAGTGTATGAATATTATACTTTGAGTATTATTGACCAATTTTGCAGATCCATTGAAAGAAGTTTACAAAACTAATGAGTGAAAAATGAAATATTGTGATGTTGCAGAAACATTGCTGCAATAATTGGAGCTCTATCATTATTCACAACAAAATGTTTATACACAATTTTCTGCCATCTTAATAAAAGATTATCTGTTGTTAAAATATTCAAAAATACACTATTTTTCCCCGACAAATATGAGAAATTAAATTGTTTTGGAAGACCTCATGTTCATTAAAGCATCATGTACAGTATTCATTAGACGCAACTTGCTGAATTATCACTTGGAATCTTGAATAACTCTCAAAAACTACCAGAGATTGTACCTTTATTCAGTGTTCACCTCGCATGAATCGAACGTTCATTTTCCTAGCAATGTACGCGAGCGTTGATACTTCACTCCTAATGAATAAGTGTGCAAGGTTTGCATTACTAAAATAGTTGGGGAGTTATGAGCCAAGTACATGGAGTGTTGATTGCGTTACAAGTTGACAGTGCAAATTTAATATTGTAAAGAAATTCTGATACTTTGGAAGCTTGAGTCCAACTTCACAGATAAATCTCAATCTTTTGGCAGTTCCATTCAGACTATGGGCGCTCACTGTCAATCGTTGAGCATTTACTATCAATGTTTCGGATTAATCGTAAAGCTTTGAGTCTTTTCTCCCATACTTGCCTTTCGACTTTCATTAGTTACCATCAAGTATGTGTATTAAGCCACAATTTTTGGGAGTTTCTTCCGTAAGGGATAATCTATACAATTATGTATTGCTTAAATTATCCGTTATAATAATTAATTAGTATATTGTAAACCTTGTCCCCATATCACCAGTCTCTCATCGAGGTAGTATTGATCATCCTTTACATTTCGTCTATCTCCACTCACGAGTATTTTCCATTCGACGTGTGCTTGACCGCGTAACGACACTCTAACGGCTAAAATAACGAGAAGTAATACAATTAAAGGACGACAAACCCTTAGTTCTACCTCAATAGTTGAATAATTCGTTAATTATGCTTTGTATGGAGTCTTAAAAGCTCTCATTATTATAAATAGCATTGAAATCATACATATAAATATTTCAGCAACATTGTACAGTTAGACTGAATTATTATCTTTAACGTTCAAACCTGAATTTCTATACTTACATCTCTATACTTACAAACCTATACTTACATCTCAATTTAAAATTTTCCGTGGTGTGTAAAATAACATGACCATGTATCACTTCTCCCGCGTAATACGCCTCTTTTTCAAGCCTTATATCAAATTCACTGATATAATCCATTTTTGATAGTATTTGGTATAAGTTCCTTTTAAATTAATAAACAAAACAACACGCTCGATTGCAAATCAATTCACGGCGTGTATAGAAGTTTTATCAGATTTTATATTCCAACAAGAAATGAGATTGCTGATCTTAGCATTTTTAACGATGGAATCATTCAAGAGTACCTCCCGAAGCAGTAAAACATGTGGAATAAATTTTCCATTTTCAACGAACATTATACATTTTCATCATGCCGGGAACAGTAATCCGCTTCACATGTTGATAGTTCAAGTGCGTTGATAATAGATGCTCGGAAGCTCCGTTCAATGAATCTCGAGGGTGTGGACAATAATTAATCTGCGAATTTCGTCGTGCGTGTCATGTACACTTTGTGATCTTAGAAAGTTACATTACAATTGAAGTAATTATTATTCTCACCAATTCCATCTCCACTGTGTTTAGAATAACTTGAAACTACCAAAAATAATACAATCAACATACGGAACATGACAGTCTTGTTTACGCGTGTATGTGGCTCGATTACAGGTCTACCCTTCTTTCAATTCTTTCATTTGTCATAGTGGATTTTATATTTCGCGAAAATACTTGAGGCTGGTGTTTATTATCGAACCATGAATAATAATATTTTTAATTGATATCTTAAGAATCTTGCACTTCACGTATCACTTTCAATTAATGCTGCGTGAAATATACTTTCAAAATCTTTCCGAGTTCGCCTTTAGCTTCATCAATACGAGACTGCTGTTTGTCAACGAAGTGATACGTATTCTGCGCAAACAGAAGTGGCGGGAATTCAACACGGCGATTCGTTCATACATTTTCGATATCGAGTGGCTAATTGCTTACATCTGCAAAATTAGTCAAACTGTTGCATCTTCGAATACCCATGTCACAGCGCAATTTTGACATGATAATTGTATAATAATTCACATTGGTTAATCTAGCTAAAGCAGTCCACAAAATATAAGATTTTCATAATCGGTAGAACATAAAATATTCTCATGATATTAAAATCATTGATATCAGGTCGGAAAACTATTAAAATCTATTGCGCGCCTCTTGTTAGCGGTTTTGCCAAAGTCGCAATAGATTACAAGTGAAATTACCGCAATACTTATTTGGAATGAGAGAAAGACTTGGTTCTTACATTATGAGGATATTTCTTTTTAATTATTTTTTTCTAATATCAATGTAGCCTGAGTAATTAATTTTTAAATTGTAGATCTTTACGCGATATTTATTTCATTTACGGAAACGCGCTCTTTACCACCCGAAATGGTTATTCTAACTTTAAAAATAACTGATGTAAAATTAAACATATGGAAATTCTGTGCGACTTATAATAACTGAATTTGTATATGCTTTATAAGACTTGAATATTACAAATGTTCTAAAATTGTTATGCAAGCTTTACTTGCAGTTATGCAAAATCACATGAAAAACTATATCAACTTTAACAGACTATATAACGTATTATAAACAATACCTTAGTTTTATATTCCAGTTTAAGAATAATATCACTGAAAAGACCAATAATCTTTATTATAACTATTATAATTTATTCATTCCACGAAAACAACATCACGGAATGCGCGTGCGCGTATGCACACTCAGAAAACATTACAAACAAATATATTAAAAATGGATCAACGTAATGGGATAAGTTTTTCATTTTGATCATATAAGTTTGTATTCTATATGTGACACAATCATTTATATTCATAATACATCTGCTTATTTGATATACACCCAAAACAAAAACAAATAATTTGGATAAAATGTAAAAAAGTAAAAATTCTCTAATAAACATTTGATATTATATAATGTAGTAAGAGATCTATTATGTTCAGTTATGTTGTTTATCAAGAATGACATCAATATAACTGATTCATGACACATTTTGTCAACTACATTCAATCACAATTCTTTGCTAAGAACTAGGATACCATCTGCTATCCATGAACGTACAGCAATGTTGTACGAGTACGGATTTGATGCTGCGCTCATGATATTTAATTCATGTGAGACGTTCTATGCGAGACGTTATACAAAGAGCTTGAAAAGTCAAAGTAAACAGTAAGATCAATCCTGACAGAAAAATATACCAACAACGAAAATCTAATTTTACTGGAAAATTTGTTGTCTAGAGATATTTTTATATCACGTCGAAATAAAATCCAAACCTTGTTCATATACTGATTTTTTCGAGCAATGCAATGAAACCGACTTTGATGTTCATCTAATGTGTATGGTGATGAAGACTATCGCATCAATACAACGATCCTAGTATCTGAATTCCGTAAAGAATTTCATATTCCAAGTACTGCATTTGGAATACAATCATATGCTATATTTGTAATATTAAAAATCGCCTGTTGTACAATGCAAAAATGCAAAACCTTTTCTAAGCATTTTGTACACATTTTTGACTTGATAAAAATATGGTAATATACAATATACTATTTCATACATTGTTTTTTATTTGTTTTCAATTCACTGCAAAACTCAAGTTTCTTCTATAGCCCAATTGCATATCCTATCTTTGCATTATTCATCATTATAGGGCCATGGGTGAAGACTACGATCATCGTTGTTATTCATTGCAATCACGAATAATTTATACTTATCATTTTACAGTTTCTTGTATTAAGCACTCCTTATTCAATTCAACTTTTGACCAAGTACTTATGTAAAACGATGAAACTACAAGTTTATAGAGACAGCAATAAAGCTTCCATAGTTGATACGATTGTACATTGCGCAGTACATTGCATATGTGAGTAATTGTAAAATACCTTTCTAGTATGGATGATCTTATCACATATTCTGGATTTCACGAATTGATATCAAAATAAAGCCTGACAGATGAAGCCCCGATTCTCAATTTTGACATGATTGATGTAGTTTTGGTATCTGTGACATCTTGGTTTTTTCTTATTCTAGTAGAATTTAGTACTGTGAGTGGTTTGTTAATTCACAAGCATTTCAACATAACGACAAATGATCTAAACGAACAATTTAACCAAAGAAAACTAAGTCACATCGTAAGGTTCTCCCTTCGTGATGATTCAAATTTAGATTCGTTGCGTTGTAAATAAATAGTTGAATTACTCTTAGATTATTTGCAAATCATTGACAATTTCGTCGTGGCTATAGGCAAGCATTGACTGGAAACTTTCAACCCCTCTTATTAATGTAAGGTCAACTTTCCAACCATGAGCTCTCACTCCTCTCATTTACTTCTCCCACTAGTGGGAAAAGTAAAGTTTCTTCCACGCACAAAATCCCGTTTCTAAATGGTTGATGGTCCCCTTAAGTTGTATTAAAAGCTGCCACCCCTATGCCACGGCAAATCAAACATGGACCAGAGAATTTCTCTGTTGACATGCTTTCTTACGGGCATTTACCTGCCAGTCAGGTGCGATTTTCCATAAAAAAGTATCTAAACACCAGCCTTAATAGGAATGATAGGTAATGTAGAATTAAATTGACGTGTAGATAAATTTGAAAAAAACTTTTATTTACATTAGAATAGTACATTCTGCATTGGGTTTATGAAAAATATAGTAATCCTTGATATCAAAAAATTCTATAGATACAGTTCTCTATACAATTACATTATCCATAATGAAGGTTTCTAAACAGTGACTAGAAGTTATTGGCAAGTAATCAACAAGCATCTGTGTAGTACCATGGACCTGTCCCATGCTATTATCTGTATTCCTTTCACTCGCTAGTTGCATTTAATCCTCGAAGAAAATGAATTGTTTCATGAAAAGCACCAATTGACTAGTTACATTACACACGAACCTCAACCAGTGTGAATAAATAGAATTTAATTCACCTTTCCAGGGGCAGTATTTGTAGCCAGGTCTTGAGACCGGACATCGTCAAGACTGGTCAAGACTGTCTTGGGCCGGCCTCGAACACGACATGATTAGTGAACAGCTGGTTTCAAGACCGCCTAAAACTACGTCGGTCTCAAGCAGTCTCTAGACTTGACTATGAATACCACCCCAGAAGTCCTCGGCACCATTGTTCTATAAATTACTTTGGACTCGATTCATCAACCACACGAAAGTCGAAACTGTCATGAGCAGGGCAATGCAGCCCGCCACAGGGCGGCTGGGGGAGGAACATATGTATTTACTACGTAGTTCAGGGACGGTGCTTTATTATTATTTTATAAATAGATGCCTACAAATTATTTTCCAAATAATGAAATACTCGGAAATCAATTTTCCAAATCATTTAGCATCTATTTAAAGAAAAAGACAAAATCGGTCAATTTGTTCGCTAACTATACGTTTGATAAATTTCCATTGATTATTCATTATCCATTGTTTTCCAAACTACGTGAAACATTTTCCGAATTTGTCCAAATGATTTCCAAACGGTTGTGTACATTTATTTTTAAGTTGGTTCCAGGAGTTTGCCAAGTACATCGATGTCCGACAGATATCGAACTCAAAACATGGATGTTCAAATACATCGGTTTCTTAGTGCTAGCTAAAATGAAAAATTTTCAGCCACTTTTATCAATAACTACACGATGATAACAATAATCGTAGATGATTTTATTAAAATGCAAGATTTAGTGCCAACCCTATAAACAAGAGTTTCCTTACGCGTCTCTGGGGGAAACGGGGGCGGCAATTCAACTCCGCTGACTTGGCACACGTGGTGACAAGGATGCCATAAATCTAAGGAAAGAAATCGAACAGCGACAAGTTGGTGTAGCGCAGAGTGTTCTGCTCGCTGCGGAATGTTTCGGAAGACCAAACAAACCCTAAGCAAGGTTCGGCTGTGTTCAAGGTTATCAATCGCGCAGCCCCATTGGTGGGGTACGCTGTCGAACGATGCTTCGGGTTCATTCGGTCTTCCGAAACATTCCGAAGCGAGCCGAACGCTCTGCACCTCACCGACATGCCGCTGTTCGATTGTAGTGGTGCATGGTTGGTGGGAACCCGCGGTAGAACATCTCGAATGACATTGACACGTAAAAACAAAAAGCTTCGTACAATGGGAAAATAAAATGAGTGGGTGGATCTTTGAGTATTATAATATATATAAAGCGTGGACGAAATAAAAAAATTAAGTGCAAAAATAGATATTCGATTTTTTGTTGTAACATCGATGTATCGATGTTTTGAAAAGCTTAACATCGATGTCAAAACATCTATGTCTCACCGTTCAACATCGATGTTTTTGAAACATCGATGAATATCGATCATCCATACGAGAGGCCAGGTCGCGACTGTCGCGAGCTGTCCTAGGGATGATGGCTGCTGGTTGTTGTGGAACGAAGAAGCAAAAGATGAATAGTTCGTCGAATATCCTTTGCAACGGTTCGTCGACCACACAAAATGGTCTACGGAATGGATTCATAGCACATCCCGAAATGTGTTTCTTCTGCTTCGACGTACTGTACAGCCAGCTACATCAACTCGACCCTCCAAAAACGCCCAACTTCTGTAATGATGCATTGTGAGTTTCGCCCTTCTCCCCCTTCCTCTGATCGGCTTCCCTCCAAGTTTTCATTCTGATCTTTACTTTTGTTGTATTCGTGTCTTGATCGTGGTTCATGTTTCACATTTGCATTTTCTTTTGTCTCGAGCTATGCACGTTAATTACTGCTAATAATAACAATAACCTATCCGTTCCGCTAACTTTTGCATATCCATAAAAAAAGCCCGTGGGGGAAAAAACTGAAAAAACGAAAACATGCCGAAGAAAAACGTGAAAACCACAAAAATTTCCGCAATGAAAATGTAAGGGTGATTTTTCATCTTTTTTTCCAATTTTCAATTGAGCATTTATTGGCAAGTTGATTACTAATACTTACACACTTTGTAAATGATTATTTATCATATGAAGGTGTTGATGTTTAACGTTCTACTTTGATAAATGAAGGTTGTTATGAATAAAAAAATAGAATTGAACAACCAACCTATACCACTTGCAGCCCTTTGTTTGTAACTTGGGCTATTGGGAAGGACAAACGACTCAGGGGCTGCATCGGTACTTTCAACGCAATGCACCTTCATGCTGGACTTCGTGAATATGCTACAACTAGGTAATTTTGAAAACGTAAAATTGATAGTTCAGTATTCAGAAAGTTCACAATAATGTTTGCAGCGCGTTCAAGGATTCTCGATTTAATCCGATTACCAGAGATGAACTGCCCAGATTACATGTGAGTGTATCTATTCTTCGACATTTTGAAGATGGGATTGATTATTTAGACTGGAAAGTTGGTGTTCATGGAATTCGAATTGAATTCCACAATGAAAAAGGCAATAAACGTAGTGCTACTTTCTTACCCGAAGTTGCCCCAGAACAAGGTTTGTATCAAACTTCTTCTACTAAGAAAAAAATGTATTATTTCATGTAGTTTGGCAAATATTGTGACTAACTATATCATTGTAGAATAAATTCATTATGAAAAGATAAGTGTGGAGATTTCGAAAATTTAGTCTTGATTTAGGTATTCACAATTATCAAACAAATAACAGAGTAACGTTGATAGATATTCGGGCATAGAAACAGTACACTGAAATAAGTATTAGCCATAATTCCTACTCAAATCTAAAAAATTAATTCTATGAATAATAGTTTTTTAGTCTTAATTTTTGTCAAACTCAACTTTGTAAACAATGTTATCACGCTAGCCAAATACAGAGCATTGAACACTCAAAATTAATCAACTAAGATTATTATTTTTCTTAGCTTGAAATTAATGCTCCCAATACTCATGTACTATTCATAGTAATACACTTTGAATAATGAAGTAACAAGCTTCTCGATCATAACATAGCAAGCTCTTCAAGATGTCTTGGGTAAGAGTTGCCAGTATCAATTGTATTACTCTGACTGAAGTAGTTATTTGAGGAGAGCAGTGTGTGAATCTGAAAATAAATCTCTGAGGAGTTCGAGGTTTTATCTAGAAATTTAATAATGCGCCCAGCGATGCGCTTAAAAATAATCAGCTACTGAGATTATCGGGGAACGATAAAATAGCCCATTGAAGGAAAAACTTGGTCAATATGAGCTAGCATCATCTTGTATAACAACAACCGTATTCAACATTTGTGAACCATTCCGTCGTAGAGCAGCTATTTTAGAGCAAAAGCTCTATGAACTATATTTGATGAATTTGTTCTTTCTAGGATGGGACCAAATTCAAACAATTGACTCGCTTTTGCGCAAGGGTGGATTCAAAGGTATGGTAACGCCAGACGTGCGACGCAGTATAAAATTGACTCGATACCAGAGCGAGAAAATATCTGTGAGCTATGATGACTACATGAGTCATTGGCAAAATCGTCAATGCTAGCAGCTCGCCTGGGGTCCTATTGAAGGATCCCTGCCTCGTGAATACAGTGTGGACTCTTCTTGCATAAATTTCAAAGTAGGCTATTCTTCTGCTGCTTCACCATGGAACCTTTACGAAAATCCGTGTCAAACTCAATACACAACCAGCTCTAGACATTCGTTACGCGTAGCTCAACATTCTTATGGTCGGTTTGCTCATTGCCTTCCGCAAATTAATCCAATACTGCTGCCCAGTCGACAACATTCATCTATGTGTTGTACGCCAATCACTAATTCTTTTCAAACTGTTTACAATTATTATTACCTGGTGCAACAAGCTTACGATTACGTTGTACATAAGCGAAAATGACACTGAAAATGTTTTTTACTTGCTGAATTGCATTGTTTGAAATGTCTGTTATACTTCTTATGCCTTAGTATACAGTTT
Source organism: Arge pagana (assembly GCA_963969455.1). Taxonomy (NCBI): domain Eukaryota; kingdom Metazoa; phylum Arthropoda; class Insecta; order Hymenoptera; family Argidae; genus Arge; species Arge pagana. Next base: position 16,640,865 of record OZ018311.1, on the reverse strand, counting down.
GCCACTGTGGTGATGGCAAACCTTATAGTCCTCCATAAAAGTTATAAAACTTTTGCACATCAGACCTCTGCTTCGTGTCTCAAAATTGGACACAGATGAATTCCTTAAAATTATTCTTATATTCACATTTGAGCTAGAGTGAAACTAAATATTATGTAAAATGAAACTAGTTACTATTGTTCCATCTTAATTTTACATTAATTAAGACGCACAATCGTAAATAGTTATCAAACTTGTTATCTATAATTGTAATAAGACGTACCCACTTGTGCATTACAGCGCTTATTCTGCTGATGTTTGGGCAACACCAATTGAAGATAAAGAGTATTGTTTTGAATTGCATTACATTCACGGTAACTAACTTGACTAACATACTTCTAATATTTTCAGTGAGGTTCTTAAGTAATTCTGATATGATACATGTTTTACTCGGCATCCCTTCAGAAATTTTCTATTTCAGTCTTTTATTAAGTCAATCCAACTATCTGATTCATCTGTCAACATTTCATACAAAATTGCTCCGAAAATAGTTTAGTAATACCATTTTGCTACATCTTCCAAAAATTCATAGCATAAATATTTTTATTTTGTCATTTAAATCGTGAATATCGTTTAGACTATGAACATTTAATAACAATGAACTCTTAGGTGGAACAAATAAAGGAAACAACAACAAAAAATGATCATTTCTAGTATTTTGACTGATCATTGTTCGTTTTTTAGTCCAACAAAATTTATGTCACACGTTTAGTCTTGTGTAGTCACTTCATTATGAAGTAATATTACCAACAAAATCGTACCAAATACTATGACATATTTTAGATCCGTCAAACAGTTTGCCATTTTTTATAACATTCTGTGAAGGGAAAAGAATAAAAAATCGCAAACGCTAAAGTTCATTACCACCCAGCAGATTGGCCTGTAAATTTGTTTGATTATACAATCATACCCTCTAAGCAAATTCGAAAACTCATGAATAAATTCTCTTCGGAAAAAAAACTAGAACAAATTGGAATCATGTATCCATAAGTTAGTTCCATCAAGTATTTCAATTCTCATCGTGTACATTTTGCTTTTAGACAAGAACAAACCTTTTATTGTTTTTGTCTTGAAAGTTATTTAGTGATTTTTAATTGTTATCGAATGATTTTTGTAGGTGGGATGGCAAAAGGTTTTCTTCGATTTCCGAATCTCCAGTAAAAAAAATGATGTAACTGGTTAACAAATTTTCTATTGAAGTTCTCAGTTCTGTCCCAAAAAAAAAAAAAAAACTGTCGTTAAGAGGTTAAGCAGTAAATATTTAATATAAAATGCAAAATACGCGTAGGGTCCTAACAAATAACAGTTTTATTGTGATTTTTCAGTGGGTGATTTATAAATCACATTACATTACAAGCGGTGTACCATGTTCTTACAGCGAATCGATTAGCCATGAACGATGTAAGTATTCATTTCCAAAAAATCAATGCAAATTTACCAACCAGTTTATAAGTTCAATTAAAATATCTTGCATTTCCTATTACACGATAAAATGCGGGGCCAGAATGTTATTTCAGTTCGGACAAAATTGTTACAGATAAGAAATTTGAAAAAAGATCATGGATCATGGTCTTTAGTGTTACTTATTAACACTTAGCAACATAATAGCTGGCTGAATTCACTGCCAATTTAACTAACGTGGATTTTCAGATAGAGTCTACAATTAATATTATTAGTAAGAAAATCATGTTATTCTTTTTTTTCGCTAGCTTAAATTATAACCATTGGTGTTTATTGCACATCTTATCATTAAAATTCTATAATTTTCATTCATACAGATTTTTTCAAGGCTAATTGAGTGCCAGAACTCGTATGAAAATATGTTCAAAAATATGTTGCGATAAAATTTTGCCACTTTTTTGGTATTCAACTACTTTGAAAAGTATAACTATTTTGTTACACAAATGTGAATAATTATTCGGCAATGTTTTTCAACGTGCGATCTTTGTTTTTTTCGTTATACTTAAATCATCAAGTTATATGCTCAACTATTTTCACATTGCTACTAACATTTTTTTCATTTTTTTGAATTCTCATGAATTGTTACTTATTCACGCCCTGAAAAAACAATCTATATGTTAAATACCTTCACTGCTAAAACGTAGAACATACCTAAAAAAAAATGTACCGAAGTTTTCTTCCAAAATTGCTTGGAATGGTGATAATGAATCTATACGCAATGTTTTCATTTAATCGAGTTGAGATAACCAATCTGAGATCGATCAAGTAGTTATAGCGTATAAAGTGTATTGCATGTAATGTAACACTAGATTTAAATCTAGTCGAAATTTAATTAAACTTTTTATAACTTATGATTTAAGTTTATACTTTGAACTTGAAATTTTGTGATTGATTACTTTAAAGATGTGCACGTCACCAGAAAGTGGACTATTATTCATTTCTTAAAATTACAGATTTAGGCATAAATTATGCTACAATTATTTTAGTCACATTTTCTTCAAATGTACCTCAAAAATGTACCACGAAGTAAATATTTTTGTGATAAAATAAAAACTTGAAAAATTATTTCAACAGTAATATATTAACAATGCAAGTAATCTAACCATATTTCGTCTGTAAAACAGAGGAGAACCACTTATTTTTGTACTAATACATTATTTTTGCCATTATTCGGGTGACTCGACATGGAAAGAAGCATTTTCAAACCATTTACTGCATAGAAACCAGAGTGGAAATGTTACAAAATGCAAAATCAAAGCTAGATTTCAAACTATAAAATACAACAAACCATAATCAGATTCAGATCGATCATAAGTTGAGGTTCGTATCTTCATTTTCGCGTTTGGTAAGTGAATTCTGATAGTATGAAATGTGTATTTTCACGATCAAAAATGTAGAAAACGATCGTAGTTAAAGAATATAATTTTGCATGCGGACAGATCCTGTTGCTGTTCAGCTGTAATTGGCACCGAATAATTTTTTAATACATATGGAATTTCATAGCAGGTTCGTATTATCAGCAAACAGATAGACGATTAGAACTTCGGTTTCATAAATATATTTCGAGAAGTGATGTTTGGCTACAAATTTAATGTTATCCCTTTTTCAAAGTTGTGCATGGTAACTTGTCACAATCATAAACGATACCTGTATGTTGATGAAATTATAATATTTATCTCATACATCAAAATTGTAGATGATTTCCTGAGAATCAAACAACTCTAAAGACAATTTAAAATTCACTAGCAAATATTATAACAAACAAAATATCGACATTTATTTGATGATATATTCATCGTTGTTTTCATACGTGCTACGAATTTTGAGTAATTCATTTTTCACAGTATAATAAGATTTGGCTTCTAGATACGTAATATATGACCCCAAAAGTGCTTGTATTACAAATATGACTGCAATATTAGTTCCAATTGGACGAGTAAGTTTCCACGCAATGGAAATCGATGCCTTCAAATCCGTAGTTATGTCAGGTAGTCTCACAGTTCCATGTCTCACTGCATACTGCAAGTATATTTACGAACTTCAATATCGCTATGTAAAAACCAGATATTATCCTTATGGTTGATTCAAAAATTATATAAAACCTACCATCAGAGCAGAGAATGGAGCAAGAAGAACGGGGTGAATTGTTCCTAAACCGGTTTGCAGTGCTGCGGCTCTTGCTTGGAGACAAACCGGACATGCCATTTTCTCTAAAATAAGATCTTGTGTAACAAACTGGAACAGCAAAAAAATGGGCATAACCTTGATCCTCTGAACATGGAGCATATAGGATTCTGATTCAGACATTGATGTCCACCTCCAGTTTCGGGTGTTGATGACTCTAGTAAAGTAATAGGGTATGGCATACTAGATCAAACCTCAAATTCTTGATGAATAAAAAACCATTGGTCAGCACATTAATGTATATGAAATGAAGATTACATCTGGAGTACTTTCTTGTCATACGCTGAAAAATTCTTATTTCCGTCAAATTGGTACTTTATAAAAATTAATATGATTAGACATCATTATATTCAATGCTTTGTCGTTATGATTTGAGTAGAATGCACATTCAGAGTTCAGTTTTAATAACACTGATAACAACGTAGTAGATTCAACACAAAACCATATAATTTTGGGATATAGATAATAATATATAAAATACAAATTTATAGGATCAGTGATGACCTCATGCATGTAACAATGTTGATTGAACACATACAAACTATTTCTATATGATGAATGATTGAAAGACCATTAACAAATATTTACCATTCTGTGACCCAAGGTTGCTAGCATTCCAGGTATAGCTATAATCGGCATATATGTTGTCATAAATCCAATACGTCCCAATTTCAACTTTCTTCGATAATAAGAATTCAAGTACATGCCCGAAAGGGCAGCCGCTCCGCCAAGGCAACCACTTCCCCATCGCAGAATCCATCTGTGAAAAACGATGTTTATAATTATTGTGCAATAACCATAGAACCGCTTACTAAAAAGTAAATGAAAATTTCATCGAATGTTAGAAAATATAGATCAAAGTCATTCTTACACTTCTGATTGCTTATGCCATGATTGAATTAACTTGGTTTGATGGACCAAAGCTTCACTCTCAGTTAATCTGACAGCACCGGGGGGCAAATCGCCGCGTACTCTAATAGCCGCCATTCGATTCGGAAAATTCGTGCCTAACCTCCGTAAAGCTGTATTTACACGGAGCGTGTTTTCGTGCGTGATTGCTAGCAGGGTGCGCAGCGTGCTGTACATTGTACGGTGCGCTGCTGGGAGCGCTGCATGATAGCTACTCAGGCCGGTGCAGCCAGATCGTGGACCGCCCGCGCCCTAATCCAATCAAACCGCAGCACGCCGGTGTGCCGCAAAGCGTTCGGCTCGCTTCGGAATGCTTCGGAAGACCGAACGCGCCCGAAGCATCGTTCAGCAGCGCTCAAACTACGAATTGCTCAGCTCCACCATGCAACTGCTGGTTACCACACACGGAAAGCAGCGGCCTATCTGTGTGATAGCCAACGTCGGGTCTCCGAATCGAGCCGAGCGAATCCGAAACTGTCCGTACTTACGATTGATAATCTCATCTGGTTGCCTTTTCGCGCAACGTGAGATGCGAGACTCGGCCGAGTCAGGAAATGAAACGAAATGAACCATTTTTTCGTCAATATAAGTCAGTTCTCGCCGAGTGAGAAATCTGTTTCACGCGATTTCTAATCGATCGCGATATACTTGGCCAGAAAAAGTTCTTTTTCCATATCAACTTTTCTTAATTTTTATCAACGATTTCTCGAAAAAAGCTCATTTCTCGGCCGGGTTGGAAATCCGTTTCACGACATTTCCAATCGATCTCTTGAAGGACTGGAGGATATAAATGCCTTTCTATGCACTAGTTGCGTAATATACTATTGCAAACGCGACATTTCTGCATGTACTTCTTTCCGCGTCACCCGGGAGGTAAAGTACGAGGTGCGCGTTTTTAATGGGGTGTTCCCAGTAGACAAAATCCACGTTGAAGATCAGATCAAACCAAAATGTGCTACGAATGAAAGGGATTTCTAGTATAATGACTAGTAGATAAACAGAGGGGTTTCTGGATGCAAATTCCTGCATCGACATTTACCGACCCCCCATTCCAACACCCTTCCAGAAAGTTCGATGGGTAGATGCCGCTGTTACCGATGTAATGACGTCAATCACCCGACAGATGGCGCTGTTACCGACATAGATGGCGCCGTTATCGACACTGATGACGTCACACGCTTTTGAATTGACGACACACGCCCCCAAGTTGAAGCCAAACACCCTTAAATTAACGTCACACACCCTTAATGTTGCTACCACACACCCTCAATTTGATATCCGGTACCTCCAGTTTGATATTCACACGCCCTACCTTACCGACACATAGTAACGATTTATCGATCATTCGCTAATTATCGATAATTATTCCACGTAAGATTCGTTACCGACACAATCAGCGATGTAGCGGAAGTCGAACGATGAAGGCGTATGACAATGATCATGCGACGATGACGTCATCGCGGTCTTGTAGCAGGTTCGAACCTGTCGGTCTCTTTTATGTATATCACGTTCAATAGAGTTCTCACGGAATCTCATGAGATGAGAAAGACTCAAGGGCTTTCCAGACGTTTCTACCAACGTATGACAATGATCATGCTTGCAAGTCTCAGAAATTGATTCTAGAAACTTCTACCACGCTGAAGACTAACAGTTTGCCTATAGAATCGCTCTGTTTGAAATCTATAGGATAATTAAATTCGATTTCGCTCCGCAGAGTATTATTGTTAGGTTTAATGTTGATCGTGATGCCTTTCTTCATCAGCACACTCTGTATATAGCTTTCAATATCCTCTACTTCATAGCTACCAGTAGGTATGCTCATCATTTCTCCACCCGCATAAAGTTTATTGTGATCAACATCGGTATTGGGAATTAAATTGAACGTTAACAATTCAATAAGACCTAGAGTATAATTTTTGTGAGGGGAAAGCTCAATCGGTGGAAAGTATTGCGTCTCAAGGGAAGAAGAGTTCCCCGATATAGTTAGCGTCAATGAATCATCCATGACCGCGAATTTCAAACTGAGTTCGTCGAACTAAATGCTATCGATTTAACTGGTCACAGAGAAACTAGAGGCATAAGTGACCGCAGTCGACCGTGTCATAGTTTTGATATCTTTCGTGGTTATATTTGACACTGCTAACACCAAGGTATCTGACGAGATCCGACGGAGGTCGAAGATGACCTAAACTATCAAAGTAGATAACTTCATCGGCGGTTTTTTTATACGCAACCCGCAATTTTTTTATTTGTCATCCAGATTAACGATTGCCGATTCACGTCTATGTGGTCTCCCCTTTGGTAAATCATTTCGCATGAAAACTCCACGGAAATATGGAATTTTCAAGATGATTGCATACTTCAACAGATCTGCGTCAGTTAACGCCCGTTGTGGCAGTGTCACTTTTAGTTTTTTGTCTGATTTTATGGTTTTAGGTAGAGACCCAAGCCTTTTCTATAGGGTTTCAAGTGAAGTCCTTTGCCCAAAACGATGGCTTCCATAGTTTGGTTATGACGTTGACTCTCCTCCAGTTGTCGCTTGGCAGAGCTAGCATCATTTACCGCCTGCGCAATACCCGCCGCACCCCCAGCCGACGCACCGGTAATGCTAAGCCAGCGAATAAGGGTACGAGGAATGGTAAAAATCCGCCAACTTTCGACGGTAGGGGAAGAGTCCTGGGAGTGCGTACATTACGTTTAGCACCAGCCTAGCAGAGTGTACACAATAAAAAGCGACACGGTGATTTGCTGCCGAATAGTGTACGAGCGGTGATCTGTGGACCATCAAATTGCGGGAAAACTAATGCATTGTTAACTCTCTTAACACATCCGAATGGATTAAGATTTGAAAATATCTATATCTACTCAAAGTCGTTGAATCAACCAAAGTACAAGTTCCTGGAAAAATTACTCGAAAGTACAGATGATTTTGAATATTTTCCGTTCAACGAGCATGAACAAGTAGTTGAACCGGATGACGCGTTAACTAACTCAATAATAGTTTTTGACGATGTGACCTGTGAGAAGCAGGACAATGTGAGAGCTTTTTTTTGTATGGGTCAACACAAGAATGTGGATTGCTTCTATCTCTGTCAAACGTACGCTCGCATTCCCAAACATCTTGTGCGTGACAATACCAATGTTTTAGTTTTGTTTAAGCAAGATGAAATGAATTTGAGACACATATATAACGATCATGTGAATACCGATATACCTTACCCACTATTCAAAACTTGTGTTCAACATGCTGGAACAGTGATAAGTACGGATTTGTCGTCATCGATAAGGATAGTGAGATGAATGACGGTCGGTACATGAAAGGGTTTGATAGTTTCGTGAGTCTAAACAAGTAATAAATACCATATGTTTATTGGAGTAAAGTTAGTAGAGTTTCTAACACGGCTTCGTCAACATGCATGGTACGAAAATTCAGGAGCAAAAAGAAGTCTTGCGACAGATTGCTAGAGCAAGTGCTGCAATTCGACGGGAACATCGAATGATAAAGTCGGGTAGAGAGGTTGCCGAGCAAGCATTAAATGATGTTTTCAAACCAGTCGTTACACCGCTACAACAATTGCTGAATGTTTCCAACGCTACCAACTCAATCAAGGAGGAAGCTGAACCTTCTGAAGAGGAAACGGAACCGATGAAAGATGAAAGCGTGCATACCCGTCCAATCAAGGGAGAACCTAAACCCTTGAAAGCAAAAATACAACAAATGAAAGTTAAAACCAAGCAGCCAAGAAATGACGAAGAGGTCTATTTAATAGCAGACAAGGAAGAGGAAGATGAAGCGAACGCCTCTATAGACTCAAACGTTGCAAAACTTGATGCCAAATTTGCGGATGCGTATGTTGAAATTTTACAGGATGAAAGTAGAAAAAATGATCTCGATAGTAGCTTTGGTGTATGTAAACTCGCTGGCGATAAGTTGAAGATTGGCAATTCATCGATAAGCTTCGCAAGAGATCATATTCGTATCGGTGATACGCGTTATTCGAATACCAGAGACTTATTCGAATTGTTGTTCAAAAGGATACCCAATGAGAACTTTGTTACTTCGCGTGATATGGAAAATTATAGAAAAAGCGTTATAGCTACAAATGCTCATCGGAAATACTATGAAGCCGATACAGCCATCCGTGACACGAACAATCACAAGTATGACCGTTTCATCACCCCAATGTTCTCAACTTTACCAGCATCACTGGAACGAAAGCGTACACGCTCCATGTTCTCAACTTCTCCACCACCATCATCAGCGCAACCAAAGCGTGCACGCCCGGGTAAGGGTATTTTGCCAAAGTATATGATTGCTCGAGAAGGTAGAGCAATAGATTACATCCATTGGGATGATCCTAATGAACTGGTAGACCGTCTTCGATTGCTACTAGCTTCACAAGCAGCCGGAAACTCGAATCATTCTAATGAAATCATATCTGTCATCGAGGAATTACGTGAAGCTAACATTATTTATTAACCGTCATCTCATCGGTTTCACTTCATTCTCAAGATGAGCGTTGATGTGTTTGGACGACAGTTGAATAAAGGTATAGCTACAGACAATCGAAGTTCTCTGGGTGTTGGATTCACATTCACTGCTGACGGGAATTATGATATAGATAATAAAAGATTACGCAATGTTGCCAATCCGATGCTGCAAGCTGATGTTGTTACTATGAGCTTTCTGATGAATGAAATCGCCGTCCTACAAGAGAAAATTCACATTAGCTATTTGATGATACACCCGTTAGAGTCTACTACAACGACAGCTTTGCAGAACCTGAGTGTTGATATTAAAACGGTTCAAGAGCCGATGATTCGAAACTCAAAAGCGATTTTCAAATTGGACGATCAATTGAGAGGACTGGAGAAATAAACGAGAAAGAGCTAGACATCGTAACGGAACTGCATAAACCAGCGAGAAAAAATGATCAGCGTCAACATGTAGGTGTTCGTGGTTTGGATGAGACGTAGCAAGCTGATCTCGTTGACGCGATGTCATACTCCTGGGAAAATAATGGTTACAAATGTTTGTTGACCGTTATCGATAACTTTTCAAAGTACACTTGGGCTGTACCTATTAAAAGTAAAACGGGTAAAGATACAACAAAGGCCATGGAGTTTGTACTCGGACAAGGACGTGTACCAAAGAATTTACACGTTGACAGCGGCTGATAATTTGACAACACTGATTTTGAATCTCTCATGAAGCGATATAATATCAAGCTATACTCAACCTTCAGTAACTTGAAGGCATCCATCTGCGAACGTTTCAATCGTACAATGAAAAATAAGATGTGGATGCTGTTGAGCCTGCGAGGAACTACAAGTGGATCAATATCTTATCGGATTTGGTGTCGGATTATAACACCAAGTACCGAACCATCCGTAAGAAGCCGGGGGAAGTTTCCAACCGGAACGGAAAGGAATTATTACGTACTTTTTATCAGAAAATTCGCGTAAAATCTATCACGAAACCAAAATTCCAAGTTGAAGAAAAGGTCCGAATCGGCAAATATAAAAACGTTTTCGAGAAAGGTTATACACCTAATTGGTCAACTGAAATATTCACGATCGCTCAAATAGTGAATACCAATCCCGTCACGTACAAGCTTACAGACTATCAAGATCAACCTATCGGTGGTGGCTTCTACGAGGAGGAGCTTCTGAAGGTTCAGAACCTCGACATTTACCTCGTGGAGAGGGTGCTCCGGAGAGGTGGACAAAAACTCTATGCAAAATGGTTAGGTTTCGACAGTACACATAACAGCTGGATAAACAAGAACGAGTTGTAGAAATTTTGGGATCAATAAAGAATAATATGTATTCAATATATAGTATGTACAATTTATTTACATACCCTATAACCCCATGGAAGGGTGTCCATATTTTTGGGAAATATAATTCGCATATCGTCATCCCAGCTTAATACTATTTTATTTTGCTAACGGTATAAACCTCGTACTTTTTGCTTTGAATCAAATTTTGACTTCTACTCAAATTTTCTTATTTCCGAGTATAATTCAGAAAATCGTCGAACGTTATCTTTTTCAAAGTAGAGCCTTTGACTCCCTTGGCACGTTTCTTATCTAAATTCTTCTCTTCCGGATTCTCCTCTTTTAACAATGAGTAGAGTTTTGCTCTCAAACCTATGAATTCTGTTATTATTCTACGATTATCTCATCTTTCATCAAACCAGCAACTTTCTTGTTCAACAGAGGCATTCTATAAATGTTATTCAACGGATAGTCTGAGGTGTCGAATTTCGTCAAATCAAATTTCATACAGTCGTATATGTCGGAAACGGTAAAATAATACAAAAGCCTATCTCTGTCTGCATACATCAATTTTGCTCGATCTCCAAAGTTTTTCTTCACATAATTATAGTGAAATTCGTAAATGTATGTTTTGGAAAGATCAAGGAAAGAGAATCCTACATATATTGGTTTATTCAGCGTGACTATTGATTGTGATAATTCAATTATAACCAAATATTTATGGAGAATGGTGCAACTATGGAAATTGAGTTGAGCAATCAGAGCTCTCGCTCCATACCGTCCATCCCATTTGTTAATTTACTCGAAATCTTTGTACTTTCGAACGTTTTCCATGGTAGTGCCAATAACTTTGTAGATTTTTTTTTCAAAATCATTGCTAGATTTTTCTCTAAATTCGATATTCAAATTTTAAAAAATTTCAAGCCACAGTCCTTGTCGAAATTCTAAAAGTCTATGAATTTTCATCGATTTCATACCTGAATTCAAACATTGCTCCGAAACTTTATAATGGATGACATATTTCGTTTTCGAAAAGAGCTTAGCTGTTAATTTTGATTGTTTGCACCCCGGTGGTATGTAACGCTCGGGGCATAACGGTAAATTTTTATGCAATTCATGAAGATGTTTCGGATATTCCAAATCGACTTCAAGTATATATCCGATAGAAGAATCGTCCGATGTATTACACACATCGAGTTGCTCGAAATTAGATACCCACTCGAACGCGCTGTATGGTAAATAATTACGTCAAAATACATTAGGCACGATTCTTCCTGCTGCGGATGAAACTCTGCCCCCATATACCTGTTATTGGGTTTAGCATACCCATTTGGACATTGAGCTACACCACCTCGTATACCTTTTTTACTGAACATTACCATGTCAATGTCGAGTAAAAGTTCCAATTCAATACCCGTGCATTTGAGCATTGCATCAAAGGCAAGACTGGGTGCTGTATAATAATGCTGAGGATCTAAATTGTATACTGATCGACAAGTTTGACGGAAATTCTCGAAAGTATCCGCTAAAAGCAATACATCGGTTTTCAAGTACAAGTCTGAATATTCACCAAGGGTTCGAACATGGAAAGCGTGCCAGATATTGCACGCATGTAAATAATCATCCCTCGAAATATCTTCATCATTTAATTTTGAATAAAACTTGTCGATAGTTGGCAACTGCTCCTCGTTTAGCTTGTTCCAACTGTCGGTGTAATCGTATGGAAATACACCATTTGGCGTCAACAATTGAAATTCTGCCGAGAAATTACAATATTTACATGTAATTATTTTTTGCTTATCCTCCAAATATGAGGCTAATTCTTCAAGACTGCTCGGCATGAAGCGGGATGAATTAATGAATCGAAATGTTATACTTGTTCCATCGACAAACTTTGTAAACGATATATACTTTTCTTTGTTAATGGATAGAAGACTGATTCGGCCTTCGAATGCTGAAGCTAATGCTCTTATTAAAAAATGCGAATTATATCCTGAAAGATTGTGGAAAATCACCGGAATAGTACGATTTTTTTCGTGATTCAAGTTGCAGCCCTGATGTGCAGCACCACGAAACTTTTCCGTAACATGGCAGTGATCATGATGCCTTATGTCCATGTCTGTGAATGGTTTTTCGCAAATGTGACAACATTCAGACGAATGAAATTCACTTGCTTGCTCTCGACTCGGACATTCCATCGGTATAATTGTTTGCCAATAAACCTCTAGGGATTCGGCTAACCTTTTCAAATCGTTCACAAACCATTCGATACAATTTTCACCACGATTAATTTTCACTTCGGAGATCGTGTTATGAAAGCTACAATGCAGATGATATGCAATACTAAAAGGAATGTGTTTCTGATAGCGTGTTGTATTCGTGGAATAATCGGTGATTGGTTGGAGCAGATATTCAAGATCCGCATAAACACAAAATGGTACGTCTTCTTTGTGCATAAAGTTTTCGAATTTGACAATTTTATCCTCCTCTTTCGGCAAGTTCGCCCTGGTACTATTCAAGTTGATGGAATCGAGTCTATGCTTGATGAGACTATTTTCTGAATTGAAATGATTCAGACACCTATCGCATAACCAAGTTCGATATTTGTGCTTAGTAATTTGTGATTTTGTTAATCGTGATAAATTTCTTATCCAAGCCAAATGATACACTCTTTTGTTCAGCATATTATCAGGATCATCATCATCATCATCATCATCATCATCATCTGAATTTATTCTGGTCTCTAACATGAGGGGATGTATTACCGGTTTATCTGATTTTTGCTGACTTAAATAGATCGGTACTATGTCGCCATTCTTTTTCGCAGCATTTTTATCTATAGCATTAGCATTTACCGAAAGGTTATTTCATTTTTCAAATCTTGGAATACTATCCAAAGATATTGGAAATTTCAAGCCGTCATATTTCAGTATAGAACTAGAATGTGGATACGAGTACGTTTGAGTAGAATTATTCTCGGCTGGAAAAAAGCTGCGGTGATTGTCCAAAGAAAACAATACGGGTCATTACTTTTCATATTGACAACTGCCTTTTTATCTCTAATATACTTAGGTAGTTCAATGTAAGTAGAGAGGCCGCCTCGAAGTGGTACGTATTGGTACGTATTTGTTGATATTCACTGACAGATTTATGATGTCGACCAACGACCAGCCGGAATGTTTTTCCTGAAAGTCTTCGACCTTCACTTGCAGTTTTTCCCTCACGTTCCTCTCAAACTATTCATCGAAATTCGTCGACTCGAGTATGATTGCGTTCTTGGTATTGAAAAATTTGATTTCTTCAATAATTTCATCATCCTTCCGAGTGCTGAATTTACAGGATAAGATGACGTTCACTTTCAAACTTCCTTCTTTTCGCAAAGCGTTCTTCAATGTTGCGACTGTTAAGTTTTTCGAAACTTCCAGAAACTTTGACAAATCCTTGTGAAGCAAATTCACAACAGCTCCCGTTCTAATTCGTCCGTCAAAAGCAGTTTCCAAATCTTGCCATTGTACACGATTGCTTCTTCTTCTTTGTCCTAGTACACCCGCACCAGTTTTTCGAGATTGTTGAAATGTCGACGTTAATGATTTTAAAATACCAATTGTTGTCGATAGTTTGGTTTTACGTCCAACCGTTGAAGCATTTCTTAAAATTTTATTCAACAGTCGAATATTATGTGTACCAAATTTAATCCATTTTTCAATGACCATCAGTGAACGTTCATTTTTCAGGAGTTGTAAACCCTATCCATGATATCAATAAGTCTCAAACACTTATCGGAATCCATCATAGACCTGCTTTGTTCATTGCTCAATATAAACACACAGTTGAATATTAATCGATCGCTCTACGTTGAGGGGGGAACCCTTTCATAGGATGAGCGGACAGAGTTCCGACCATTTAACTTTATATATACACATATTTCATGAGAAAAAAAATTTATCCTTCTTTATAGAATATTTCCATGGCCTTCAAATGGAATATTTGAGAAGTAGCACTTAGTTCATGATTTAAATCATAAGAGAAGTTTCCAGAGCTGTATGCATATTCACACATTCGTAAGGGGGGTAAGGTTACAAAAATACATGGTTAACAATTTATTCAGATATAAAATGAGGTATACATAATCGAATTCAATTTGATTATATTTTCCGCCGAGGTAGCGCATGTGAAGTCTATTCTCTTCACATACTTCGATCATCTTCCGCCAGAGATCACCATCGTCATTCAGGATCTTCACCATCCGAGCGGGTACAAATACTGAGTACTTAGCTCTCTTCCACATCGACAATTATCCTGATGCCGTATTTAATCTTAACTTGACGCAAGCTTCTGATTTGCGATCGTTGGATACTTCCAGATCTTTCAAGTTTTTCGTTAGTAGATATTCTTCCAGTCGACCAACCTTGTTGATTTTAGTGAAATCCATGATATCTTTTGATGATTGTGATATGGAGATTGGAATTTTTACCAGGCTTCCTTCAGGCTTCTTCCACTATTTACTTCAAACTTATATTTCCAAACTTTTTTGCGTGGATATACAGATTTGATCTTGCTTGAATCGAGTGTTTTACTTCTTCAATATTTTTTAACAACATCTCAATTCCTACACGCAATTCACGTTGCTTTAGAGTGTTCAGACTCATTCGAGAAATAGTTGCTTAATGATGTGCAGATGTGACATTTTCTCTCTTTTACAGTCCTACATCCCTCCCACCAATTTGCAGCTTCTAGAATATTCTCTCTCATATGTTTATTTGATCGAAGTCCTCATCTCGAAATTTCGATTCGAGCAACGGTCGTGATGGAAGATTCTAGCAAAGGGGTCGACGCATCTCAAATAATATTCCATCGTTATTTATCGGCGATGATTCCGAGAACTCTCCTAGCTCGGGGGAAAAAATCCGAGAATCAAAAGCAAGATCAGTGCTACACATCGATAGAAACGTCTGGAAAGACCTTGAGTATTTCCTATCTCATCATATTTCGTGAGAACGCTATGGAATGTGATACTCGAAAGGGACCGACAGGTTCGAACTTGCAAGAGGACCACGATGGCGTCATCATTTTATCGGCGATAATTCCGAGCATCGCGAGTGAGGTCATATGCACGAGCGTGGTAGAAGTTTCTGGAATCGATTTCTGAGACTTGCAAGCATGATCATTGTCACACGTTGGTAGAAACGTCTGGAAAGACCTTGAGTCTTTCTTATCTCATGAGATTCCGTGAGAACTCTATTGAACGTGATATACATAAAAGAGACCGACAGGTTCGAACCTGCTACAAGACCGCGATGACGTCATCGTCGCATGATCATTGTCATACGCCTTCATCGTTTGACTCCCGCTACAACGCGGGTAACGGAAGAAAAAAGGAGGACGTGTAATACCTAAACTATCAAACCCTTTATTAGTTGTATTTTGCGCCATATAGCAGCACTTGACTGTGCCTACTGGGTTCGCCATCTGTGCTCACCCACCTTAAACTACTAGCGATAAGAAACCTATTTTAAACTCGCGCTCCGCTTGTCAGAGCGTCTTATTAATCTGAAGTTCGAACGTGAAACATATATCTTATCAATAATAAAGATTTCTATTCATTTTCAACGAAAGAAGTGAAAACTATATTTTTTTACGGTTTACCCCGTAACAAATTTTGGCGATCCTGCCAGGATCGTAATTCAACGATTACGATCAAAAAAATACGACCTTGTGACGAATCCGGGAATTCTACGGACTCCTGTACAAATACACGGGAAACTTGAAAAAAAAATCCTGCACGGCGAATTTAGTAACCGTTACTACGAAAGAATTTAAGAAGATATATTACGTTTTATCGGACTACATTCCGATCCCTGAACGTAACTGCATACTAAAGAAGAAAGAAGCAGACGTCACCAAGCAGAGCTTGCATCGTGGACATCCTGACTTCAATCATCTAACAGCAGCCTGAGACGACTCCACAGTACTACGGTGCATCAGGACATCGTGAGGACAAGTGAAAACTATGTTTTTTTACGGTTTACCCCGTAACAGACGCTAATTGTGTCGGTAACGAATCTTGCGTGGAATAATTATCGATAATTAGCGAATGATCCATAAATCGTTACTATGTGTCGGTTAGGTAGGGCGTGTGAATATCAAGCTGGAGGTGCCGGATATCAAATTGAGGGTGTGTGGTAGCAACATTGAGAGTGTGTGACGTTAATTTAAGGGTGTTTGGCGTCAACTTGTGGGCGTGTGACGTCAATTCAAAAGTGTGTGACGTTATCAGTGTCGATAACGGCGCCATCTATGTCGGCAACAGAGCCATCGCGGACGTAACAGTATAATAACTCTAATGATATCTAAAACCAAATACGAGGTAAAAGAAAATTATTCGATCAACTAACTATATAATCCACCATGACAATGTAGACAACCCAATGATGAGCTCAGAAGAAACCGAATGTGATCTAAAATAGTTTCATTCATACCAAAAATCGCAAAGAAAAATTGGTATTATGCAGAAAGCCGGCCTAATTTTCTAATAAAAAAATAAATGTTGGATTGAAAACAAAATTGCGCGAATCCCGTCTTTCGTTTCGTTACTGGGGTGCTTTATTACAGTGAGATCCCTTGCCTCTCACTGTCCCCCGCAAAACATTTGAATAAATTTTCCCCACACGAATTTTGACGACATAAAAATTGGAATAACTAACTTTACATCACGTTTAAAAAACCAAAAACCCGAAAATAAACCCCACTTCCTGATAGATACCTAAAAAACCTTACTTCACGCATTCATACACATCCCAATCACCATCATTGTCACATGAATGTGAATTCAACCTACTCTTTGGTGGTTGCTCGGGTTGGAAATAAATTTTTTAAGAAGACATTAATTTCAAATCATCCCTAGTGATTGTCATCCTGGTGGCACTCTCATTTCTACGTTTCAAAGCCAGCCTTATAACACAAATTGCATTCAAGGCTGCAGCACCTAACCCATTCCTTTCCCTCGCTTTCGCGTCCCGGATGAGAAAAAAATCCCCTTTCAGCCGCAGCGTTCGGATCAGGAAGTGCTGTCACTTTTCCGAGCAGCGAACGCAATGTTCCGGACGGTTTCATCGGAAAAAATGGTGAGGTAAATTTCGATCCACATTTCGTCGAATGTTAATTTGCACCACCGTTCTTTCACGGCAGAACTGACCGCGTATGAGGAACGCCACTATTCGCCAATGGATGTCTGATGTTGGATATCCAGTCCAATCCAGTCGTTCGAAACTTCAATAACGCGTGCCAGCGTTCCTTCACGATCGGGATCCAACAACGCAACTCGATTCTCACAAACCGTGAGGTTTTTCAAGAAGGTGTCGTTGAAGGGAAGCCGATTACGAATTTACGTCGCAGCGATCGCATAGAATTCAAGGCAATTTTGCAGTACTGTATCGGTTTCCGTTCACGAAATTCCCGGACTGAGTTGGCCCTGCAAATATTCATTGCATTCGAATCCTACATTGACATCACCTAAAGCGCATTGATTTGCGCAATCTTTGAAATCGATGTGCCTCACGTGTGCATCGAATATTTCAGCGCGTAACAGCGCAGGTTTCGCGAACTTCTCCAACATCTCCTGAAGTAAATCCTTCGAAGAAAGTTGAAGTTTGTGAATTAACATTTTCCGCCCTTGGAAACGCACGTTAACCTTATCGAAAAAGTCAAGAACAAATTCCAAAAACAGAAAATACGCTTTCGTCACGGGTTTTCTCATGACGGAAAGCAATTCATCCGCTCCATGAACTTTCTTTGAACATTATTCACCCAGAACTGACTGCAGTTCCACCCAATTACGGAGAATTTTCACAATGCAATTGTGACGCGTGAGCCATCGGGTTCCCGCATATTTCACAATCGTTGATGGACGATCTTCAAGTGGCAATTGAAATTCACGGCGGTTCGTTTCGGACTTCCGTTAATGAATGCTGCAATACCGTTACTAAAACCCTCGATTTCACAAGGAATCGCACCACACGCAGCACTCGCAATTAATCCCAAAAAGAATAGCACATACATGGGAATGTGACCAGGGCAGGGCTACTTTTTTCAGCATCGCACTGAAAGAACTATGTTTTCCGATCATCACTGAGGCATTGTCACATCCGAGACCAATAACAAGATTCGGAGAAATGTGTCTTTGCGTCAGATCATTTTTAAATGCGTTCAGAAGTTCGGTGGCAGAACAATCCGTGGCAGAACAACCCGTGGCATTCAAATGAATCATCTGCAACCACTCCGTTCTCGTAATCAACGTCGTTGGCTCGACGTAACGTACCATCAATGTCAACCATTTGACGTTCGTCGTATCGAATGTTTCGTCAATATGAGCCGAAAAATGTGTTACTTGCAAAATTTTTAATATCCGGTCGGACTCCTTGAGTCTAACGACGGTGTTTATCATTTTCGTAGCTTTAGTTTTCCTTACGCTCATCGCTTGCAAAACTGAAGGTTCCTTCCCTATATTCTTAAACTAATCTAGTATCACTGGCGCAAGAGTCATTGGAATATTATGCTTGGCGAAGAACGTCAAAAGCCCAATTTCGGCAGCCTGAACTCGTTCTTTGAAGTCAAAACTATCGGAAGAAGAAGATGATTTTGACTCATGAATGCTTACTGCCGAAGCATCTGACCTAATGTTGGCAGATACAACCAAACTATTCAAACCTAATGCTTCTATTTTTTTTCGAATGTAACCCTGATTTGGAGTACCTATCTATTTGAGATCGTCCACACGACATCGTAGAATTACATGGAGCGCAATAATACTTTTTATCATGTTCAGCTACTTCCCTAACCCATACTCTCCATTCCGGACGATCATTGTACCATTGATATTGAAATTTTTTTTTGACGGTTCGGACGGGTCCATTTCTGATCCTTAATTACAATGAAAATGATATGATCAGCACCAATCGTGCGACATCAGTGACAACCGGAAGCAACAATGGACAAACGAAAAGTAAAAAACCTAAAACACGAGATATTTCTCTCTACATAGTTAGAAAATATAAAAGAACCGATAAGAATACTTCAATTTTGAAGGTCACATGAAAGAATGTCAGTGAAAATAAAGCACACGGCAGTTCAGAAATTTTGAAGAATTAAAAAAATAACCGCATTCAAAAATAGCACATTACTATTACCAGAATTAATTAAACACACGATAATCGTATTACTATAATGAAATTCCCGCTTTTTGAACTGAACTTTACACCTACATGAGTAACGGTCCTAGCGATTCAACGAACTTCACAAGACTGTGTTGCAACTGGTAATTGGAGCTGCTTTGATATTGAACTAGTTGATAAATATTGTAACACAAAATTCTATATTCATGCCCAGAGCAAATAGAAATCTCTGGTGGCATAATCGAGTTTCGGTAACTGATAAGTGAAATTCGCAAGGCGTTTCTTGATTTTAATCTTTGACGAATTCGAGAATACGCAGTCATTTTACTGAATATTCCATATTTTCCTATCTCATTTTGGATTACCGTAATCTTCAAAGTATATTATGCCTACTGGGGAAACCACATGAAAAAAAACGCGTACCACGTACTTTACCTTCCGGGTGATGCGGAAACAAGTACATGCAGAAATGTCGCGTTTGAATTAGTACATTATACAACTAGCGCGTAAAAAGGCTTTTGAATTCTTAAATTCTTCAAACAGATCGATTGGAAATGTCCTGAAACGGATTTCCAACCTGGCGCGAAATGAACTTTTGTTTAGAATTCGTTCATAACAATTATACGAAATTGCTATGGAAAAAAAATCTCTTCTCGCGAAGTATAGCGCGATCGATTAAAAAATGGCGTGAAACGGGTTTCTAACCTGGCGCGAAATGAACTTTTTTTTAGAATTTGTTTTTAACAATTATGCCAAAGTCAAGTATAGCGCGATCGATTGGAAATGACGTGCAAAGGATTTCCAGCCTGGCGAGAAATGACTTATATTAACGAAAAAATGGTTGAAAGGGCAACGAGACGATATTTTTAATCGTAAGTACGCACAATCCGCTCCATGGGTCCGTACATTCACGGCGTTCAAATGTTTCGGATTTGCTCGGTTCGATTTGGAGACCCGAACGTGGGCTATCAAACAGATAGGCCGCTACTCTGCGTGAGTGCTAGCCAGCAGATCGCATGGTGGGGCTGAGCAATTCGTAACTTTGAGTGCTGCCGAACGATGCTTCGGGCGCATTCGGTCTTCCGAAGCACTCCGAAGCACTCCGAAGCGAGCCGCACGCTTTGCGCCACACCGACGTGATTGCAGTGGTGCGCGCAGGTGCGCGGCCGGTCCACGATCTGGCTGCACTTGGCCAAACCATTCCAAATACTGTCCTCTAACGGTTTTATAATCAGATGACAATAATATTTCTCACTATTGAGATTAAGATGATCATGGAAATGGGTGACAAAAATCTTTAGGACAAAATATAAAAACTATAAAAATAAATCTTTCTTTGTATATCCTATGTATTTATATAAATACATAAAGCTACAGATATAATACACATAAACATACTTGGAACATACGCAAAGTTTGTGTTTTAATAAATAAAATAAATATCAAATCAATGACTATTCATAAAAGGCTGTTTATAATTATTCTTGTTTATTGTTGTCGTGGTCTTGAACTACTTTTATTACTATTAGTGCTACTATTATCTAATAAAAATGATGCCGGTTTTAGTCGCTCGCTTTCACACTCACTTTCATCAGAACAATTATTATCGTTTGCAAAACGACATCTTCGAGATCTCAATTTATTGCAAAACCTTTTCATTACCTTTCTTACTCCAGGACTGATCAGTGAAGCTGACCAGTCCCTGCAAGTCCCTGGCCTCAAACCAGGCCAGCGTTGGCATTCGTCACATAATTATCGTACACATCAGATAATTCAGCAGATCGTACAAATAAACATAGAGATAATGTTATGTGACAAAATTGTACGATAATTTAGTGTTGGTAGCATAATTTCACAATATTTTTTTTTCTTTTTGGATATTCTCGCCGAAATTAAAACCCTTATTAAGTCGCACTCTCGTATTCGTTTCTTGAGCTTCTGAATTCCCTATTGTAATGGAATTTCCAATCGCTGACCAATCGTTGACGATTTGTCCGAGGGTTAATCGTCAGCGATGGGTCAGCGAATGTAAACGCTGCACAACGTTGATAAACCAGGGTGGTATATCATCCTATACAATCCTATAGCTATATCACCCTTGTCTGAACACACGCATTAAAAAGCTATTGGAAAATATTTCTTTCCTTTTTATCCAGGTAATTATAAACTTAAAATCTTCAAATTTTTGTTAAGATGCATTTACAGGTTATGATTGAATAATATGTTGTTTTTCAGTCGTACATTCATTGATAAACATTCTGTTGATACATAAAAATAACCCATGTTATGATATTGGAGTCAGCAGACATTTGGCTATTCTTCGGTTTTACTAAATAAATCATTTAATACTTTAAAAATTAACCACTACAGTTTCTCTGAACTTCCCATTTACGAATTTGTTTTCGAAATTTTTTTACAATAATTATTCTGAGAAAAAATCCATAAGATCGTCAAATGTCTATTGTTCTCAGATCATATTATCATTACTTTTGAATTATAATTGCGAAATTGAATTAGCTAATAGACATTTTTCTCAATTAGGTGGTCAAATTATTGCAATTACTCGTGAAAAAATTAAACAGTCTGAAGCTGAAGACCAAAGCCTAAATACTGGACTGAATTCTACTCTATCGTGCGAAGTATCAATCGAGGCAATTCATTTTATTGTTGAACGTTTAGCACCGGAAGATTTCTGGGTATTGTGATTCTTTAAAGTATTCTTATGAGTGGAACTAGTGATACAGAAACAGAGAATACTCCACCAAAAGCAAAAAAGCGAAAATTATCTGTTCGTCGTAAGCAAAAATTCACAAAACAGTGGCTAAAATATGAAAATTTCAGTTCATGATTGGCTCCAGACGCATTGGATCAGTATAAGGCTAAATTTACAGTGTGCAATGCATCATTTACAGTAGAACTGGTAGTCATAAAAAATCATTCAAAAAGCAAGCACCATAACACTGCACTTAATTCCAGGATTAATCAAAAAACAATCAACTTCTCTTCTCAAGATACTTCTAATGTTCAAAACAACCAAGTAACCAGAGCAGAAATAAAAATCTGCAGTTTTTTGGCAGAACATAACATTTCATTTCGCACTATGGATCATTTGACACTGCTTCTGAAGGATTGTTTTCCTGATAGTAAAATCCTTCATGATGTGCAATTAAAATCATCTAAGTGTGCTGCAGTTGTTTCTAATGTAATCGGAGTCGCTGAAAAAGAAGCTTTAGCTAATAAACTCAAAAATTCATCGTTCAGTATTCTGATTGACGAGTCTACAGACATATCGAAAACACAAAATTTGTGTATAATTGTAAGATTCTATGATTCAGAAGAAGGAAAAGTTGTGACTCGTTTTTGGGAACTTTACCAAATTTTCAATGACGAGGATAATGTCGGAGAAGCTTCTGCTGAACATATTTTTAATTGCATCACCAAGTCATTTGATCAATATGCAATCCCATTTACTAATGTCATTGGCTTTGGATCGGACGGCTGCAATACAATGATGGGGGAGAAAAACTCAGTTCGCACTCGCTTTGAGATCAAATGCCCAGGTATCTACATCACAAAATGTATCTGCCATTCTCTTCATCTTTGTGCTAGCAGTGCATGTCATGTTCTACCTTCTGCATGTGAACAGTTAGCTCACAGTGTTTATAATCACTTTTCGTTGAGTTCTAAACGACAATTTGCTTTCAAAGGAATCCAATTGCTTTTAGATCTCAAAAATCACAAAATTCTTCGTCCAACTCAAACTCGTTGGTTATCTATATCTGCAGTTATATCAAGATTATTAGAACAATGGAATGCTTTGATTTTATACTTCAATAACTTGAATTTTGATCTAGAATCTAAAAAGAAAAGGAATACAAATAAAGCAGAAGCTGAATCAGAAGTAACTAATATACCAAATCTCTTAACAGATCCAGTTAATAAACTGTATTACCAATTTCTAGAATGGGTGTTACCTAAGTTTACTGGATTGAATAAATTATTCCAATCAGAAAAATCGCTCATAACTATGATATACAGAAATGTTGTTTTTACATACATGGATCTTTTATGAACATTTATGAATGCTGATTACGTAAATAAAACATCTCTCAGTAATATAAACCCATCAGATGAATCTCAATAGATCTGAGTTCAACAAACCACCATTGTTGGATGAAAAAATTGAATTCTTGACAAATTGTCGACGTTTCATAATTGAAGGATGCAATGAAATTAAAAAAAGGTTTAATTTTAACGATGGAATGTTGAAAAACATATCTGTGATTAATCCTGAAGAAGCAATGGCGCAACGTACTCTTGTAACAACTCCGACTCTACTACCTTTAATGACATTATTACCTCGATTAGTGGAACCCAAGCAGTATCAGATTATTGATAATGAATGGCGACAACTTCGTAATTTTAAGTTACCGGTTGATGTTGATATTAATGACTCGATTGATGTGTTTTGGCATAAAATATACACTTACAATGATAAGGATGATATTGGGAGTTTTAAAAACCTTGCTAAATTCGTCTTGGATATTATACCTCTACCTCACTCCAAAGCAGATTTTGAGAGGATATTTAGCAAGATCAATTTAATTAAGACTAAAACCAGAAATAAGCTAATAACTAAAACTATAAATCGGTTACTTTTGGCTAATCAACGAGTTAATCATAACTGTGTGCAATATGAACCTTGCAAAGAAGAGTATACAAAAATAAAAACTTCCCTCTACCCAAAAATATCAAACAAAAAAGATACAGAAGATTTAGATATCGGATTTGAAGATATAACATTACCGCAACCGTTCTAAGTACAGCTTACAATTGATGGTAAAATGTGCAATTGAAAAAAATCGTCGACGATATTTGTGATAATAAGTATAAGGCTTTCAAAATATTGCTAGGGACTGATGACGAAATGTTTTGTATGAGAAAATGGTTCAAGATATTTGTGATATTACGTTTACATATATGACTATTCAAAGGCTGGACCAAAGGTGCGTCATAAATCAGTACAAAAGACATGTTCATTATTAATTAAAAATAGATTCGTAAATATACGAATTATATATAATTTAAAATTTATGAAATTAAATATAAGAACCATTATTTTTCATTCCACTTGAAGTATAACCTGAAGAAGTAATTTTTGATTCTAATTTTTGTCATGCGTCTTAAAACGTACTGAAAATTTATCTTAATGAAAGGTATGGGAAGAAAAATATAATTTATAAGGAAAAATGTTCTGATCAAAAACTGATGTTTCTTTACTTCGTCGAAAGTTTTATTGATCGTTTTCAATAATAAATACATTTATCTTATTTCAAGTTAACAATGAGGTTTTATTTATTTTTGGTTAAAGTCAATAATAAAATAATATTGAATAAAATTTTCATTCATATTTTGCGCTCAGAAATATACTGGTGGGCGTCTATACCTTTAAAATTAGGGTGCCATATTATGGGCAAGGAACAGCAGCAACGGTTTGGTAACTTACATGTAACTTACGAGTAACATCTAGTAAGTTCCTAAACTGCTGCAGCCGCTCACTGCTCATGAAATGGCGCCGTATCTGTCGAATTTACTGTAAATTATATTTGATTTAATTGAAACAAAATTATTATGCAATTAAATATGCATAACCAATTATTTAATGACCTAAGAATTCAATTATTTAGATTTAAAAATGATAAAGAAAATTTCCACTTATGTACGATAATTTTCTCAAGAAAACGATAATTTTACGGCCCTGACCAGATAATGCTGCCATCCAATAATGCTAACACCGAACCAGGCTAGCCTGTGTACCCGTGATTTCAGTAAAATTAACAAGTTTACGGCAAGTTTTTGCCGAGCATCCTTTGCTTACAAGGTGTTACATGGTGTTACAAATCTACCGCCGCAAATTGAATACAAGCTGAAGGTCAGATTTCTAGTAAAATGAATGACATTTTTCGTACAAGTGTACGGCGAGATCTTACTTTCTAGTTTTTTTCCGTCAAATTAGCTGCAGATTAACGACAACACGTGTACTATCCAATTCTTTCTGTCAATTCGACTACAGATTGCTCTAGCAGATTTCCGACGACTCACGAGTAACATGGCGATCAGGGAGTGTGGCTGAGTGTGGCTATCAGGGAAGTTCCCTCGCCTATGTGTTTATGATACTTCGAAATCAATCAATAATAAGGAGACCGAAGTGTTTACAAATTGTGCTTACTTTCTTTCGTAGTATGAATTCATTGTAGACTGTGGATTGTCACCCCTTGCCAATTATCTCTTCACTGCTAACACCGAAGTACGCATTTCGATGTTAACCTCGAAAGCATGGTTGAATAAGTTTCATTTATTTTTATAGGAATTGTTTTACTTGAACAATAAACTCAAATGACTCAGTAGCGACATTCATCGCCTAGAAACCAATAAAATACGTAAAATTCACCAGCGATTTTGAGCTCAAGCCAGTAGTTTTCGATGTTTTCGAACATTCTCAACATCGAAACAAGTAATCTAATCTTATCCGTAATCGAAAAAATACATCTCTTCATTTCGGTTGCAGTGTTTGTAGAGAAAATCAACGTAATTGAAAATGGTAATATTGTTCAAAAATGAAAGTCCAAACTTGAATCCTTTCGATATATATGATATCGAAAATATCAGTTGGAGAAATTAAACTGACCAATACCACAGAAATATTGTCATATTTCAACAATATGCACTCGTCTTTTTGTTATTGATTGAATGCAGGATACTTCTAGGACTGTATCGCTGAATATGGAACAAGAAGTACAACAAACTTGTCGCCTCTGTACTCAAATTGGCTGGGATTACATTCCGATATTTGGAGATAACAATTTTGCACTTGTCGAGAAAATAAACAGGTGTTTGCCAATAATTGTGAGAAACTTTTGGTACATTGCAGATCATTATTGATCCTACATCAACACATCGATTACTTAGTACACGTTAACTTTTTTTTGCAGGTACTATCTACAGATGAATTATCGTTATACGTGTGTAAAAAATGCCTCTGTTTGTTAAATACGAGCTATGAACTCGTAGTTTGTTCTTTAAAGGCTGAGACTGTATTACGTCGTAAAATTGCTGAGGCCAAAGAAATAAATTATGCGATAAGAAATAAACTTGTTTGCGCGGATAGTGACTCGATTATAGTCAAAGTAGATAGCGAGAAAGTCTTGAGTGCATATGGTGATGGATCAGATCACAATAGAAAGAACATGATAAGTTGTGATCTCTGTGAAGAGAGCTTTAACGACATGGACGTTTTTGACAACCATATGGAACGGAACCATCTGTTTCAATGGCGATGCCGTTTGTGCGACAGCAGCTTTAAAAATTTGAAGGACTTGACAGCACATGAAAAAACGAATCATGTTAAAAATACGACTTTGCAACGAAACTGTTTCAAATTAAATTCCTGGTTGGATGATGCTACAGATGCAGATACAGTATATTCAACATCGATTGATACTCGAATTTCATGTAATGATATAAAGTTGAACTCTGATCCCTATGATCTGACGTGCAATATTTGTAAAGTAAGCGTTGAAAATGCTCACTTACGTTCTAAACATCAAACTATCCATTCTCTAAGAACCATACGTTGTAATACATGCCAAAAACAATGTTGCTCGGCATACGATCTATTCCTGCATAAACAGGATGAACATAATATGTACAAGAGATTAAACTTGAAGTATATCTGTGATATGTGCGACAAATTTTTTTCAACTAGTTCTCAGTGGGAATGTCACGTTAAAGTATGCTGTCCTAAAAAGTTTTCAGTCCAGGTTTGCAAGTATTGCACAGCTACATTTTCAACGAAGCATAAACTTACTTGTCATCTCAGAGTAAGTGGGCATTCACGCATTTGGAATTTTGCCATGTTGAGACAAATATATGTGTAGTATCCTTGCAAAATGATTTTCACAGAAACATAAAGATGAGATGTTGGAAGATCCCGACGTAATGGTATACAAATGTGTCGCGTGTCCAAAAATATTCGTTGATAAGGATTTCTATCAAAAACATCGAAACGTTCGTATATAGTGTATGCAAAATCTTACTAGCAACCTTCTTGTTATCACAAGATTGCCACGTATAATCTTTTTAGGTCCATGATCCAGAATGTTGGGATAAGTTCAAGTGTCCTATATGCAATCGATCATTCAGAGATAGGCTAAGATTGAGGGAACACCAGCAATCTATTCATGAAGGAGTAAAGCATCATCAGTGTGACATCTGTGGACGTAGATTCCACAGGTTATCCAACATGGTCAGCTTATAATAGTAACTTTCAATGGTGTCAATCATGATTTGGATAAATGAGATACTGAGCCTTGCATTCTTATGTATTTTATTTGATTACTTATGAATGAAGAAAGTACATCGAATGAAACATGTTGATCACAAGTGTTCCCAATGCGAAGAGATATTCCACAGTTTGCATCTGCTCAGCAAGCACTCGCGAACTGCGCACAAATTAAAAGTTGATTTAAAAACGAAATCAAGAAAGGGTTACCGGAGTGGTTGCTACGTATGCAGGTTTTGTGGAAAACAACTGGCAACAAGTCAGTCCATTCTTGATCACGAACACATTCATACTGGTGAAAAACCTTATCACTGCAACATCTGTTCGAAAAACTTCCGGTATTTTTTATAAGCTACTATTATCATTTTTAACGAACAAATACTTAGTTTGTGATTTAATTTTGTTGTTACATTGCCTGCGATTGTTGCAGGAGTTATACTGCGAGATGGGCCCATGCTCAACGCCACGAGAAAGGAAACTTTGTATGCGAACATTGTGGAAAATGTTTCAGGTATTAATCTAAATCTCATTAGTATTACTCGCAGTCCTGCACATATAGCTTAGTGGAAGATGTTTAATTTGTTACAGCTTCAAGCAGAATTTAAGAACACACGTACAAATACATATGCCTATTGAAAAACGCAAACATCAATGTTCCAAATGTGGCAAACGATTCCTCAGAAAAACGCATCTAAATATACACATGCGTATTCATGATGGTGTTCGTCCATATACGTGTGATATCTGTTTATTTAGATTTACCCAGCTAGGTGACATGCGTCGACATCGTGCCAGACATGCGTATGGTGAGGTCCGAAAGCGAAAATCTACAAAGAAAGTACCCACCACATTTTGCAATGAAGACTCACCTTGATACTCAAAACGATATACAGTCTGACTCAATTCGAAGAATTATATTACTTTATAATTCAACGCTAACACAATCGCGCTACATATTTTATTTCTTTCACTTAACACAGTGAACGATTACTTTACAATGTATGTATGCAAATGAATATATCGCATATCTGAATACAATTCATAATCATCGGAAATTGGTTTCAATACTCTCTTTAATTTCCATGAGACTTGATGGGAGCGTGTTATGGTGTATTCAATTTTTGTGCCTTCGTTGCTGCTTATATATCCTACCTTACTTATATATCAATGTCTTTAAATTTCCATCTGATCGTGACATTATTTGCGTAAAACGTGCAATACATTTGTCGAGTTCAAGGTAACCCGAGTAAATTGATCGTTTGCGAAGGAGTGATTCTTCATTCCTTTTGAGATTGATTTATCACAGACTTGTAATGTAACGTGACTTATTGACTACGCTAGTCTACCAATTTCGCAGTCTGACTTGCTAATTTATTGGAGATAATTCTATTTTCCAGGTTTTTTTCCACAATTATCTGTGATTTTACGATTTTTTCTTTTAAATTTCCCTTAAGATAGAAAAAAATTCGAAGCATGCCCACTAAATCAATTTATTAAACTACTTTCAAAAATTTCTTATCTTGGGAACCAAATAAAAAATTTGAAATATATTCAACGGATAAACTCTGATGGACATGCGAAATTGCTGCACCCACACTTTGGTGGCCAATGAAAAGAGTGTTGATGCAGTAGACCCATACTTACTTATCAAAAATAGTGGCCTCGTGAAGAATCATTCACTGTCCGAAAGTTGACAAAAGTAAGTGCAATATACAAGCCGACTGAATGTTTCACCACTTAACACCTAGTGGTGTAATTATTATTTAATATGAAATTGATGCCAACGTCGTCAATAAGTTCCCTAGTAGAGCTTGATCAAGATCGAAAGATGCTGCTAATTGCCTAAGATGTTGATGCAGATTTAACATTTTTCTAATGGAAAAAATTCAATTATTCCCAAGGAATCTTTTTCAATTTCCACATATCTTATCAGTTCAATGCTTGTAACTTCAATCGTAGATTATGAGTATTAAAAACTAAATGATTCACGAATAGTTTCTCTCAATTAATTTTTCATTAGTTATAGCAAATTTTTTGTTCATATTCACCATATTTTTCCTTTTGAGAATAAGGTTTCAGAGTCAATAAAACATTACCAAAGATTTTCCAAGAAATTCCGTGTGCGAATAAAAGTACAAAAGCTCAACACAAATAAGGAATACATCAAGTTCCATGATTCATTCCACTGTGATTTTTAGATATTGATTAAGCTATAGTCCTGAAAACTACTCTTGCGTAAGTGATTGAGTTATTTTTTTTATACCCACAAACCGATCTAATGTCCCATACGGCGTAATGAGATGTTTAGGAATCTAAGGAAATTCATTTTTCTCTTTCGAACTGTGCCGTTAAAGATATGTTCAAAAACGCTTTTTTGGGAATATTCATCGAAATATGAGAGCGATCAAGCTTTCTAGACTCAGTGAGTTTGTGTGGATGATGATGATTTAGTCAGAGTTGCATGGTCAGAACCTTGCCTTTCAAATATTAAGATGAATCAGATGATTGCACAATGAATGCAAGAAACAAGTCGAACGATTTTTGAAAATATATATTTCACAATAGGAAAAACTATTATGCTAAAATTATATTTCTTCTGGGGCAAAGCAAAATATAAAACAAATGTATATTACTATTAATATGCATGTAATATTATAAAATAGCAATAAAAACACTTTATACAACCATTCAAGTGAGAAAAATTGATTGAAATTCCAAATTATAATGTGTGATGTATACCAAGTTGTGAAAACACGTTTCACGTATGATTAATCGCTTGTGTTTTAATTTCATTCCTTAATTATCGTTACACATGTACTCAAAAATTAATTGTAAATCTCAACTGTATAATACATATTATTCGAGAGTACATTTCATAATACATTACTTTGTATAACTTCATTTATATATGCATCTGTATGTACACATGCAGCTGTATATATGGATCCTGTATACATACATTTGTCTAAGTATACATGTATACTACAAAAATATATCTGCATAAACAGACATATATTCATACATTATATATCAGTTTCAGATATTTGTTATTAGTCAGTATTTAAAAGCCATACTTCGATGATCTTACTAATCAGTAGATGACATTATGCAGTGATTTGCAAAATTACATTTCCCAAAATATATGTGGACATTGATCTGAGTCAAATTTATTCCAGATTTTTCAGTCTCTAAGTAATGGAAATCAATTACGACTTCAAAGAGTTCCAGCAAATAAAATTCTCGTAAAAATAATTTCACCTATTTGTTATATATGTACCAAATTTAACATTGTCATTGTTCACAATGCTACAGAACAGACAATTTCTATATTTTTTCCCAAATCTGGCTAGCTGGGTCAAAAAAAATATTTACAATTAATGTCATCTACCACACGCTATTATTTTTCTTTGAATATTTGAAAGCGGTGTACGACTCTCAACATAACCACTACTAATAGCAGCTATCGATAAACTGTAGATTGAAATAAAACAAGACTTCCAATTCATCTGAAAGAATGTGCCTCCATTTATCAGAAGTAGAGTAGGTGGACGTAACTTTAATAGCAAAACTATCTAAAGAAATAATCAAACGATCGTTAGTTTCTACGAATCATATGCCATGTGTAGATGGCGCTCCACAAAGCCACTGACAACTGCTTATTCAGGATCACTTTGTAGTGTCTCACCATTTGTTAGCACCAACGCATCATCATCAGCATCGTTATAATCAAGGGAAAGAACACTCTCCCTACGCTTTTTCTTGTGAGTCCTCTCGTCATCACTGCCTGCCCCACTTTTCTCCCGTTTTGTCCTATCCCTTCCCCTAGTTGTCCTTGCTGTGATTTCATCCCCGTTCGACTTTCCACTAGGATTGTTATTACTTTTAGTCCTCAATGTCCGTTTATTAGCGCGATTATCCTGTTCTTCTTCCTCGCGATCACTTAGTTCCTCGTCAACTTTGATGATAAGAGCAGCCGAATCACTGGAGCTGTCGTCTATGTGTAATTCTGACTGACTAGGTCTACATGCTGTTCTTTCGGTATTATCAACACTTTCCCGGTCACTGCGAGGTAAACCCTCTGTTGGTAATGGCGGAGTCCTCGCACCTTTGCACACGTCACTGTCGCCTGTTTTCACAGATTTTACGTCTAGTATCGTACTCGCATCGACTCCCTCGTTTTTGATCAGTGGTGGCGTGTGAGGTGACAATCCATTGGTCATGTTAGTTTCACTTGAATTAGACTTCAGTGACATATTTTCTTGTTGAAGCATGGTGACAGATTCACGGGCTTTACGAAGTTCTTGTTGTAAAAAATAAATGGTGCTCTGCATTCCTTCCACATCTTCATCCAAATCCTGAAGAAACTCGTCAAGTTCTACAACATTAGGTAAGCATATACATTTTCAAGCACAATTCCCTTTTTTCACAATTGCAACTCAATATTTCACCATTCTAACATCCGAAAGTACTAACCCGACTGAGATTTTTTCACCTCTTCGCTATAGCTTTTTTGCAATGCCAGTTCTCCTTCGAGTTTGGCAATGCGACCACTTGCGATCATACGGCCCAACTCTTCGTTTTCCGAATATAACAATCTGCATTTAGCCATCAATCTCTTTCCCGTATTGCTGGAAATGTCGTTGGAAAAAAATGATTACGTGACTAACATTCAAGACTACTAAAAATATACCACCTCATCTGAATACATATTATCTATAGAGTATGTATTCTTGTTCATGTCAAATGATGAACTATTTACCTATCAGGCGTGAACTTCCATGCACTGAGTTCATTTTGAGTGTCTTCCAGCTTTGCCTTCGTTGAGATGAGTTCTTGTCTAAGTCGTTGTATAAGTATATTTACCGCAGGATCTAGTAATGTTGATTTTAGAGCAGTGACCGATGGTGCCTGAGCAGCTTTCATTTCTGATATTTGATTCTGCAAAGATTATAATGAATATAATCCGTATTGAAAGTTAATTATCATCTCATTTTTGGCCTTTCCGAGAACTATTTTATCTTACCAGGTTTTCTACATGATTATGTGTTGGCGAGTAAAAATGTAACCTACATATAGCAGAGATTTCTAATAGACAGTAGTTGGACAAGCAGAGTCAGATTGCCATCAAACATATCCGACACATTCTTTTTCAACAAAGATAATTGATAATAGAACTAACAATTTTCGCAAATTACAAATTTTCAACTGCTATTCATTGACTAATCAAACATTAGGTGCAGATTTAAAAATACATTCAGCTTATTAGCCAATTCAGCTGCTCTAGGCAACAATATATTGCAATACCAATGTTTTCTTGTTTCTTTAAATAACCATCCACAACAGATAACAGATGATTCAGGTGATAAGAAGCAGCGGATAAATGGACAAAAGGTAAAATAAATAAAATATTTGAAAATTAGCATTCTTCCAGTATCGATGTTTTGTAATGTAATGAGTGTAATGAGTGGAATAATTCAATGGTTCGTTTTTGAAGAAATTGAAGAAATAATTATTTTAGTCGTTACAATATCATTGCTTCTTCTCAATTGATTTGATGATTGTTCACATTAAATATATGTAATGGAGTTTATAATATTTATTGTTTTGTTAGTTTTACTCTAATTAAAATATGTAGGCAACTGTTACCATTGGGGCAGTAACAATAGTTTAGAGTGAATTTATCCAGAAATATAATTTATACCCAAGAATGGTTTTGTCTAAAAACAATTCAGAGAACTATAATTTGTTAAATATGTTAACATGACATAAAAATTGAACGCGCTTGAAGACATTTTTATGCTGCCTACTCAACTAAATCTATGTCTTCAGTTACTTCTAAAAGTGTTTAGAAATTTCGTGATCTTATTATTTGATAACATATCTATAGAAAGGAATACGTGTACGTACAACATATTCTTGCAATTCCTGTTCTTTGGAGGCAAGTCTTCGAACCAAGATCTTCTCTCTGTGGGATGCTTCTGCGTATTGTTGTCTGTACTTGTCTTCTGAATCTCTGAGTGAAGCTAGTTCACCTATAACAGGGTAACAAGTGAGTCGATTGATTTAGCAGAAAAAAAAATTGATCTCCCCCATTATGTCAGTCAAATTTTGTCTGTTTTCAACACACGAATAAGTTTCCAACATTTCTTTGACAATGGATAATCAAGTAACAATATTATGAGAATGTACGAATTAAAATTGAACGTAATAATTAATGCAAATATTTTTCTTACAAATATGTGCAAATAAAGTCTAAAGATTTCTTCAGCATTTACAGTTAACATAAGACAAGAAATACAAGTGTCTAGAATAATTAATAGCACGATGACCTAATTCGATATTCACCTATTCTGTAATTTGTACATGTTTAAAGATTCCATGCTTTTGCAAAATGTGATATTTCCACGTTAATATCATTTTCGTCTGCTTGAGTCGATTTAATTAGAAATTGAGCTGACGGGTTACACAGATGGTTTACAGTATCCGAGAAATAAATGAATATTAAAAATGGGTGCGATGTATGATTCGCATGGATGCTATACAGTGATGAAGGAAACACTGCAAACGTGAGTCCTAAATTTCGTTTGATCATCATGGTGGGATATTGAAGGTTGGTGAATCTACTGTCATGTCCTATGTGCACACATACAGGACATTCATAGATAGTGACATTGACTGCCTGAGAACTGACATCTTTAATTGACGCATACTTTGATCATGGAGCTGTTCAGCGTTGCCAATCACGAGTTCTGTGGTTCCGCCAAGATGATGTTCTGATGTTATCTTTGTCCCACAGTACAGAGAAACTTGGCTCACTCTTCGGTGAATTTGAGCCACATGATGCAATTAACGTGTTCCATTTTGTGGAAAGAATTTTAATGTTGGAGACTGACGACGTTGGAAGGGAATTAAATTTGGAGCAGGCACGTTACATGGCAAGAACTTTTATAGATGTGTTGAAAAAATAGCAGGATAACTTTGGGGACGGGATATACTGTGATGATACTTTCGATCGTTGCACGCGTTTGAGGCAAGGCTGTAGATTTCCATCGGCAACGCATGATTTTCAGTCACAATCAGGCAGCTTGAATTTGTTTTCGTATCTGTACAACCACAGGTCTGACGATAATTGGAATGACCACAGATGTCATAATGCAACTTTTTATCGCTCACAAAGTGACTAGCATTGGCATTTACACTAACACTATCTTTTATGATGTCGCACCTTTGTTGTTATATTGTGAGAGAATCAAAAATATACAACGCGAATAAACCCGCACTGACACTCGTAATTGAGAGGCAGAACATATTTGCCATTTTATATCAATTTCAATTCACGTAAAATTTATTCACGATGATTCGAGGATCATTGCCGAACACGATTCACTTTTCATTTACAATTAAACACAATCTTGGATCAGACAATTGACTTAAGTAGTTTACTAAATTCATCGCACATGATTTCTGAAGAATTTAAAACTCATTGAATGAAAACTTTGACCAGATAACATTTGGCAATTTCAACACGGAACGCACGAATTGGCACTGGATGAATCTTTCTGATTGTTTTCGTTTTAATTATTGGTATCAACACTATCGTCTACATTAACGACGCCACCAACATTGCACGTTATCATGGTAGCAACAAGCGAATATCTTCCACCTGATATTTACAGGCATGCTAGTGATCATTGTTTCATAGAGACAGACAATGTTAAAATACTTACTCAACTGGTAAGACTTATTTACTCGGACAGCAAGACTTAAACTTAAGGTTATCTAAATATGGCTAATATAACTTAGATACTAGCAACTTAATTAGCTTATCTGACTAGACACTGGCAGGGAATAGACAGTCTGCTCCTATGCTTAGTGTCTCTACAACAGTCTTGTCTTTTTCTGTTTGCAGACCTTTTTTTTCGCTTTGTAAATTCAATTAAGAAGAAATTGTGGCAAGTGAGGTGAGCTCACTCATGTGATCTCAGTACCTTCCTGGGCTGTTGTTTGTGCCTCTAGACACTCCACATACAAGTCCTGTTCCCGCCACTTGGATGCCAGTTCCTCCTTTGTTAAGCTGTCCAAATGTTGTTCTGTTAATTTTATTCTGCGAGGTTGCCGTGGCGGAAAAGTTGGACTGCTGGGCTTTCCACCGCCGTTACTCTGAGGACTACGAGGTGAAGATGGGCCAGCTGATTTCACTTCACTGTCCACTTCAGCCATTTTGAGAACTGCATTCATTCTCACACGTAAGATGGAATCTTCTTATTTACCACAATCGAAGGTTTTCACTTTCCTAATGCTGACAGACTCGTCCCATAGTAAACATTTACCTGAGCAATAAAAGACGTTAGTTATTTGAATCAAAACACTAAACATTTATGGCTAATATTTTAATATAATCGTATGCTTAATAACATTGGTAGGTAAAACAGAATTTGAAAATAGCGAGAAACATATTTAGATGGACCAAACTTTAGTTTCCATTTCCAATTATACAGGTATGTAAGTGTGTTATCTATTTTCAAATGTCAAGCCAGAAATTGATTTAACATCTGAAGAAAATTTCAATAGGGATGATACTTATTCGGAATAAGCCTGTATCCTATTCCGCATGTATCCCATCAACGAGTTATATTGTCAAACCTTGAGTTGATAATTCAAACTTATCGTTATAACATTTACTAATGACATTGTTGCCCGGAAGAATATTATAGATCACAGTATCGGTATTGTAATTCCTAAATAAAATGTTTGTTTTGGGCATATAATCGTGAAAATAATTGGAAATGGAAAAGTTATGAACAGAAAACATGTGAAAAATGATGAATAAACGAAAGATATGTGACATATTCGAAAAAAAACGGGAAACCTGCGTTAAAAGATAAAATAATTACTGAGAAAAAATCGAATTGACAAGTAGGATAGACGCCATTATTTCAATATGTCCGACAAATCCGGGCGTCTTTAAAGGCTGTTATATGACGAATTACAGACTTTAAATTGACATAAAAGAACGTTATTTTAGAACACTACGTATCATAATGTGACGTTGTATATATATAGAGCGGAATAAATTGATCATGTTGATATGTAATCGTTGTGTTTCACTGGCATTCACTGTAGACGTTCAACCCTACATCAGTATAATTTTCATCCAAACTACTTTGCCAATATTTGCACCCGATTCTGATCTCTATCGTAGTTAACTAATATATGAAACACACCTTGGAACCAATTGTGATGTCTTAGATTAAATATGTAATACGCGAAAAACACTGTACAATTACACACATAAAATTATCATGATTCCAGAGTTGAGCGATCGGCAATTTTTTCAAGTTGACTTGTTCCAACTGCGTGCGAGGCGCTGCTCCATGAGAAACTATGCAACCGCTCGATATGCTCAATAGCACATAGTACTATTCATTTTACGATTGTCATTTTACATCGTGGAATACTTATACAAGACAATCCGAAACAATGAAAAAACGAATGCGAATCTTCAAGAAAATCGAACGATGCTCATTTGTCATTAATCAGAATGGACAATCCACCAGAATTCAGAGTATTTTATACCACGTAACTTACATGTTTAAGATGAGGATCACGGACTACGTTTCCATCGAAAGTCAGTTCAGTCAGAGTCGGGTTAGGGCACGGAGGTAGAAACACGGTAGAAAGGACAAGAGCAACCGGCCTGGCATGGAGCCCAGAGGGAAGGAGACCGCACGCTGTACTATAAACGTGGACCCTAAAACCGACGAGAAAGATATATGTCTGTATGGTAGCGCTGCTGTCTCTAGGATAAGATATGAAGTGTGATATTGGTGGTGCCATGAAGTGAGGAATTAATAATTTTTTAAACGTATTCCGATGTAATTCGGGACAGAGAAAGACTGAGAGAAGAGAGAGAGGAACGTATTCTAGATAGCGCGGTAATATATACGGGCAGGATACGACTTATAAATGTGCAAATTTTATATTTGGTTCCCAAATTCAATTAAAATTAAATTATGCCTCAAACCGACCAAAGTAGTACGTTCGAGGCAAAGGACCTCTTTGATTCGAGGTATAAGATCGCGAACGAACCCTGAAAAACGCAGATTGCCCCCAAGACCACCACCGCACCCCAGAGAAAACATGCGAACCCCCATCGTATGCGCGGCCAATCCTTGAATGGGTATATTATTTCATGCAAATTCAATTTATATTCTTAATTTTTGATACATTATTTCATTTTATTGTACTATGCATTTGTTCACATAAATGTATGTGAATTGAATAAATAATAATTATTATAAATTTGATTTATACAATTTTCGTACACGACATATTTCTATAAAGAACACTTTGAACCCTAGACCACCACATTGGAGTAATTAATTACCCCACTGTGGGACTTATGTCCCAAAAAAATAATTGTGGGAGTGTAGGGTCAGTGATATTAATCATAGAAAGCGACATTCGGAAATCATGAAAATAGATGAACTATTATCGACATCGAAGTTAATACAAAAGGATATACATTTCGGAATGTTTTAACGATGCGCGCGGAAAACATCACGAAACGATAAACAGCGAGAAATTATTCATGCGAGCCAATAGCAGCGAAAAAGAAATGTATGTAAGTGGTGTTTTGGTTGGTTTTGATTCTTTAAAGAACAGCTTGCATCTTATTGGCTAGTATTGTCTCGAAGGACCGCACAAATGAAAAGCTTCAAAATAACATCCACCCGGAGACAGGCACGAACGTCCGGGATTTAAATCAAATAAATAACGAACCATTTCATCATAATCAAATACAATTCGATGAGCTAAACGCTGCGGTGAATTATCGACGTTCTCGTTTTGGTAACCCCACGACCACTGATTCTGTTGTATTCTGTTCGACCAACCGGAATGAAGAACCTTGTATACTCGCAAGTCGTCATTCCGTCTCAGATCCTGTCAATTTTAAGCAATTCTTCAATCCTACGTCATCAATATTTTTCAGATTGTAGTTAAGTGGAGGGAAGGGCGAGGGGTAGACGGTTGGACTCATATTCTTTCGAGAACCAAAGAAACAATTAAATCCTCATTCACCAAGCCTTCATTTACTCTCCCAAAAACCGTTGAACAATTCGAGAGTGTTGATGATCTTGATCCTCGGTTCTTTTGACGATAGAATCGAATAGGCGGAATTAGTGATAATGAAACCCAGTGATCTTGGGCCATCAGACAAAACGATATTGGCATGACTAACGACAGCTCTTGGTCAAATACTGTAAAATATTGTTAGATATTGTGGAATCATGAATCTCTAGGAGGTAACGTCATTACTCTCATTTCAACTTACCGATTTCTGATTGTGCGGTTCAACTGTCGAGAGTTAGTAGTTGAGACAAATTCACGTGCCATAAATAATACTAGAGTATACCAAAATACACAATGTGGTTGGAAAATATCCCGAACAGAAGTAAGATAAATTTTTCGGTTCTCATTTGTTGAAAAACTAGGCGTCCAACAGAACTGCATACAAGTATGTAGTCAGAACATTGAGGAAGTTCCAATTTATGTTGAGAATTTGAATTTGCAAGAAGATCTGTAACGAGGTGTAGGACAAAAAAATAGCAGTACAATGTTATGTGTAATGGAAATGTAACAATATTCAATATAATTGAGTTTTTACCGGAATATCGACTGCTGTGATACTGACTTTACGATTTGGGGAGAAGAACAGGAACGAAATAACGAGCTCGAATACGTTAGCCGCAACTGTGTCCACACGTAGATACGAGACTAACAAGTGATTCGCATACCAAACGAGAGGACTTGGGAAGCATGAACGTTGAAAGCGATAATCTCAATGTTCGGATTTAACGTCGCACGCTGAGTAGGGGAAACTGGGCACGGTTAAAACACAGGACGGTTGAAACCAGAAAAATATTTTGGCAACGGTTTCAATAAAACCTCAAAGATTCAACAGGTAATCTCAGAGAAATCGATATCAGTATTCGTAACTTTTTAAATAAGGCAGAAGCTTACCACTTTCGGAGTCACATCTCGGGAAGTTGTGGGCGTTTGTGTTACACTGCCGTCGGAGATGAGTGCACGTTTGCCGGACGGTCCAAGTATTACGTTGTTTGGAACGTTCTCTTTCGAGTTATCCACGCTTTCCTGTTGGAATAAATATATATATTTTTTTGTTCTATTCAATCACGAAGTCGAAGAACAACTATTCAGTTTTTTCATTGGGAATATAAATAGACTGTAAATATAGAACTGGCTGCAGAGGGGCAGCGAAGCATACTTACGTCATTTGAATAATATTTCTAAAAGAAGTCGGATTAATGTATACAAGAAATCATAATTACACATTTTCCTTTGGTGCTTACTTTATATTGAGGCATTACATAAGAATGAATAATTATATAGCCAACGTTCGGGTCTCCGAATCGAGCCGAGCGAATCCGAAACATTTGAATACCGTGAATGTGCGGACCCATGGTGCGGACTGTACGTACTTACAATTGAAAATCTCGTCTCGTTGCCTTTTCGCGCAACGTTGGATGCGAGACTCGACCGAGTGAGGCG
The DNA here is from genome assembly GCA_963969455.1 of Arge pagana. NCBI lineage: Eukaryota > Metazoa > Arthropoda > Insecta > Hymenoptera > Argidae > Arge > Arge pagana. The sequence goes on along the minus strand of OZ018311.1, from coordinate 16,600,408 downwards.
ATGAAACAAAATCAACTTTTTTCGTCAATATAAGTCATTTCGCACCAGGTTGGAAATTCGTTTCACGACATTTCCAATTGATCGCGCTATACTTAGCGAGAAGACAAGTTTTTTTTCATAGGAATTTTTCCTAATTGTTATAAACAAATTCTAAAAAACAGTTCATTTGGTGCCAGGTTAGAGAACCGTTTCACGCGATTTCCAATCGATCTGTTTTAAAGAATTTAAGGATTTATAAACCTTTTGACGCCCTAGTTGCGTAATGTACTATTTCAAACGCGAAATTTCTGCATGTAATTCTTTCCGCGTCACTCGGAAGGCAAAGTACGTGGTACGCGTTTTTTTATGTGGTGTCCCCAGTAGGCATAATCCACGTTGAAGATCAGATCAACCCAAAATGAGCTACGAATGAAAGGAATTTCTAATATTGTTACGTCCGGCCTTTATGAAATCCGAAGGTTGCTCGGCTGACGAACAAAACGCAGGTTTTGTTATATGACCTCTGTTTTGGGGCAAGACGTTTCCGCCCTCGCCACCGGAGACCAAGGTCTAGCCTATCGTTGACGTTATTTCTCTAGGTACACACGATCGAGTCGAATATAGGATGCATGAAGGAATAGTTGAAATACGTAGATTGAAAGAGTTTTCAAATGATGGAATCGATGAGTCTGGAATTGGGTTTACGTATTTCTAGTAATTAGGTCTTGAGGTTATGATGATTCGGTAATATTTTTATCGAGTATGCGGTACATTTCGGCAAAGCAGGTCACTTGTGATGGCACGAACGTTGGTAGGAATTAGTGAGGGATGATACAGTGGAGGTTGTTGGTTTCGTTGCTATGACTCGAAATGAGAATAATATAATTTGTATCTTAAGCAAGTGCAGATCGTGTACAATTGAAATGAAATAGTGATCAGTCCAACGAGAACAATCTTAGACGCGTGGCTAGATTTCCCGGCTTCCGTGATTCAGAGTTGATTTTTAAATAATTCGAAGCGGGAACTTGGAGTATTCTTCGCGTTCAAGATTTAGTGAGTTAAGATTCTGAGTTGATTTTAGAATAAGTCAAAACTAGAACTTAGAATATTCTTTGCTTTCGAGATTTAGTGGATTAAGATTCAGCGATTCGAGATTTAGTAAAGGTCAACCTTCGAAAAGAAGTCTCTGAAGTGAATGACGATTCGTGATATAGTGAGTTAGGATTCAGCGGAACTAGTAACGGCCAGCCCTCAAGAAGAAGTCTGCGAAGAGAGTGATGATTTAGCCCGGATTGCAGCTCGTATTTATACCCAGAGAAGGTCGTAAATGGAACCCCTTCACTAAGAGTTTTCTAGAAGATGCAGTGATGCTCACCAAATGAATTTTCAAAAGGAAGAAAAATCGTATGGTAAGAGTAGGCCTAGGTTACGGAAAAATATTGTCCATATTTTCCGATGCATGGAAAACGCAGCGCGATAAGCGTTTTCTACGCTTCTGACGTAAGCACTCGGCGGCGCTTGACAAACGGGATCCAAAGTTTCGAGTTTTTATAGGGTAAGTCGCAAGAGTAATAATAACTATTTGCTAAAGTTACGCGGACGTAACAGTATAATAACTCTAATGATATTTAAAACCAAATACGGAGTGGAAGGCATTTTTAAATGCCTTCAGAAGTTCAGTGGCAGAACAATCCGTGGCATTCAAATGAATCATCTGCAAGAATTCCGTTCTCGTAATCAATGTCGTGGGCTCGACGTAACGTACCATCAATGCCAACCATTTGTCACTCGTCGTATCGGATGTTTCGTCAATATGAGCCGAATTTTTTTGGATATCTGGTCGGACGCCCTGAGACTAACGACGCTGTTTGTAAATTTCGTAGTTTCAGTTTTCCCTACGCTCATCGCTTGCAAAACTGAAGGTTCCTTTCCTATATTCTTAAACAAATCTAGCATCACTGGCGCAAGAGTCATCGGAATATTATGCTCGGCCAAGAACATCGAAAACCTAATTTCGGCAGCATGAACTTGTTCTTTGAAATCAAAACTATCCGAAGAAGATGAATTTGACTCATGAATGCTTGCTGCCGAAGCATCTGACCTAATGTTGGCATATACAACCAAACTATCCAAACCCAATGCTTCTAATTTTTTCAAATGTAACCCTGATTTGGAGTGCTTATCTATTCGAGAACGTCCACACGACATCGTAGAATTACATGAAACGAAATAATACTTCTTATCATCTTCACCTACTTCCCTAACCCATACTTTCCATTCCGGATGATCATCGTACCATTGATATCGAAATTTTTTTTTCACGGCTCGGACAGGGCCATTTCTGATCCTTAATTACAATGAAAATGATATCATCAGCACCAATCGTGCGATATCAGTGGCAAACGAAAGCAACAATCGACACACGAAAAGTAAAAAACCTAAGACACGCGATATTTCTATCTACACAATTAGAAAATGTAAAAGAAACGATCAGAATACTTCAATTTTGGAGGTCACACGAAAGAATGTCAGTGAAAACCAAAGCACAGGGCAATTCACAAATTCTGAAGAATTAAAAAAATAACCGAATTTAGAAATACCACATTACCATTACCAGAAATAATTAAACACACGATAATCGTATTACTATAATAAAATCACCGCTATTTAAACTGAACTTTTCACTTACATGAGTATCGATCCTGGCGATTTAACGAACTTCACAAGCCTGTGTTGCAACCGGAAACTGGAGCTGCTTGTACATACATTGAACTAGTTGATAAACATTGTAACACAAAATCCTATATTCGTGCCCAGAGCTAAGAGCAATCTCTGGTTGCATAATCGAGTTTCGGTAACCGATAAGTGAAATTCGCTAGGTGTTTTTTGATTTTAATCTTTGACGAATTCGAGGATACGCAGTCATTTCACTGAAAATTTCATATGTTCCTATCTCATTTTAGATTACCGTAATCTTCAAAGTACGCTGGGGACACCACATGAAAAAAAAACGCGTACCACGTACTTTACCTTCCGGGTGACGCGGAGAGAAGTACATGCAGAAATGTCGCGTTTGAAATAGTACATTACACAACTAGCGCGTAAGAAGGCTGTTGAACCCTGAAATCCGTGAAACAGATCGTTTGGAAATGTCGTGAAACGGATTTCTAAGCTGGCACGAAATGAACTTTTGTTAGAATTTGTTAATAACAATTATGAAAAATTCCTGTGGAAAATTTTTTCTTCTCGCTAAGTATAGCGCAATCGATTGGAAATGGCGTGAAACATATTTGCAACCTGGTGAGAAATGACTGCACTGACTGCAAATTGCACTGACATACAGAGATCAGTGTTGGGTTTACCGCCAATCTTGAGGACGATTATCTATAATCTTGGATGGTAACTTTTACTCTCATCCGCGAGGAGTAGCTCTGATAAACTCTGATGATTTGCGAGTCAAATCTCTAATTTAAGTATTTACCTTGAAAATTCAGTGTCTGATCTTAAGTTTTGGGAGTTTTTTTTTTCGTTAGAAGAAGGTTTGAACTATCAATTCATGTAATTTTCTCGATCTAATACTTCATTTATATGAAAATATGCAATAAACGACTTCTTTGGCATCTTTGTGCATGTTAGTCGTTTATTGCAATTCTTCCTCACTCCACACTATTCTTTAGTTTTTACACACTTTTGTCTTGCTGTGATTCGTATGGACATGTGTTTGATAGATCGTTTTGTAGTACCTAATTAAAAAATAGGAAAGCTCAGTTTCCAATATCCAGAAACTTGCCTTAGGTATGTGACTCAGTCCCCAAGATTAAGAAAAAAAAGGACTCAATTTCTAATGAGGTAAATGATCCATATTAGCTAATAAATCGATTACCGACAATCATTGCTCTATAAAATGTAAGAGCAGAATTTGAATAAAGAAGACTTGATGAGTAGGTCGTTGTTTAGGACACATGAATGCAATTTCATATCATCAAAGTAGTTTTTTCAATAACTAAAATACAAGTCTACAAATACGGAACAGAGAAAGGTAGACCTCAATAGAAAATAGGGATGGAATAGGAAATTCCGTGGATTATATAACATCAATACATTCCACTTGGGCTTTATCTGAAATGCCCTCACAACTGACGTCAGTTTATTGAAATAATCCATTTAGTGAAATATCAACACTTCTTTCAGAGTTAGTTGATAATTTCAGCAGCCCTTTAGCTGAACTGCTTGGATATCTCGCATAATGTAGGATATTTAAAAAACGTACAAATACAATGCACTATCCCTTACCCCCCAGTTGGATGTTTAAGGTGAAATCCAAAAATTATTACTTCGAAATTTTCATCACCTCATAAAAGAAAACTACTATCTCGCTTTCATATTTCCAAATAGAGTAGTTTCAGCGTGGCGCTGATGAGTCAGCAAGTCGGTCAATCAGGAAATTTTGTCTTGGACGTTTGAGCATAAAATTCCAGAGTTGTTATACCATGAAACTTTGTAATCAAAGATGTTCACTAGGAAAAAGAAAAAAACTTATCGTCTGATTAATAATTGCAATGTATTTTTCTTAAATTTCAATACAATTGGAAAATGGTAATCCAAGATATTTTCTGTCAGAAAGGTACTTACCAGGTGATTAAATTACGAAATATGTATACTAATCTTGGCACACAAAATGAGGAAAATCCATGTTACAAATGAATATTTTATGGGTTGACATGAAAATCTACAGCCAGCTTCATCGCATTTACTTTTGGTATCGACTTACAATATACACTAGGTCGCAAATAATGTATTTTTCACGAGGATATTCCATTTCCTATGTTGGTCATAACTATGTATCTAATGGATCTTGAGCGCAAATAGCATATTTCGAAAGATGAAATGAGTAATAAATCACATGCAAAGAACTTGATGCACCTAAGTGATAGTTACATTTCGGTCGTCATGATATAGTCAGTGTGTGTTGAGAAATATTTCATCAAGTATGACTCAAGAATACATAATCGATTGCAAGTGATTAAAAAAATGTCTACATTGGTTCGAAGCGGCATTTATTTTGGAAGAAACAATAATGAATAAAATACAAGTTGCAACACTTCAAATCTCCTGATTTTCCAATCGTTTTCTGTTTTTTTTCCTTCAATTGTTACTCATATAAAAGTATCATGGTGTATGTCGGCGTGTATTGCAGTTGTATAAAAGTACATGCACTCAATTCAATGGTTGACATTGCTTCCTTTCTTGAGGATCTGTAACAAAAGAAATTCATAGTCAATTTACTGATCATTCAATTAAATCAAATTGCAACCAGTAATTTGTTTGTTGAAAAATATTATTCAGAGTTCTCATCACTGCTATGCTTCAACTAATGAATTCAACCAGGTGGAAAAAGTAGCAAAAATCTAGGCTTTTTTGGATTAGGCACGACTGATCGAAGGTCCTGAAGTATCGAAACTAATGACCCACAAAATAACTACTTGTAAATCAATTTGAAATCTGTGGAATGATTTATTGATTCTTTAAAACACGATCGTAGGTTTTGATTTTAATTTAAGTTGAATGGGTCCGGCCATTCGATCACAACACTGAATAAACGTTGGTATTTTCAGTAAAAATGATATCGCAGTATAAAAACCAAAAGGGCGTATACATTCTTTTCTTACCAATTGCGTAGTAGACATATTTTAAGTATACGAATAAAAGAAAAACCTTAAAGGCGTATGTCATAAGTTAAACGCCCTTTGAGGCTTAGAAATTTAATATTTTTTTACAGATCTTTGCGTTTTGAACATTTTTAACCCTTAATAGTCACACGGGGTGTACTACGTCCCAGCGCTTTTTCGAACTCGAATACGGTACATAAAATCAGAGAAAGTGGGACTTGTTTTGCTACTACCTATCCTTAGTTGAAATCCCTAACTAGATATTAAGAACGGATAAAATGATTTGACCGCTTGGTGTGCCTCGAAAATGAGGTGTGACTAAAGATGGTTAAGCTGAATGGCAAAACAAAAAAATTTTAAATGCCCTCTTGGCACAAAAACCTATCTCATTGCTGTAATACGCCCTTTTGGCATTTGAAGTGCAATATTTTTCATGAATTTTTTTGCTTTATTAAGCGAGTAGAACTACTCTGCCAAATACTTATTTGGTTCACCTGTATCTCAACGTGGTTTCTGAACCTAAACAGTCAAATTGGTTCAACCATTCAACCCTTACACTAAAAAAGTGATTCACTTTTTCTGATGGCAGAAGCATTGATGCAGTAAAGTGCTGAAACGACTTCATTGATCTGACGTAATTTGATTCTGAACCATGTTTCAGTTATTACATTTATTTGGATAATCCAGAAAATCAATCTAAAAAATTCAAGATGCATATAGGACCATGTTACAAAAATTGTTTTTCTAATTTTTTTTTTGTCATATTGATTTTGAAACTTCAAAGATGGACCGCAATTCGATGCCCATCAGTATGAAATTAGTTACAATGGCAAATTCTTCGAACAAAATTACAGACAACTACGACAGCAAATATATCGTTAATATGATTTCAAATTCTGTCTGTAAAGCGTATTACGTACAATAGTCGCGTAAAAATCTACATATGTTTCTGATCAAAATGTTAATATGGTGTTAATATCATTTAAATAACTACCAATTTATCGGGAAGTATTACATAGCGCAATAAACTAGAATATATTATAATTTACCCAACCTTTTGCAACGGCACAATGATACGAAAATTAAGACGTCACAGAGTAATTTCACTTACAGTGTCTAAGCTTCAGATTTTGTTACTGGTACATCTTTCTTTCCTTCTGCAACAGATATGGAGACTTCTTTTTTTTCTTCAGGTTTATCAACAGGTTTGTCGGCAACTTTTTCGATTGGTTTGTCCTCTGACTCTTTCTTCGGCGCAACCTACAAATATTACAAAAACAAAATGATACTATTACCTGTAACTGAATACTACTTTCGTATTAAGCTTAATTAAAATAATAAAAGGTAACAGCACACGAGGTGGTAATTAAAAATAGCCAATGAAAATATAAATAAAATGGCATTAAGGACCTTTTCCAGGAAAGATTGGTCAAATTTTGTGAGACAAAATCATTTATACCTCTTCTTTACTTGCTTCATCGAAGTTCTCGACTAAGTCTGGTACCTCATCATCTTCTTCCAACGCAGCCTTACCAACAGCACTGCCGGCAACGGAACTTGCCAATCGTTTCAATTGAGTCAATCCCTCTGGTCCCAACTGGCTCAGTATACCAGGTAACATTTCAGTGATCTGTTTGTTTTCCCCGTGACCAGTGATGGCAAAAGTATTAGCGGAAAGGCTAGCTTGAGCTTTAGGATTATTGAAATGAATGACGGTTCCATCATCCTTAATCATGTTGACTTCTTCAATTCCGGGAATCGTGTTGACAGATAACTTTTTTAAGGAGCTTTGTAGTTTCTTGTCATCGGTAGCTGCAGTAGCGTGTACAACCTTCAACATTAACATTTTATGACAACGAATACGAATATATCCATATTAAATTCAACTTAACGCGGTGGTTGAACTAACTCGTTTGACCATCAATCTAGGAAGTAGTTGCAATGAAAACTGTAATCAGCACAATTTAAATGTTTCAAAAGTTTAATTTTGTGAACAAATGATTTCCAAATAGACTTTTGTAATCGTTAAACTATTTCATTTTATTTGATTACGAATTGTAACAAGAATCATCCATGCATTACTGAATTGCAAATACCACAGAAATAACCAATGATCGACTCGAAGCTGCATCCAAAAGGGTGACCAAATTTGGACATTTAAGCAATTTATAATCATTGTATAGATGTTGGTACACCAGTATAACTTTACGAAGACAAGATTAACTTGATCTGCCACAACTTCTTGCAAAACAGCCGTAATAGAAAAACGAACCATAATTCTTGCACAGATAAAGAAAACAAAAGAGTTTATGGGTGCGAACAGTACCTGAAAGAGAATAAAAAGTTTTGAAATACAGCATAGTAGCGGTAGTATTTGTCTCTTATCATCGATGACAAAAAAAAAAAGTGAGTCGGTATGTTCCACACTGGAGGAATACAATATTAACAAAATGGTAGTAATAAGTAATGTGAGAAATAATACTCCATGAATAATTTATATCTAACCTTGAGAATAATAGTGAAAGTCACGTCGTACGTGTGATTGTTTTGCCTATAAATTTTGAAAAAACTTGCGAAGCATGAAAATGATCCAATCGCAATAACAAATGAAAGCCGATCTTATCGATCTGAACTGAGGTATCTTTCAATTAATCGAAACTGAAACGCTCTATCTGAAATACTACATAACCACGTTACGTTGTAAATAATTTGTAGTATTGAGGTTGAAATTATAAATCTTGTGTGTGAAAAAATTGATCGGATCATCATCGATTATGAAAATTGTAGTTTAGTCGATTTACCTTCTTCTTGCGACGGGGTGTACCCTTACCACCAATTCGTACTTGGGCTTGAAGTTTCTTCAACTTTTCGGGATTCATGATGACTCCTTTTGAACCTTTCACTCCGTTTAATAACAAAACACACACTTTTGGATACGCCCTGTCGTAAATGCCAGAAGCCCCCAAGCAAAAGAACTCACTTGTATCGGCCGGCTGGATAACACGTGTTCGCCGTTCGCCGAAAGGGTCGAGAAAATGGAGGACCCCGACTATCTCTTCTTTACAGTCAATCGTTTCCGGTTTGTGACAAAATTTCCGGTTTTTGCCCTCGCAAAAATCACATGCCGCATAACTCTAGACGAATCAAATCCGGCCGATGTAACGTTGGTTCAATGTCAATTAATCTAGAAACGATGCGTCACTCGTGTTTTCATGATTAGACGACTCGGATGAAATTACTTTCGATCGAAGTAGAGCTTCGCTTGAGCATTGATATTGAGCAGTTCGATCGTCATACTTCCATCTAAAGTTATTTAAAATTCTTTTTCAATCACAAAAACGAAGGCTCCAGCATACATCAATATTCCTAATTGAAGTTTTTATCGAATGAATTGAAAAAGATTTTGATGTATGTCATGTTATCGAACGAAAAAAAATATATAGTCTTTGGATTGACTTGCATGCCGCCTGCTGACTTAACAACGATTAATAATAATTCATCCCAAACTATGCTTGTAAGAATAAGATACTTAAGATAGTTATTAGAAATTTGATGAACTTGTCGAATTTTCGATTTGCGTGAATCTTTGCGATCGTGTCATTTGAAAATAAAATTGAGCATAGCCGTCAAATAATGGCGATCACGGCAAAACTGCTGACCATTTAAGCATCATAAAAACAAAAAGTGGCAATTCGTTGCAGAAATGCACATATATAAATAAATAAATATTGTATTATAATATATTATATAATATACATATATATTATTGTTGAGTGTTCCGTAGGATGAGGTAATCAAAAGATCAAACAAGTGAATCAAACCAGTCATATATTGTTTCTCTTTACCCAAATCTTTATATTCAATTTTGAGTTTATACATCGTGAAATTAAAATGAGAGATTGAGGCTAACAAATGATATCCAGCACGCAGCATGAATGACTTTTCCACTTAAATTGTATTGCTATAGTTATGAATGTGGGTTGCACTTGTGAATGTAATTTTGCAACATATTCTACAGACGTAAATTTAATAACATTTTGATGAATTTATGAAATCGTTTCATCATTAGAGATATAATGAAATCGATGTGAAATATGTCAACCTATTGACAAATATTTATTGATAACTGAGCTGAAAAATGTTCACAGCACAATTGAGAATTGTACATAAGTTGTTCATAAGAATCCACCACAATGATCTCGGATTATAATGAAGTTTGAATTATGGCACATAATAATTGCCAGTAGATACTAATTTTTTATAATGCTTACTCTGATTGTACACATTTTATAATGATGAATAAGTATCCATAAAACGTTAATAAGTATTCATAAAGTTATTTTCGAATTAAATAAGAAAAAAATATTGCGACAGAGGAAACATAAATTTAAATAAATGTAGTAAAACGTGACGACCATCATTTAGTAAAACTTAAAAATAATAACTATCAAAGATCTGTAGAGAGCAACTATTATATTTATTTAATCTGAACTGGCGGTAACATCGTGAGCTATAATATTTATTTCATATCTCTATAGCTACTCAAAGAATATACTGCACTATCAATTAAGTTTTCCACATTATGCACTCTTATATTATTCATTTGTATTTGTCCAATCCAATAAATGTCATTTTTCCAATTGAAATTAGTAAGTTTTTACCAGAGCTACTTTTTTCCGTCTTTGGAATAGCTCATTTTTAACATGCCCGTATTCAAATTGAATTCTGAGCTCTCCAATCTTTGATACTGGCAATATATCTGGGATCCACTCGATGAGAAACGGAGTTGGATCAACTTGATTTGGAGAAGTGTTTCCTGAAAATATTCAAATTGTAATTTCAAATTGTAAAAACAGCGTATTACAATATTGAGAAAAATGTTATAGAATGATTATATGATCCGATAAAGGAATTTAATCTAGGGATTATAAGCACCTAGTTCCTTGCGTGTTAATGGTACCCTTATATCATAGTGGCGAAATAAATGTACAACATGTTATTATGATAAAAATTAATCACCATAAGAAATTATAAGGATCACTGATTACATGACTTGTCAGATACTTACCAACTTTGAGATACGTTTTCAATTCTAATGGTTTGATTAATGGTTTGTTATTGGTTTTCTTGAATTTGTCCACCTCATTTCCGTCTTTTTTATATACCTCATAACTCCCATCAGCATTCTGTACGAAACTTCGTGTTATTTCTAGTGGCATTAGAGGTGTTTCAAAGATACTTTTCACGTGTAATATATTAATGATATGCCATGTATATTTTGTGAAGGTACCCACGGGTACGCCATCTTTACGCACAAAGGCTGTTGTTGAATTTGGTAATCTTTTTCTTTTACCACCACACGATATACGATCACGAAGACAATCGAAAAATATTTGGGGTATATGAAATACAAGAGGATCAGGTTTACCATCAAACTGAAAATGCATTGTTTGATTTATTCTCTCAGTTAATGACGCTAGCCATTTTATGAATGGGAGATTGGCGTTCGTTTCATCCAAAGTTTCACAGGAGTGTTGATATTTTTTTATGATTGTGGGTTTAGTTTTCAATCTTTTTGGTTCGAATGAATTTGTATTATTCACTATCATAACCCGTGAACTTGATAGTTTTTCATTTCTTTTTCTTTTCCCATTGGTTGAAGACATTTCGGTATTATCGGTTAGTGAAATGTCTCTACGCTTGCATTGTACTGCTGTGTTACTATCAAATATTGTAACAACATTATCATCAATGATTGTACTACTGGTCAAAAGTTTTACAGAATTTACATCCATAATTGTATTATCATTTAGAATTTTAACAGCTCCATTTTCAAGAATTTTTATATTATTATTATCCAATATATATTGGCTATCATTTATAACATTATATTTTGTATCGATTAGAGATTGATCATCCAACATTTTGACCGTATCGTGGTCTAATACAGTACTTTGGTCAATGACTTCCAGATCGTGTACCTGAATCATAATTATATACAGTTGATAAACAATTTTGATGGAAAACAGGAAAAAATTGCTATGCGTCGTGTCTATAGACGTTTACCTGTGAAATTATTTGAGCATCACCCAAAAGATTATGTTCACATTCCACTTCAATATTTTCAACGATATTGTGGGGTAATATTGCTGTATCTAACTCCATTTCATCGTCACGAAATATTAGGAATTGAGAATCAGTGTCTTCGGCGGCCAAACTTTCCAGATCTAAAAGTTGCGTTCAAACGTCAGCTCAATCAAAAGAATGTTACATGTTTGTTTGTGGTATAAAATTTCAAAATTGCATACTCAAGCTACCAATTTTATCAGCTTCGTTGATTTGATACCCCATGCCAATTGGTTCTGGAATATGTAGATCTGCTTGATCTATGTTCACGTAATATTCAAATTCTTCAGCTAGTTTTGGATCACTAGCAAATGCACATATGCAAGCATAAAAATGCACGCAACGTTTGATTTGCTGTTGTACTTCCGTTTTATCCCCTGACTTCTGGGTAACCTGTGAAAAATAAAGTAGCAAAAGAGAATCAATTAATTGTCTACGAACTAGGTTTAGAAATGACTAGATCACCAACTTACTTTTGCTGTTGTACAACTGCACACACATTTATTTTCCACTCTATCTTTAAGCTTGGTGACAAGAAATGAGAAGTGTAAATAGCCGAGAGGGTGTTTCGGTGAAGCTTTGCATTTTACTGCCATTATCGTTTTGGAAACCCTTTGAACGAGTGGGCCAGAAGTTTCTGTGGCTAGTAGCCATATTTCCTGCTTTATTTCATTATTCACATTCATTGATAACAGTACCGAATTACGCAATGTTAATGGTTGAGCTTCAGCATAACAGCGCATGGCTGCTTGTATATGTTGACAAGTTGATGTTGAAACATCTGTCGCATCCTTCTCCTATGGAGAGAATAATAATTTACAAATAATGAAAAGTACCTAATAATAAATGATCCAATATATAAGCCAACACAATTTGTGGCTAACAAAATAATTTACGTAACGCACATAATAACAATTAGGTGTGCTGTTGAATGTATTGGTTCTATTGCAACAAACATTGAGAAATAAATGTAATCATTACAAGAGTAAAAATACATCAAATACATTATTGTAAGCACACACTAAAGTTATTTTTCAACAAGTCTAGTCTATTACATTTTATGAGCAAACTCATGTGTGAAAGGTACTATAGCAGTCATATCCATAAGGTCCTCATCGTGAGTCTCACATAAATATGTTTTATTACATAATGCTTTTATATTCCATTTAATTATCTTTGTTACTAAAAATATTGATATTTCTAGCGCAATTACTAAGATAACAGAATAATTTGTGTTTCAGGAGTAATTCTCTTACTGGTTGGTTTTTCTATTTGTCAATTAAATAATGTTGCGGTAGTATAACACAAATAACCAATCCAACAACTAACAATCACTTCTCATAAGGTATAGATAATTATTCTATCTTACATGTCAAATTAAAAAACCTAATTCGAAACAATGATACATATCTTATAAATGAGAAATCATTGCATGCATCTTCCAAACAGTATCAATAGCAGTATAAAAAACACGCAGAAATCAACATATTTATGGAATTTGTGGATGATCAAAATGAACTTACGTGACATTTTAGTATGCTGGCATCAAAACTACGTTCGCACGTGTCAACAAAACATAATGCTGTGGTCTGAGCAATCAATGCTGTATTTTCTTCAACAACCATTCCATTTACTAATGGTAGCTGTACAAATCCACGATAATCGGGTCCTTTATCTCGCACTCTGACAGAAAAAACTTGGGCCGTTGATCCAGTAATGAGTTTGCATGCTTCCGTGGATAATTTTCGTCGTTCACCTGGTTCTTTGAAAACAGCATCACAATATTTATTCTTGCAGCTCAAGCCTCGAGATCCATTATACATTCCACATTTAGGACATTTACGAACTCCTCGAAGGGTAGCTTTGCCCAGATCAGAGAGAAGTGACTGCAATCGCTCCTCATTGGACATGACTATCAATTAACAATTTGCTTATCACTCGAAATAATCTGGTGAGATCACACGATAGGATTAAAACTCAGCATATCATTGCAACGAAGTTTCGAATACAGTAAGCCTAACAGATGATAATATATAGTTGATACAATGGTTGAAAGCGTGATCAGGTTAAGTTGACATAAACGGATCAGGGGAAATGTAGGTTACGAATATCACGAAGCTATTGATCTGGTATGCAGATAGCGAGAAACTACAAGAAAACCGATTTACTAAAATTTACTATTTTTTTATAAATACGTCATTTTTATTTGCATATCCACATTTTACGGCCAGTTAATACGTTTCCAGTGGTTTTTGGTTTCCTGTATATAAGATTCACCCCCGATTATCGAATCGCAGACTGAGCCTGACTGGAAGTGACCAATTGCGACGATCCGTAATATTCATTCGCGGATCCGGGGTTGCCAGATATTTCTGGAGAAAAGGAGCCAAAATGCGCGTACAAAGTAGCCCAAAATCGCTGCTCTAGTTCTCGTGCGAAGTAGCCCATAATAGCCGCCGTTTAACTGATTCCGACCATGTCCCGACCGAACTAATCCGGCTCAAGAAATTTGGTTACCAAGGTTCGGAATAGCATTTTAGTAAATTACTATAGTTTTTAACCAATCACATAGCTATTACTAGCATAATTTTGGTGATTTGCTGCTCGCTACCACGGTCGCATGCACGTCCATGCTCATTAGACTGAAAATATATGGAACGTTGGAACGTCATGAAGTGTGTGGGATAGGGATGTCATCAGTCCTTGCAAAGTAAGGTAAGGTATAATGTTTGGCAAAATGGAGGTAATGGTAAGATCTAGACGATCTAGACGGTCTAGACTACGGTCAACCGTGGTCGTAGATACAGATCAAGCAACTCAAAGGAATTTAAATGGTGGGCGTGACTCCAGGTTTGAAGTCATTTTATTGGTGTCGCTAATATCGCGGAGGATTGGTTTGAAAGGAAAAGTGTGGGAAACACGCCAGGATATGTACAAACATAACCAATCAATTTCGCATAAAAAGAGGAAGAAGAAGAAGCGATGACGAAAACCTGTATCGTACCTAAATGTAAATCAGGATACAAGAGCTTGAAAGTCAAACGATCGATTTTTAAAATTCCGACGAATATTGAACGACTAAAAAAGTGGCAAGCAGTGATTCCTTGCAAGAATTTGTTTTCGTCGCATTATGTTTGTGAGACACGTAAATAAGGTTAAATAGGATTGCTTACAAATTATAATTAAATAGATTTTTTTGGTACATACCCGTTACTCAGTGTATTTTTATTTGCATATAAACATTGAAAGGTATTAAATATATTATTGTGATACATAGAACAAATGAAAGGAGGGTTAGGACATAGTGCGCATATACTGCTATTGCTGTTCTGTTGCGAATGACCCACCTCCATTGCAGCAAACTTAGCGGCCTCAAGGCGAACAACGAAATGCTGCTTCGCTAAGAGAGCCACCTCAACTACTAGAGTTGAGAGATCTGTATATAAAGCCATGGTCTAGACGATAAGATGCCATGGGTGTAGACGGTCTTGACGCACGACATCTTACTTCCATCCTACCATACATCATACCTTGGCTTACCGTACCTTACCTTGCAAGGTTTGATAACATCCTTGGTGCGGGATGTACGATCAGCCTAAAAACAACCCATCACAGCTACGCTATTCCGTTGATTCTCGGAAAGTGAGCTGTGATTGGCCGTTTTCATGTCACTCGTTCATCCTGCATGCTTCATGATGCTCTATGTATTTTCAGCCTTACTCATAAAATCCGACTCTACTAGTGGGTCAGCCACATTAGAGAGGACTAGCTTGGTGATTTAGTGTACGGCGACACCAGAGGTGACTAGCTTGGTGACTTGGTGATGAAGCGACTAACTCAGCAGATATTACATGTAATATGCTGAGTTAGTCGCCTTATCACCAAGTCACCAAGCTAGTCACCTCAAGTGTAGCCGTACACTCGGAATACTATTTCATGAGCAGTACGCAGCAGCAGCAGTATGGGAACTTACTAGATCTTACTAGTAAGTTACTAGATGTTACTAGAAATTACTAGTAATATCTAGTACGTAGATATTACTAGTAATATTTAGTAAGTTACCAAACTACCCGAGGGGAACGAGTGCTCGTTTTCTAGTACAAGCAAAGAACTTCCTCTTCGCGGACGGTACGAATTATAAGCGATCGAGGGCGCTCGGCTTGTTCTCACTCCTGGAGCTCTGCACGAGTTCCACAGCTCGGTTTTTACTCGCCGACCGAGCAATAACCGCAATAACCGACTAAATAAATGATGAATATACGAATATACTCGTCATTTGCACGGATGCCGAGCATAGGTCGAGCGCTTCCACTCGGATTCTGTCGAACCGAAACGACACACTCGTTCCCCTTGGGTACGCCTTATATATACTATAATACTCTACGCTCCGCCCGGTCATTTTATTTTTCTGTTGTAATAAACTTTTTGCTTTTACGTGTCAGTGTCATTCGAGATGTTCTACCGCGGGTGGTCGCGGGTTCTCACCGACTATGCACCACTACAATCGAACAACGGCATGTGGGTGTGGTGCAGAGTGTTCGGATCGCTTCGGAGTGTTTCAGAAGACCGAATGAACCCGAAGAATCGTTCGGCAGCACTCAAGGTTACGAATTGCTCATCTCCACATGCGATCTGCTGGTTACTAGGCCAAAGACGATCGATTCTCGATTGCATCCATTAATTTTCCTCGATTGATCGAGTATATTCGATTATTTTTGAAACGCGATTAATCGACGGACTCGACGATTTTTCCTCACAATCGTTTTTTTCACCAATAAAAACGTAAAAGCACAGAAACCGAAGGTTTGATTGTGCAGTCAACAAAACAAAATCATGCGAACGTTGTCAGCATGGTCCGCCATCTGTGCTGCCAGAACGTGTGACTGACCGTGCATCACACAATCGAACAGCGGCACGTCGATGTGGCGCAGACCTCAGTATACTTGGCAAACTACTGCAACCAATTTGAAAATAAATGTACCCAATAATTTGGAAATCATTTGGACAAATTTGGAAAATCATTCACGTAGTTTGGAAAAGAATGGATAATGAATAATCAATGAAAATTTATTAAACGTATAGTTAGCAAACAAGTTGACCGATTTCATTTTTTTCTCTTCAGATCGATGCTAAATGATTTGGAAAATCGATTTCCAAGTATTTCAAAATTTGGAAAATAATTTTTAAGTATTTATTTACAAAATAATAATAAAGCGCCGCCCCCCCCCCCCCCCCCCTCCTCCAGCCCGCCTTCTGGCGGGCTGGAGGAGGGGGGGGGGGGGGGGGGGCGGCGCTTTATTATTATTTTGTAAATAAATACTTAAAAATTATTTTCCAAATTTTGAAATACTTGGAAATCGATTTTCCAAATCATTTAGCATCGATCTGAAGAGAAAAAAATGAAATCGGTCAACTTGTTTGCTAACTATACGTTTAATAAATTTTCATTGATTATTCATTATCCATTCTTTTCCAAACTACGTGAATGATTTTCCAAATTTGTCCAAATGATTTCCAAATTATTGGGTACATTTATTTTCAAATTGGTTGCAGTAGTTTGCCAAGTATACTGAGGTGTGGCGCAGAGCGTTCGGCTCGATTCGGCTTGCTTCAGACACCGAACGAAGCCGAAGCATCGTTCGGCAGTCATCGGCAGTGTTCCCATTGGGTGGGGCCCGAGCGATTAATAACCTTAAACGCTACTTTCAGTTCCTTCTGAGCGAACGGTACTTATATCGCCTTAACTATGTCTCATCAGACGACCGAACAAGGCTGACATCAGCACATACAGATATGCTGGTATTTTTGGGCTTGCTGGACGGCCAATTATGGGCCAATTAAAAACAAACAATGAAGATTCATTTGTTTTATGTATAATTATTTTCATGCTTTCAAACACTTTGATACAAATCAAAAATAATTGACTATTTTCAACTAAGGTACTAATCATTTTAAAAAAAGTCCGTTATCTATTGTGAATCTGAAATCTTTGGAAATTTGGTTCCATATGCATCGTATAAAAATACGAATAGTCGATTAATCGATTATTTTCCATCGATTAAATCGAATGGTGATCTATTGTTTTTCGGAAATCGATTAATTGTTCAATCGATTAATTTCAGGCGAGTGGCTATCCTTACTGGTCACTACACACTATGATCGTCTATCTGTGTGACAGCCGATGGTCGGGTAACTGAATCGAGCCAAGCGATACCGAACATTTAAATGCCGCGAATGCGCGGACTGCGCGTATCATTGGAATTCTCACCCGGTGCCTCTTCACTCAACGCGAGATGCGAGCAGATGCGAGGTGCGGCCGAGTCAGGAGATGAAACAAAATCAATCATTTGTTTGCCGATGTAGGTCATTTCTCGCCAGGTTACAAATCCGTTTCACGCGATTTCCAATCGATCATACTATACCTGGCGAGATGACATTTTTTTTCATGAGAACTTTCGTTGTTTTTATAAACAAATTATCATAAAAAGTTCACTTCTCGCCGGGTTAGAAATCCGTTTCACACGATTTCCAATCGATCTTCTTGGAGTTTTTGCGGAAAATCGTTTTTACGCACTAGTTTCGTATTGTACTTTCAAACGCCACAAAACCACCCACCTAATTCTAGAAGAATTGATTTTGCACCATTTTTTTGTCCTTACATTGGCTAAATGGAAAAATACATTTTAGGCACTCGCATGATATATCATATATTGCAGCATTTTTGAATCCGCCAAAGATTAACATTAAAAAACGCCTTGCGGATTTCACCAATCACTAGTAGTACTATATCGATATAGTGATATAATTATCGTATGTTCCATCAATTCAAGTAGTGATGTGCTAATCTGGATTTCGCTTATTTTTTTAATTGTTCGAAATTTCTTAGATTGCTGTGTTCTTTGTTTCCACTGACATTCTCGTGTGTCACCTCCAAAATTGAAGTGTTCTGTTCGTTTATTCACTTTTTCGAATTGTGCATCAATGGCAGATGATCATCCGCAATGGAGAGTGTGGGTAAGGGAGGTAATTGAAGAGAATAGAAAGTTTTATTGTGTTCCGTGTAATTCCATCATGTCTTGCGGACCTGCTCAAATAGAGCGTCACTTGAAGTCAGGGTTACGTGCTAAAAAATTAAAAGCATCAGGTTTGGATAGTTTGGTTGTATGTTCCAACATAAGGTCAGGTGCTTCGGCAGCAAGCATTCATAAGTGAAATTCATCTTCTTCTTCGGATGGTTTTGATTTTGGAGAACAGCTCAGGCTGCCGAAATTAGATTTGCAACGTTCTTGGGCGAGCATAATATTCCCATGTCTCTTGCGCCAATGATGCTAGATTTGTTTCAAAATATAGTGGTGGAACCATCAGTTTTGCAAGCGATGAGCGAAGGTAAATTTAAAGCTACGAATATTATAAACAGGGTCGTTAGTCTTAGAGAGTCCACCCAGATGTAACAAATTTTGCAAGTGACACCTTTTCCAGTTCATATTGACGAAACATCTGATATGACGAACGACAAATGGTTGTCATTGATGATGCATTACGTTGGACCAAAGACATTACTTATGCGAACGGAGTTGTTGCAGATGATTCATTTGAATGCCACGGATTGTTCTACCACCAAACTTCTGAAGGTATTGAAAAATGATCTGACGCAAAGATTCTCCGAATCTTGGTATTGATCTCGACTGTGACAATGCCTCAGTGATGATCGGGAAACATAGTTCTGTCAGTAAGATGCTGAAAAAAAATAACCCGCCCTGGTCACATTGCCATGAGTGTGCTTTCTTTGGCATTAATTGCAAGTGCCGTGTGTCGCGCTATTTCGCGTGAAATCGAGTGTTTCATTGAAGGTATAAACTCAGTTTGTGTTATTGAGTCGGTTCTAAAATGTAGAAAACAGAGTACTGCCACAATGATGATTACCACGGTTCATTTGAAATGATTGTCTTTGCCAAATTCATATTTACAACCTTAGCAACCAGCAAAGAGTAAAATAAATTTACAGGCTTGTAAAAATTATGGTGATTGGGATGTGTATGAATTCGTCGAGTGAGGTTTTTTCAGGTATTGTTGCATCCCGCCTTCATGAAATACGAAGATTGTTCAGTTGTCGAACAAGATGCAGGTTTTGTGATATGACCGGTGCTTTGGACCAAGATTTTTCCACGCTCTCCAGTGGGGGCCGAGGTCTAGCCTATCGTTGACGTTATTGCCTTAGGTACACGCGACTGATTCCAATATGGAATGTAGTAGAAGTTGTTGTAGTACATAGAATAAAAGAGTTTTCAAATGATGAAATCGATCGACTGGAATCAGGTTGGGTATTTCTAGTAATTAGGACTTGAGGTATGATGATTCGGTAATACTCTTATCGAGTATGTGGCGCAGTTCAGTGGAGCAGATCCTTTATGCTGGCACGAACATAGGTAAGGAATTTTCAGGATTTGGTATGCAGCATAGTTCAGCAGAGCAGATCCTTTATGATGGCACGAAGATAGGTAAGAAATTGTTAGGAACGATTCAGTGGAGATTGGTGGTTTCGTTGCTATGACTCGAAATGAGAATAATATAATTTGTATCTTAAGCAAGTGCAGATCGTGTACAATTGAAATGAAATAGTGATCAGTCCAACGAGAACAATCTTAGACGCGTGGCTAGATTTCCCGGCTTCCGTGATTCAGAGTTGATTTTTAAATAATTCGAAGCGGGAACTTGGAGTATTCTTCGCGTTCAAGATTTAGTGAGTTAAGATTCTGAGTTGATTTTAGAATAAGTCAAAACTAGAACTTAGAATATTCTTTGCTTTCGAGATTTAGTGGATTAAGATTCAGCGATTCGAGATTTAGTAAAGGTCAACCTTCGAAAAGAAGTCTCTGAAGTGAATGACGATTCGTGATATAGTGAGTTAGGATTCAGCGGAACTAGTAACGGCCAGCCCTCAAGAAGAAGTCTGCGAAGAGAGTGATGATTTAGCCCGGATTGCAGCTCGTATTTATACCCAGAGAAGGTCGTAAATGGAACCCCTTCACTAAGAGTTTTCTAGAAGATGCAGTGATGCTCACCAAATGAATTTTCAAAAGGAAGAAAAATCGTATGGTAAGAGTAGGCCTAGGTTACGGAAAAATATTGTCCATATTTTCCGATGCATGGAAAACGCAGCGCGATAAGCGTTTTCTACGCTTCTGACGTAAGCACTCGGCGGCGCTTGACAAACGGGATCCAAAGTTTCGAGTTTTTATAGGGTAAGTCGCAAGAGTAATAATAACTATTTGCTAAAGTTACGCGGACGTAACAGTATAATAACTCTAATGATATTTAAAACCAAATACGGAGTGGAAGGCATTTTTAAATGCCTTCAGAAGTTCAGTGGCAGAACAATCCGTGGCATTCAAATGAATCATCTGCAAGAATTCCGTTCTCGTAATCAATGTCGTGGGCTCGACGTAACGTACCATCAATGCCAACCATTTGTCACTCGTCGTATCGGATGTTTCGTCAATATGAGCCGAATTTTTTTGGATATCTGGTCGGACGCCCTGAGACTAACGACGCTGTTTGTAAATTTCGTAGTTTCAGTTTTCCCTACGCTCATCGCTTGCAAAACTGAAGGTTCCTTTCCTATATTCTTAAACAAATCTAGCATCACTGGCGCAAGAGTCATCGGAATATTATGCTCGGCCAAGAACATCGAAAACCTAATTTCGGCAGCATGAACTTGTTCTTTGAAATCAAAACTATCCGAAGAAGATGAATTTGACTCATGAATGCTTGCTGCCGAAGCATCTGACCTAATGTTGGCATATACAACCAAACTATCCAAACCCAATGCTTCTAATTTTTTCAAATGTAACCCTGATTTGGAGTGCTTATCTATTCGAGAACGTCCACACGACATCGTAGAATTACATGAAACGAAATAATACTTCTTATCATCTTCACCTACTTCCCTAACCCATACTTTCCATTCCGGATGATCATCGTACCATTGATATCGAAATTTTTTTTTCACGGCTCGGACAGGGCCATTTCTGATCCTTAATTACAATGAAAATGATATCATCAGCACCAATCGTGCGATATCAGTGGCAAACGAAAGCAACAATCGACACACGAAAAGTAAAAAACCTAAGACACGCGATATTTCTATCTACACAATTAGAAAATGTAAAAGAAACGATCAGAATACTTCAATTTTGGAGGTCACACGAAAGAATGTCAGTGAAAACCAAAGCACAGGGCAATTCACAAATTCTGAAGAATTAAAAAAATAACCGAATTTAGAAATACCACATTACCATTACCAGAAATAATTAAACACACGATAATCGTATTACTATAATAAAATCACCGCTATTTAAACTGAACTTTTCACTTACATGAGTATCGATCCTGGCGATTTAACGAACTTCACAAGCCTGTGTTGCAACCGGAAACTGGAGCTGCTTGTACATACATTGAACTAGTTGATAAACATTGTAACACAAAATCCTATATTCGTGCCCAGAGCTAAGAGCAATCTCTGGTTGCATAATCGAGTTTCGGTAACCGATAAGTGAAATTCGCTAGGTGTTTTTTGATTTTAATCTTTGACGAATTCGAGGATACGCAGTCATTTCACTGAAAATTTCATATGTTCCTATCTCATTTTAGATTACCGTAATCTTCAAAGTACGCTGGGGACACCACATGAAAAAAAAACGCGTACCACGTACTTTACCTTCCGGGTGACGCGGAGAGAAGTACATGCAGAAATGTCGCGTTTGAAATAGTACATTACACAACTAGCGCGTAAGAAGGCTGTTGAACCCTGAAATCCGTGAAACAGATCGTTTGGAAATGTCGTGAAACGGATTTCTAAGCTGGCACGAAATGAACTTTTGTTAGAATTTGTTAATAACAATTATGAAAAATTCCTGTGGAAAATTTTTTCTTCTCGCTAAGTATAGCGCAATCGATTGGAAATGGCGTGAAACATATTTGCAACCTGGTGAGAAATTACTCATATTGACGAAAAAATGGTCGATTTTGTTTCAGCTCCTGACTCGGTCGAGTTCCGCATCTGACGTTGCACGAAAAGGCAACGAAATGAGATTTTCAATCGTAGGTACGCACAGTCCGCACCATGGGTCCGAACATTCACGGCATTCAAATATTTCGGATTCGCTTGATTTGCTTCGGAGACCCGAACGTTGGCTGTCACACAATAGGCCGCTACTTTTCGTGTGTGGTAGCCAGCAGATCGCATTATGGGGCTGAGCAATTCGTAACCTTGAGCGCTGCCGAACGATGCTTCGGGCGCGTTTGGTCTTTAGTCCATTGAAATGTTACATTTTTTGGGGGCTAGGTGTGCAAAAAGAGGAGGACGCAATTTCTGTTTCTAGATATCTAGGGGGAGGTAGTGCAAAGCTAAATTCAAAATGGTGGGGTCGCAACCCTTGTTATATTTTCGCTATCTTGCAAAAGGGTTGCAAATCGTTATCACGCTCTATCGGGCAAACTATTGACCGCACAAAAAATTTGTAATAACATTTATGAAAAAATGAGAGAAAACTATGTGTGATCACAATTCATTTTTAAGTATACTCACGAGTATTGAAGAATACTGTTCATTTACAGCAGCGCTGTAAAACCCTTATAAATAAATGAATGTTGAAATGTTAATAGTGGAAATCATTCCTCAAAAACTCCTCTACAAAAATGCTCTGATGTAATTTGACTGTAAAATGATCATAAAAAAATTATAACCCCTTAAAGATAATTCGTTCTCAAATTTTGAGCTGTTTTTGTTAATATCTTTGTTATGTTGAGTTCTACGACAAAAAGTTATAGGATCAAAGTTGTAGAAAATTTTATTTGCGACAAAAAATGTCGTTACAATTTTTTTGTGCGGTCAATAGTTTGCCCGATAGAGCGTGATAACGATTTGCAACCCTTTTGCAAGATAGCGAAAATATAGCAAGGGTTGCGACCCCACCATTTTGAATTTAGCTTTGCACTACCTCCCCCTAGATATCTAAAAAAAGAAATTGCGTCCACCTCTTTTTGCACACCCAAATGTAACGTTTCAATGGACTACTTCCGAAGCATTCCGAAGCGAGTCAAACGCTTTGCACCACACCGACGTGTTTGAAGTGGGGCGCGGCCGGTTCACGATCTGACTGCACTGGGTCAAACCATTCCAAATACTGTCCTTCAACGATTTTATAATCAGATGACAATAATATTTCTCACTATTGAGATTAAGATGATCATGGAAATGGGTGACAAAAATCTTTAGGACGAAATATAAAAACTATAAAAATAAACCTTTCTTTGTATATCCTGTGTATTTATATAAATACATAAAGCTACAGATATAATACACATAAACATACTTGGGACATACGCAAAGTTTGTGTTTTAATAAATAAAATAAATATCAAATCAATGACTATTCATAAAAGGCTGTTTATAATTATTCTTGTTTATTGTTGTCGTGGTCTTGAACTACTTTTATTACTATTAGTGCTACTATTATCTAATAAAAATGATGCCGGTTTTAGTCGCTCGCTTTCACACTCACTTTCATCAGAACAATTATTATCGTTTGCAAAACGACATCTTCGAGATCTCAATTTACTGCAAAACCTTTCCATTACGTTTCTTACTCCAGGACTGATCAGTGAAGCTGACCAGTCCCTGGAAGTCCCTGGTTTCAAACCAGACTAGCCTGTCTACTCGTGATTTCAGTAAATTTAACAAGTCTACGGCAAGTTTTTGCAAAGCATCCTTTGCTTATAAGGTGTTACAAATCTACCGCCGCAAATTGAATACAAGCTGAAGGTCAGATTTCTAGTAAAATGAACGACATTTTTCGTAAAAGTTTACGGCGAGATTTTACTTTCTAGTTTTTTCCGTCAAATTAGCTGCAGATTTACGATAAGACTTGTACTATCCAATTCTTTCCGTCAATTCGACTACAGATTGCGGCACCAGATTTCCAACAAACTACTAGTAACAAGGCTATTAGGGTAGGCTTCGTGCATACATACTGGAACGCGCGCTGGCTATTCCCTCCCATGTAGAAGCAGCGTACCGAGAGAGATAGCTTCGATGAAGCATCGATGGGTATCTTTTGCTCTGTTTAACCGTTTTGCGCATGAGCACAATGACGTCACGTAAGTCAGGTACATTTGCTGCAAAAAGTTTTTCCACTCACTAGACTCGCCAGAGTCACCACTGAGCTATTCTTTTTTGTTGTTTCATCGTATTCATAAATTTGTTATATTTATTTAATCTGAAGTGTGACACCGTATTCAAACAAAACAACAATGGTACGGGTGTGTTGTGTGACGGGGTGCAATAATAGTTGGACCCCGAATTGTGATATGTCATTTTTTGGGTAATTATATACTCTTCACAATAAAACATAACCTCATATTAGAAATGATAAATCACAACAAAAGTAAATTTGATTCTCACTATGTGTATTATTTCCAGTTTTCCGTTGAAAAATGAAAACTTATTAGACCAGTGGAAGCAAGTCATACCTACAAGATACGAAATTACCAAATACACTACTATTTGCAGTGATCATTTCAATAATGCATCATGCACATTCAAAAACGGTAAAAGGTTTATAAACAAAGATGCGGTACCTACTATTTTTCATGTAAGTGGATACAACAATAGGACAAGCTAGATACTATAAAGTGACTATGAATTAATAATAAACAATGAATGTGAGTTTTTCAACTACGGCATAGTGCGAAACATGATACATATTTCTGGTGTAAGTAGCTTGTCAGTGTTTATGAATACACCTGAAATGTGCGCACTGTATCTCACTGTGCCATACTTTACAAAATCCACAGTGATGATGAAAAGTGACTTTTGTTGATAGCACACTGGTTTACAACTTGAAGCGACAGGAGGAGATACGTCCACTGAAAAATCAGAAAAATCATTCCCAGTATCCCAGCCATGTGTTGGAAAACGTCGGCGTGAAAATTATACAGCTTTGAGAGATGTAAGTACTATTTTAAAAACTTGGAATGATATTATGTTAACACAACTTAATCAACAAAAACATCTCAATATGTTTATTCGTTCGAAAGATATTAATAGTTCATAGAATTTGAACGAGTGAATTCGACTATATATAATATCCATGACTAATGATACATGGTAGTATATGTGATTTCTAGGATAATCGATTCAAAAATCAGGTTCTAGCGTAATACTGGGTAACCAATATATCCTAAATACATCCACAGCAAAAATAACAAAAGTTATGGTAAATTGATTTTTCATTTCGTGGATTATAGATTACACCAATTGCTGAGGGTAACTATGACTTCGCGTTGACCGAACAACGAAAAAGCAACCCAACAAAACCAGCAACCATGACGGCCAATGAAACCTGTGTCGATCGTGACACACAAACATCGCCAGTACCCGCAGAAGTGAGTACTTGTTTTTGGACTAATAGTTGTTTATATCTTTACCTTCATGATTCTACACATGTATACTATATATTTTGCAATAGGTACAAAAACATGCAGCAACACAAACTTCACCTCGTCGACTTCCACCATCAAAAATGGAAGAACAATTGAGAAAAAAAATAAAACTGCTAACCAGTCGATTGCACCGAAGAGAATCGAAAATATCAACCATGACCGAATTATTGTCGGACTTGAGAAAACACGGTAACTTAACAGAAGATTTGGAAGAGATATTTTTAAAAAGATTTTCGGGTTTGAATATGGATCTATTTCGTAATGAAATTGAAAATACGAAAAGGTCCAAGTTTCAGAGCAAATATTCGGACAAAGTAAAGGAGTTTGCTTCCACTCTCTACTTCTATTCACCGAAAGCTTACGCATACGTTCGAACGGCACTACATTTACCGCATGAAGGGACCTTAAGAAAATGGGTTGGGGAACTATCTTGCGAAGCAGGTTTTTTATCTTGTGTATTTAACTTCTTGCAAGTGGAAAGTGAGACAAATGGTCATATGAAAGATGTAGGACTCATTTTTGACGCAATGTCAATAAGAAAACAGGTCTTATTAGACAGAAAAGATTTCGTTTTTAAAGGTTTTGTCGACTACGGTTCAGCCGCTGAAGAATTACATTTAAATATTCAACGTACAGACTTGGCAAAAGAAGTCCTCGCGTTTCAAATTGTCTCCTATTCAAAACACTTTAAGATTCCAATTGCTCATTTCTTTGTCAATGGTATTTCGGCTGAAAACCAAAGCACGCTGTTACTAGCGGCGATAACAAAATTGTACAGTGTTGGGGTTCTTGTACGCTCAATAACCTGCGACGGTGCGGCGGTAAATTTTAGGTCTTTGACCAAATTAGGCTGCAACTTCAATGTTGAAGAGTTGAAAACTTCTTTCAAGCACCCCTTAAATGATTCGGAGATTCACGTCATTCTTGATCCATGCCATTTAATAAAATTATGTCGAACCTGTTTTGCTGAGCACGAGATACTGACTCCCACAGGAAAAACATCTTTCGTTTTCGTCAAAAAGTTGAATGAATAGAGGAGGCAGAAGGTTTCAAATTCGCTAATCGGCTGTCGTCATGTCACATAAATTACAAGGATAAGAAAATGAAAGTTTCCCTTGCTACTCAAACCATTAGCAGTGGCGTAGCAGATGCCATAGATTTTTTAAGAGCTGGTAGTTGCTCAGAATTTCACGGGAGCGAAACAACAGTAGAATTCTTGAAAGTGTTCGATCGAATTTTCGATATGTTGAACACCAGAAATGCATTTGGAAAAGGCTATAAATCACCATTGTCTCTTCAAAATTTCACGTACTGGAACGAAGTTTTCAACGAAACCAAAAAATTTATCCAGCAATTAAGTATTGATGGTAGACTAATTCTCAAACACCAGAAAAAATGTTTCGCCTTAGGGTTTATTATCGACATTGAAAGTTTTCGAAATTTAGCATTAGACCTTTTGCGCAATACTCAAAACCCTCTGAAATACCTCTTAACTTACAAATGCTCACAAGATCATATAGAATTATATTTCTGTTGCCTTCGAGCTCGTGGTGGATGGAACAACAACCCCTCCGTAATGCAAGTGTTGTGAGCCGTTAGACGCCTTTTATACAGAAACTCTGTACAACCAAGCATAAACAGTAATTGTTTATCAGGAGAGTTCGAAAATTCGTTGATCCTCGAATTTCGATCACAGAAACGAGCCTTATGTCACAGTAGTTTCATAGATAACGACGATGATACCGAAAAATGTATGACAATGCTACATAATTTAGAACTTTCTGTTTATCAGAAAAATATCTTATATTACATTACTGGCAACATTGTCAGAAAATTTAAAAATCAATGCAACTGTGTTCATTGCTGTGATATTTTAGTATCCGTAAATGTCCGCGATCATCAGTATTCTGCATTTCTCGAATTTGTAAACAGGGGAGGACTTTCCATTCCATCTGAGATTGCATTCAAAATCGTGGAGTTCTGTGAAAAAGTTTTTCTAGTAGAAATGAATATTGGCTTCATGGGGTCCACCAACTTAAAAAATCGAATAACTGCAGTGGCTGTAAAACATTTCTTACCGAGGATTCAATCATTATTTAAACCTACTCATCCTATCGTAGAAACAATTGATTTACTTGGTGAATTGCACGAAATAAAAATTATTAAATTCATTTGTGCGACATACTCGATCATACGATTGAATGCTTATGCGAAATCAAAAACTTTGGAATACGTAGGCCATAGGGCGAATATGAGACAAAAATTGCACAATACAATATTATTTTACCACATCTGACTGGCTAGATTTCCCATAGAAGGGTCATTTATGAGTAACCATCCTCTCATGTAATCTCAGAAAGTTCATATTGCAATATGTTTAGATTAACAAATCCCATAAGTGATATTTTTATGTTCTGTCCGGTGCATGTACTATGTACTTTATGTACATTGTCAGTTACGCATGTACATACGCTATATATTATGTTTCTATCTTTGTAATTTACATTATATGAAATTTCTCATATTTTGATTGTTTCTCTACTTTCATTGCATATACCAGTATTCTGTTCCACCCTTTTCTTTAACAGATATTCTGAACTCATATTCAGGGCAAGTGAGCAAATTATTTTATTATTTTAATCATATTTATACAGACTTTGTACAGATATTCCTCTAATTTTGTATGTATTGATTCTTGCAGTACCTATCTACGGATTCCATTTCCCGCAATAGGAAAGAGAAATTGTAATTACACCTCTGAAGGGAAGTAAAGGAATGTGATACGAAAGTATGTGGTTACGTTAGCCTGTGCGAGCCATTGGCACAACTTGATCAATTAATTTGATGGGATTTCAAGAAATCTCATATATCCGAAATAATTAATTTAATAATGTAATGAATTGTACATAATGCTACATTATCTCATGAAATTTGGAATGATTGATGACCATTTTATTTATCTTGAATAAAGGATGCCATATTGGTTATATGACTATTGGTTTTTCTCTTTCCCTCTGTCATCGGTTATATGTGGAAGTATTACATCTTTCTGTTATTGTTAATACAATAAGAGATTTGTATGGATTGATGTATGTATAAACATAGCGGTATTCCGTAGTTGTATCCTGCATACTGAAATAGTACTTAATAATATTTTGATTTTTTCAAATACATCCATACATTTTTTTGAAGTAAAAAAAGAATTTTTGTTTTGTTTTAAATCCATGTGCTATTTCATAATTTTCACAATTAATAATTAGCCCTTGTTTGACACACTGGGGTCAATAAAAAATGTTGGTTCGGCGTGGGTGCGAGAGACATCCGCGCGAACCTGATTGAATCCGTGATAAGTATGTGCAATGCGCGAAAGACGAAACCGGGGAATAAACTTTTGGACTGTATTGTACAGACAGAGAGAAGGATACCCACAGCCGAACGTTCTTGGCTATCTCTCTCGATACGGCTAGGCAGGGGCAGCGCGCGTTCCAGTATGTATAGAGTTCAGTGCTCACTGCTACTCACTCACCATAGGCTGCGTAACATAAAGTCTGAGTTGCCGGCACCACGAGCCCGAGTGTAAAGTACCGTAGTGGGCGACGCGCTGGCAATGGTGTGAGTGGGTGCGGGGGAAATGGGCGCCATATTGGTATGATTAATTTGGAGGCTATTTCAAACCATAGAATTTTGTTCAGGATGACAAATCTGTGCAGTAGCAATAATAGCAATAAGTAATGGATAGGAACGACAGATGCAATCGAAGACGTGGAAGATTTAGATGTTTGGTTATTATATAAATAAATAAAGCATTTTAATTTGACGAAATAAAATATATTTCAACAAAATAATGAATTGTAGCAAAATACAAAAATAATAGAGAATAAGATTATTGTCCTTTAAATAAGGTTAATTTATTAAATCTATGTCTGTCGCTATCTGAGTGATCTATAGCACTTTTGTCGATGTGAAATAGTCTAATTTTGATATATTTGCTGACAATTGCTCTTATAAGATGTGCCACATGATTCTCTAAAACCATTTGATCATTTTGATGTACCGCTAGATGAGAGAATAAAACATCTGTCTCAGTGAATTTCGAAAGAACAGAATTTACCAAGTATACCGCACTGTATTTTTTTTTTAAGAAAAATTCCTCTGCTCTCTTTGAGGGCACAGCGTATAACTTTTTCGGACTCCCTACAAAGTTTTATTACATCTTCTGATGGAAATTGCAGTCCACCACGAGTCTTTATTTTAATCAATTCGGAATTGATGTGTTCTGGACTGCCTGTCAGTGCTTGCACACATTCATCCCAATGTAAGCGTTTTTTTAAAAATTCTTAATAACAAACCCTGCAATATAAGCAATTATTTTGGCAGAGAAAAGACTGAGTGATCTCATATCTGGCAGGTATGAATGATCTTCAACAGCGTTCAAAAGGGTATCCATATCAGGTTGCGGTTCAATCTCATCATTGGAAAGTCTATTTAAACGTGATGACATATTAATTATATTTTCTGAATTGCGACTCGAGGTAACGTGAAGAATTGTGATATTTTCCAATGGTATACAGTTGCATACCATTGTATACCATACCATACCAAAACAGCTGAAAACATATGACCATAGCCATAATTGACTATAACCTCGGTATCATGAATATTTCCATTCGCGACCGATACAGTGCAGCACTTGTTCGTCATACCAATATGGCGAACCCCCCCGCCGCGAACCTGGACACTCACCACGCCTTAACACTACGTCCGTAGTATTTGCTATGTTGCTAGTATTCCTCCATATTCCTCGGTGCATGGTGGTGCATGGTAGGAATATAAGAATTGTCAACATTGAACACAATGTTAGAAAAACCAGAGAATTTGGAAAACCTGTCCAAAGAAGAATATTTGATATTACGAGCGAAAGAAGCTTTGCCTACAGACATTTATGCCGCAAAGTCATGGTTAATTACGGCCAAATCTTTATTTCCACTCAGCGCAAAAGTACAGGTTAGAAGCAATCGCCAATATAAAATTTTTATTTCATCAATAGCCTATAATATAATGCTCATAGACTTTGTTAAATTTGACATAAATATTATAAGTATAAATAACTATAAATTTCGGATTATGAAATTATCAATGAGAGTTTCTCAGCGACTTGTACAGTTTTTCATGTCAATGGATCTGATATTATTTACTGTTCTTAGTTCGAGGCTTATCGTATCGAGAAGATGTCGAAAAATGTGAAGGAGGCGGCAAAATGTTTCAGTGAAATGTAGGTGCAACATTTCATACACTTGATATACTCGCGTCAAATAAATGGTGATATTTTCTAATAGATTTCAGAATTTTCCTGATGATCGGGATATATGGAAAGAAATAGAAACAGTTACGGCATGCTTACGATCTGAACAATGCGACCCAGAAACAGATCTGTTGTGCCAAATGTTCCAACATATTCCGCAAGACTTACAACACAGACTTTTAATCATGACTGCTGATCACAGCGAAGATACAATGGAACATTGCAAATTATTACTTTTACTATTGCGAAGATTCCCTCAAACCATCGCTACGCACGGGGTACTTATTTCTATAATTAATCATAAGCAAGTTGTGTTCGCAAATCATGTTTCATCTTTCACAGCCACGCCTGGTGGAAACTTTACTTACCGCGGAAAAACACAGTCACCCAGGACGAGCAGTTAACGGGTTCAGGCGCTTATTAGCTTGCGATGCTCTTCCACTCCTTGGTTCTTCACCCGTAGAATTGAATCCTCGACTGAGTTTACGCTTACTTTGCAAAGCTGTTGAATTTTACTTGGCCTATGTACAAAATCCGCAGGATGCTCAGATTCTACAGCCATGGGAAAAACTGTTTCAAGTAATAGAACTCACCGGAAAGAAATTGAATTGGGAACTGAGTAGCATGTTTTCTCTGCCATGGAGTCGTGAATCATATAGTGAAAGATTGCAGCTATATGCAACAAAGCATTGTGGTGCATTTAGCGAAGAACTGGTGGTCCGCCAGTTGCTCATTTCTACAATCATTGTACTAATGAGAGTGTTACATGAACATACAGCGCTTGTCAACTCAGTAGATACTCCATACTGTCTTGTAGAAGCATTCGGAGAAACGAGTTGGCCAACCGCACCTGGTAATATGTTTCAAAATCTACTAGTCTTTTAAATTGTATATTTGCTATCTACGAAAATATCACTGCAATTTTCATTGGTAGGCCATATTCAGTTATACAATTTGTCTTCGGATTCTCAAATTGATGTTTCATGTTTCGTGCAGAAATATAAACAAAAAACAACTTTTTTATGCAGAACCCAAATTGAAAAAGCGTAAAAGAGACGATGCCATGGTATTGATGGTAACCACTGATGGGCCGTATAATGGTAATGGGCTGGGAATTGCAGTGAAGTTGTGGGATATTCTGCACAGTAGCGATTACCTACAAAGAGAAGTTGGCAAACTGAGTCAACAACTGCGACTAGATGGCTGGTTAGGTTCCTTCCTCACAGACCTTGCCATGTACAAAGGATTGTACCGGGATACAATAGCTAGATTGGCTCAGGAGAGTGTTAACATCTCTACTGAACTTCGATTAGCTAGTTCTTGCTGTTTTTTGAAAGATTACAAGGTATTTTTCTGATTACAATATTTCGATACCAATGAGATATAATAAAGGTTTTTTTTCCATTTCATAGACTATGTTTGAACACATTGTATTAATAATGAATATGCTACCGGCAAATCGTGGAAGAATTTCTGCAAATCTCACAGTTCCAGCTACGCGGCATCTGCATTATTTAACACTCGCACGGAATCCAATTTTGCAATATTGTTGCCGGCTACTTTTATTATCAATTAAGGTATGAATAATCTGGAGAAAATATTTCGAGAAAATATTAATAATTTCGAAAAATCATTTTATCAGGATAATATCTCCATACCTGGCGCCATCGGAGATCTGGCAATGGGACATGCCTTGGTATTAATACAAATGGACTGGCCCCAAGAAGCTGCTACTTTGAATACTATTACAAAGCAAATTCTTGATCGAGGATCATTCGGATATCCTTTATTCCAAGCATATATCATATGCGTTGATATTCTAGAGGAGCTCACATATTTATGGACTGACCATGGTGGTGGAGTATCCTTGGATATAGCTGCTAGTTCCGCTGTTTTACAAAGTAAATCCGTTTCGAGAATTCATATTTATCCGCGTTAAATCAAGAAGTCACACGTATGCTTACGGGTAACATTTTTTGTATTTTGGTCTAGGTCGGCGCATCAGTACACGTGGAACTGATAAAGGAGCTCGTGAAGAAGTCAGGCAAACTATGAGACGGCAGGCTTCGCGGGATGGAGTCGAACTATTAGATGATCTTATACAAAAATTTATTGTAAACGAACAAAATGCCATCTTGCACAGCATAATGAGTCAATAATTTTGTAACTTCTGAAGAAAATAGCTTAGAAAACTCTGATTTGTACATATCACATTTGAGTACAGTTGGATTCAATAATAATTGAATTACATTTGCTAGTTTTGCTCTGATGATTCCATATATACCTGTATATGTATATGAACTATGTATGTAATAATGAAATTCTTTATACCAACAAATGTCACTTGCGTAGAATAATGGACAAATATTAGTCAAGGTTTGAGTAATTCGACCATTTTGCAAGGTTTTACCACATATATGAACGGATAAATAAAAGTTAACATTTTTCAAAATGGCAAAATGTTCACATACGCGCCTGTATCAATATTGATTCTTTGTTCGTTGTGTTCGTTTATTTTCCAGCATCGAATACAGCACTCCCTGAATTGAAACTATAACAACGTAAGCAATCAATGCGAACTTTTTTTTCTAAAATTTCTCACGAGTTCCTGATTTGGTTATAAATTTATGCGCTCCAGGGTATTTATTTTCAGCGATACGTCACAAACATCATCATATTCTCGCACAGATATTAGACTTTTTTTTATTAACAACTTCATTTATTTTTTAAAAACATATCGTTCGAATATTTGTATTATATAAAAAGTTTATATATTATAACATGATCGAATCAACAAATAAATTGAATTCTTAATGATTATAGGTAAAACGGAAAAGTTGTCTGCAAGCAGTTTTATATACGAATCTAATAATTATCTGTATTTTTATACTTTGGATTGCAAGTTGTCTGTTAACGTCGATTTGGTGTGCCTCACATAATAGAAGTGAAAAATTGATCGGGTAAATTGTTTTTTTTTTTGTATGCGCAGGACACTGTCACGACTTCTCCGGGTTTAGGCATAAATGTGTTTCAATAAAATGCTATGCTCATTTACTCGTTGGGATGGACTAGTTACTAAATATAATACTAGTCTCCACAATATCATGATATACTGTATTTATCCATATACTTTTCATAACATATATATCGCTTGCTGTAATTAAAACGAAATGTATAAATTGAGTTAAAAATGCATGCTCTGTTGCTTGCATTGAAAAAGATCTACAGATTCGCAAATAAGACACCAGAATTGGCTTTGTTGTGTAACTTTCATGTAACAAAATTTTCCTATACATAAAGCGACCAACCAACTGATTGTTAATTCTAACACGTTCAGGATTAATGATATTGGCACCACGCATATTTAAAAATGATATGATCTAGACTGGCATTTCATTATAATTACTGCATTCCTTAGATACGCGGTCCAAGATATATCTATGAATTCGAAAATATCGCAAATGGCTCGTAAGTCTCAGATGAATTTCGTACGTATAAGTTTGTATTTAGAATTTGTATGTACAAATGTCTTTTCAGAACTGTATACTACATACTGTAGTTTCTGAAATGCATTACATTTGCGTTTTATTGAACGAAAATTATATGTAAATTCAACAAAATATCAAACGAAATAATAATATTTATACTGTTATGATTTGATAGCAGCACTCGTGTAAGCTTAACAAAGGCTGTTCACACAAGTCCTATGGACAAAAATTGAACAAACGTCGTTACAAAACAAAGCGTCGGAGATGGCAGCTGAGTAATTGGATCATGCGGTATTATTGGTTAAATAAAGCAAAAATAAGCGAGATATGAAGTGAGCGAGATATGAAGTATCAGTCGCATAAAAAATATTTCACTACGTACATGATATTGCTAGGTTTCATGACATGAATTACCGAATACCTACCATTTGTATTTAAAATGAAATCGGTATTTTGCAACGAAAATCGAGATTTTGGAGTTGGTCCAAGCACTAAAATTACAACATGAAATGTAATAAATTCGTATGCGTATTAGAATGTGAATTTTTCGAATTCTTGCAGCAGTCATGACAATACAGCGTGCCCTAGTTACAGAAATCGCCATGTACACTAAATAAGTGTAATAGGCTAGAAATCGTCTTGGTATTTTATATAAAATCAGTCTGGTGTCTTATGACAATGTCTTTATAGAATGAAACTAAGCTTCTTTTCCAAAAAGTTTCTCATATTCATGACTCTGAATAGTATTGTTTCATATTTTTCAAAAGACCACGAATTAATTGATTCCACTATACATTTAGATCTATCTGATATATACTCCAAGTTGCAATGCACTTTGAAGTAATACCTTAATACCAGGCATGAAGGATGCTATCTGACTAAAATCGGTACCAGATGCAAGCTGCGTATGAAGACCTAGACCACCGGTATAATTTCCGCTCTGCATCATTTGTGACATTTGATGAAGCGCGGCTAACGTATTCGGCGAGAGCTGTAAAAACAATATCATTGAGTCAATTGTCATGATTAAGAGAAAATTAGCCTACATAATCCTATTTCAATCAAATTACCTTGTTTTCTCGAAGACAATCGTATAAAACTTCTAATTTTTTTGAGACGTCTTCTAGTTTTCTTTTCGTTTGCTGAAATCGAGATATACATAAATATATATGTTTATACATAGATAAGTATATCAGTATAGTCTTTCTTTAACATGTTATTTCAGATATCAACATGAAAATACAATATAAGATTTACCGGGTTTTTGGCATTATTGTAACACTGAATCCGGACTTCATCCAGCACTGTTTTTAAATACATATGTTCTTCAGGAATTGGTGGTTTTGGTCGTTGCGGTTCAGCAATTCTTGCGGGTTGGACAGGTTGTATGGGTTGTTCGACAGGAGGCGTAAGTTGTGGTGACATAGATTGCTGTTGTCCATATGGTGGTTGGTGTTGTTGTCGTTGATTGAATGGTAAATTAGGATTTCCATACATTCCTTCGTGTCCCATCATCTACAATATGATTTGTTACATGGACAACTGTACATCACACCTCTTCTTATGAAATTTTTTTCATAATAATATTTTCGAACGCATGTTTTTACGTACATTTGGAATGGGTTCTTGCTGCGGAGCATTACCAAAAATCGGATGTAGTATTGGATTTTGAGGTTGAAATGCATCCGCTTTAGCCTAAAAGTAATGTAACATGTGTAAATTATGTGAAATGTACATCTTGCATGATAAGAAAAATGATTCACCTCACATTTATAATTTTAAATAACCATAATTTCAACATATCGGTACAAGACTTTAGAATACCAATTCTATATTCATTAAAAAAATATTGAATATCAAGTCATGGTTGTGTATATTCAATTTGTAAAAAAATCATAGCACAAATTCTTCAAATCACAATTCATAGTAATGCAGAATGGGATATGCACAGATTAGTTTGGTAAATAACATGGGTAAAAAAACTTTTATGAGGATTCATGCCGTACAATCGGATACTCTTCTGTCCTTACATCATTAGAATTTGAGTGTTTTGCTTTCCATTTCCTGGTTCCCGCATGCTCAGCAGACATAACATTTTTGTTGGAAAATGTTGTCAACGTCTGGGCCGTTGGCCATTTTTACAAACAAAAACAGCAATTTATTACTTTTCTTCCTGGTAAAGTCCACACTGATCTATTCTATGATAAAATATCTCAATTCCACTAATTTGAAATACTAAAGACTGGAAAAGTACGATACTGTATTCGGAATTTAGACTATTGTTGACAGAGATTTCTGCTATATTTTTTTTATGTATACATAGATAATGCGAGCAACTGGGAATGCTGGACAATTGTGAATAATAGAAATAATATTAAAATATGAATGAATATTTACCTGTGCTCGACTGCTATTCGCGATAGGAGGATCATTCCAGCCAGAAGGTTGATTTGTGTGTTGGTAGCTGCTTTCAGTTACATAAGGTTGGGGTTGCGTTGACGGTGGTTGTGCGGTAGCAGGATTATAAATTTGTGCTTGAGAAGTGGCTTCCATCGAATTAATCACGTTTAGCTGAGAAGGTTGTGGCACTTCATTCACTGTATTGTTGTGCATTTGGCTTTGGGGTTGAGTGGGATACAAATTTGGCATTGCGCTAAGTTGTTGATAAGAGTGTTGTGCAGGGAAGCTCGGAATGGGAGGAGTTAGTTGCGATTGTGGCAGAGCGTTGTAAACTTGGGATGTGGGTGCGAAGGTATTTTGACCGCCATATGTACTTGGAAAAGAACTCGTTTTTACAGATGGATCTAGAATGTATTTTGAACGTGATTGTGGTCCAACGCTGGAAGGTCGAGAGCCAGTTGTATTTACTGTCCCTATTGGTGGTAAGGGAGGTGGTTGAACAGCAGGAATCGGCAGTGGTTGTCCATAGTTCTGTATTCCATATTGATCATTATATATCGAATGGACTGGCTGAATCGGCGTTGTCCTGAATGTCCCAGTTGATGGAACCCCAAACTGATTTGATCCAGGTGCATACGCTTGTCGTGTTGGAGCTGTGTTCCAAGTATTCTGTGGTAGCGTTGAGTTAGTTGAATCATAACCAGGTTGGGGCAGCACTTGTGGTTGAATTTGAGTTTTCGGCTGGTTGTAATAACTTCCTTGACTTGCAACAGATAGTCTCGGTTGCACGCGTTGTGAAATAGTTTGGGTATATCCTAGTGCTGTAGAAAGTCGCTCCCGCAAATTTGCCATGCTATCTTCTTGACTATTTCCAAGGTAAATCAAAGCAGCCTCAAGATTTCCTTCAGCAGCCAACATTTCAGCATACTGAGACAATAACGTAGCAGTTTGCCCCTCAATTGGAATATCTCGTGTACCTTGCACTTCTAAAGCCTTTTGCATCAAAGTTATTAGTTCCACTTTATCTTGAACATTTCCTTCAGACACTTCAATCGTTTTATTCAAATTTCCAGAACAGATGTAACAAAATTGGGCATCTCGCCTCAGAATAGGATCATTGGATGATGCCAATCTATCTCCAAGCATGTCTGTCATAAAAAGGGCAAAAGTATATTTTAAACATACAGGGAATTTTAGAATCATTCCTGGATCAATTGTTATGAATCAATTTTCTCACCACACAGCGCAGAGCGATCTTCTGCATTGGAATGTGTGAACACTCCTACCAAAGCCTCTTTCCAAGATTTTACATCACAATTTTTCACGACGTCGCACCAATCTTCACTGATCAATGAGTTAATCAGTGAATTCAATGCCCCAGAATGCTCCGAAAAATATCGATATTGCGTTTTGGCAAGTAAATCTGGCCCACCAGCCATCGAGAGGATCACTGCATCTGCGTATCTCTTGTTTGCGAAACATAATGATACTGCTGCTTCAATGTTTCCGAGTAGAATTGCTTGAGTAATGAGTCCTTCTTCATCTGAAGAATTATATAACAAAAAATTATATAACCAAGTCAAGCTTGAGTGTGTTTTGTATACGGCGTTAAGATACACAGTCTTAAACAAAACGACAAAGTACCCAGCAACCAATTGATACTGTCACAAAATAGCTGGAATGTGTCGCAATTACGCTAGTGATAATAGTTTTGGTATAATGGCAGTAATGTGGAATGAGAGCATAGAGAAATATTGATATGATAATGAAATTACCGTCTTCAGTATTAATTTTGAAACTGCTCTCTTTGGACTTCACTGGAGTTGGTGAATTCCTCACTTGCTCTTGTTGTGCAATCGCATCGAATGCCACGCTTCCATCAGAACCAATACCATTAGTAATCTAATTTAATGAATAAATAATGAAGCTTCGACAGAACAATGGTAGATGGTGAATACCCGTATTGAGCAAATGCTAAATGAAAACTCACATTACGATTATTCGTTTCAAGATTATCCAAATTCTCTTTCGGTATACAATTATTGAGCTTTGAATGAATCGTTTCCGAATTATATCCCAATAACTGCAATATATCTCGACTGACGTTGTTTCCAAATTGTGCACCAAGACAATTCCACACTTTCTGCGTATACTCGTCAGCAGCACTATTCGCTTTACCCTTGCAGAAATCGTTAAATTGTCCATTCTGAAGAGCTGCTTCGAGGTAATTTGACCGATGAATTAATTCCGGGTCCGTGATTACTTGGGATATGACAATTCTACCATTCTGACTTGGTATGTTGGGATTAGGTGGTTCATGCTCAAAAATCGACAGTTTTCCACCAAACTGAAATCAGGTAAAAAATTTGTTGAATAGACGCAATATTCTCTCATCATTGAAACTCATACCGAATGTCTGAACATTCAGAGTGTATTGTAAAACCACATGATATAACTATTTACACCAAATGATGCCCCAACTGGTTTTTTTAACCACTTTGGTGCTCGTTTCAAATCGACGACAGTTTCCTGTTGCTGCAGCGATGGCGCCTGGGTAAAAGCATCCATACCAGGAAAGGAATCAGCTATTTTGTTGGACGTTTCGCGCGTGACCTGTTGCTGACCTCCCATGAGAGAGTACACGACTGCATGACCATCAAAACTGCTGCCAACTACCAGTGCTGGATTTCGCGGACACCAGGATACATCAAAGTTCCATTGATTTGTTTGTGCCAATTCACAAATTACCTCTCCATCCTGAAAAGAAACGTAATTCTTCATTCGTGTGCATTCGTTAATTGTGGTTTCAGAGAAAAAACGATAAAGCTTACCTTTGTCGTGGAATTTGGATTCCAACAAAGTATTCTATTATCTTTGGCGCAACTAATAAGTAGGTCTGGATCATGTGTGTTCCACGCAATCGATAAAACCCCTCTTTGATGATTTTGTAGCGTTTTCAAGGGTGATGTTGCAAATCTCAGATCCCATAATTGAATCGTTGGACTCTGGTCATCTTCGGAAGCGAGACATAATTGTGTTGCCACATCAGGATGCCATTGAACAACTTTCCACCGTACCTAAGTTCAACAGAACTAGAATAGTTATGGAGTATTAAGCAGTTTTTCTTAGGCGATCAAACTATTGAATGGATCTATTACCCGTGAATTTGCATCGCTGAGCTTAATTATCGGTTCATTTTTTCGCAAATCCCAAATTACACATCTTGAAGAAAAGGTGGATGCCAAAATATGCTGTACTGTATAAATTGAGTGATTATTATTAGTTTGCCATCATACCATACACATTGGTAAATTATTCTACGGACCTTGTTTGTTCCATGCTATAAATTGAACATCTTCTAGTGGTTGACTTCGTGTTCCAGGAGTCATTGGAGTGCTAGTATTGACGAGATCCCAGATGTAAATTTCACTTTCCGTTGCGCCGGTAGCCAGCAAATTTGTTTGAAAAGGATTAAAGTCCATCGCACGAACAGGACCAGTATGCTTATCAGGGCTAGCGAGCAGACAGTTACTGTCTTTGGCAAGCATTTTAGCAGGTGAATATATTTTAATGGTCCCGTAATCGCAACCACCAACTATGATACCTGCTGGATTGTCGCCATATGCACCCCAAATTATCTTGTGATACCTTCAGAATATTAAAATGCAACATATCTATTAATTTATCGTTTTCAGAAACTTAGAATGTTCAATTTTGATCTCGACGAGAAATTCATTACATTTATAGGTAAATAATGGTTACCTGTGTTCACCAGAAACAGAAGCCTGAAGTTCCATATCAAAGCCAGGTTCTTGTAGTGCAAGCGCATATAAATCAAGACTAGCCGATGTACTAAAACTTGCATCCAGCTGTTGAGCAGCGGTTCCTGCTGCTAACAATATGGGATGTTGCGCGGGTGGTGACCATGCCACGTTCACAGTTCGCAATATCTCCTTCACCTTCATTGTCGTTGCTATAGTATTTAGAATCGAAGAATGAAATGTAATTTGATAGAAAAAAAGAGATATTAATGTAATTCCACCGTTGTTAGATACACGTTTCGTGTAAGGATGCGATGTCGTAATTTCTTTTTACGGTTTGTACGAACAATTTGTTGGCAGAAACAATTTTAGCAACATCACAATATTGTTACTGAATCAGAACCACAGATGACTGAAGTTAATCCTTAGAGCATGAAGTAAAGAGCTATAAAAGTATAGTAACAATATGAAATCTGCTAAATAATTGTTCTTACAGTTTGAATGCGGTGCATTCTTTCATGTTACATAATTTAAAATGAATAAACCATTTATTTCTCAGAACGATTGGTCGACCCAAATGTCAATGATAATAGAAAATGGTGTTTCAATCCTCGTGCGAATTTATTATGTATCTAGGTCGGAAATTCGTTATCTCGAAAATATATTTTGCGGCTCACGTTTTTCTTTCTGCAGTCAGTATGATAAATCCTGATGGTTAATGATATTTTATATTGTCACACAAACTTCATCTGTCCGACAACTCTTCCAACGTGGCGATTATACATATAGCGGGAGCAGTGTTGCCAACCTCGGGAACGAGAAAATCTTTAGGAGGTGGTTAAAATTTCTTTAGATTTCTTTAGATTCCTTTGGTTGGTACATTTTTTATAGGAATTTGAATTTAAATTGAATAGGAAATTGGGAACAGAATATTCAGTCACGTTTTCATAGTAGCTATCAGGACAAATATATTTATTCATAAATATATAGGTATATATGATGATATTTTATCTCTATATCCTTTATCGCAAAATAAAACAGTCTCTGCATTTATTAAACGTAAAATTCAAACTTATATTATTACAGGAACACGTAACCCTTACATATTAATATCACTTTAACATCTTAGATATTATATTAGTATTAAGTCTTCATAATGACTTCAACCTGTAACACAGCGTAGTACGGAATCAAAGTATTTTTTTGCCTTTTTGTTGAGCATAGTTCTCTAAATCCAATCTAATAAACAAAACAGAAATAAAAAACAAAATAATTTTTACAAGAAACGTTAATATAGAGCTATATCTTTACAAACACGTATTCCGTACATACTAAATAATATCGGGTTTACATTGTACATATGATCAAATAATGACGAGTGATCTTATACAATACTTTATATATATATAAAAAGAAAGTCCGTATTTTATATATTTTAGATATCCTTTGTGTGTAGTTATTGCTAAACTTTGTACTTTTCTGAATCGAATGGGATTAAATTAAAAACATAGTCTCAAAACTAAATTTTTGGTAACAAATAATTCTAATACGTGGCTTATCCGAAGGAAGGCACCGACTTACTTATTTTTATTATACATGACTTTCGAATGACTGTCAATCAAACGTTCAGTGACAGGAAAGTCGTAAAAATTATTAACACCGATTAAAGCTTTGGTATGGAGTAGACCAGTCAACGTATCATTCTCTAATCGATTACGTAGTTTTGTTTTATTCAATTGCACTTGTGAGAAAACTCTCTCAACTGTAGCACTCGAATGAGGCAAGCAATCTAGTGTTATGATAAATTTTGATAACATCTCAAATTTCGCAGAGTCATCACCTCTCCTCATTTGTGCGACGGATTTCCAGAAATGGATGCTAGACTTTTGGGGATCTATTTCGATGTCCATGCTTTTTAGCTCTCGCCATTGTGAATCTAACTCATTAAAGTCAGTCTCTGAGACCAAATTCGGAAAGTGTGAAGCAATTGGAGCTATTGAATTATGGTTTTCCATTGTAGCTGGGTTTAAAATACTGAGATCTTTAAAAATCTTTAAAGTTGGACTTCTGAAGTTGAATCGTTTTTCGATTTCAGTGCATGCTTCGATATAAAATTGCAGACATCGCTTTCGAAAATCTGCTAGTTCAGCAGCTGTTAACCCAGAGGATCCAGTGGATAATGCTGCTGTTATCTTGGCTCCAAGATACATTTCTTCAATTGGTACAAAATTCCGTGGGTTTACGAAATCAATATTTTCGATTGAAGTATTTTTCACGTAATCAGATATGAGGTAACAGTTGAGCAGTGTTTTGTATACTGTGGATACTTGGGAGTAGAGTCTATGAATCTTAGTCTCCTCCGATTGCATTTCTAGATTCAATCTAGTAAAGAGCGGAAGTACGAATTCTAAAAAGATCAGGTACAATCTGACATACTTCTCTTTCAGCCTCTGCAATATCATGTCAGCAGCTAAAAGTTTATCTTCAAAAACGGCGTCTGTAAAATACAATAACAACGCATCGTATTGTTCGAGCAATCGTTTTACAACTTGTTGTAACGACAACCACCTTGTCTGCGATGGGTGGAGAAGCTTATGAGGCTTGTAACGAGAAATCTCGCTACAGGCTTTCCCCCCCTCGGCTCGGGCTCCGCCACTTGCACGGACGTCCGAGGGTAAGCGTTCACTAATTAGGATAAGTTTTGCGTCCTTCTCCCCTCC
The DNA here is from genome assembly GCA_963969455.1 of Arge pagana. NCBI lineage: Eukaryota > Metazoa > Arthropoda > Insecta > Hymenoptera > Argidae > Arge > Arge pagana. The sequence continues at coordinate 16,556,462 of OZ018311.1, read as the reverse complement.
CCTCCCGCCTCGTTCCCTTTCCGTTTGTATGTTCGGCCCTGCGAGACTGCGACCGTTGTCGCCGTCGCCACCACCGCCGTCAACGTTCCCCGTCACCCACCGAGGGATTCGTTCGGCCCTGGATTCCACGCGGCCGGGAGAGCACGGGCGAGCAAGCACACCGACACCACCGCCAGGGGAGGGAAACTCCCGTATAATAATAATGTTCCTTAAATTGAGCCCTCTGAAATGGGCCGTGTCGAGGGAACTAAAAATTAAGATGGCGGATAGCGGTACATTTGAATTATTGTCGCTGGTTTTAGTATTCTACTGGTGGCCAGTTATGGATCAACTGATTAAAAAAGAAGACTATTTTTATTATTATAAATATTATTGTACCAAAGAAATTGTACGTATATTCACATAATCTGAGGTGAGTACAATAGTCGTAACGCATGTTAACATAATCTGAGGTGATAATATATATGTTACTTTAACGGCCCGTACATTGATTAATCTTAGATTTTACTGTAAAATCTTAGGATTTACCATTGTTCAGACTTTTAAAGTAACATATTATTCAGGTACTTATTCAAATTACACTCAACTTAATCCCACGTATTTTTGTTTGATATAATAGCAGTATCATCTGCATAAGATATAGTATTTTCATTCATTTCAATTAGTATTTCATTAACGTAAATTATGAAAAGTAATAGTTCCAAGATTGTTCCTTGTAGTACTGCAGTATTGATGTTTTTAAAATCACTCGTAGTTTCCTCAATTCAAATCTGCTACTACTTTCTTTCAATTATTGTCAGGTAGATCTCAATAAGTTCATGTGTTTTTCTCTAATTTCATAATTATATGGTTTAATATATATTAAACTATGATTTACCAAGTCAAAGACTTGCCAGATCTAGAAAGGTGATTGCTATCGGTTTGCTTCCTTCAAGTTTATCATACAGTTTTCCTGGATATACAACTCGGAACATCTTTGGTACCTTTAGCTTTCACGAAACCATATTGGTTTTGACTTAGGATCCCATTTTTATTCGAAAATTTTCCTAGTCCGTTGTATACTAAGTCTTTCTCATACGCTTTTTCAATTATCGTCCATGAAGCAAATTTTCGATTCGCGTTGACGTCCACATGTTTGTAGTCCACCTCCAAATCTTTTGTAAGTAGATTATTGCGGATGCCTTTTATCAAATGAGGAGGATCGTAAATTGGAACAACTGGTCGTCCATTTACAAGGAATGTATCAGCTAGAAGCGATAAAGAAAGCATTTTTAACCAATTTCCAAATACATTGTATCGAAAACATACTGAATAATTCAATACAAACCCTGTTCAATGTAATGTTCATGACGGATCTTGGTTGTCTCGTTCATCATAAAATTTATGGCTGCTACGTTCCCTTGATCACATACTAATGCAATTACATGGAGACCAATTTCACTCACATGATGGATAATTTCCTTGATGCACGCCACCAGTTGTTGGGTTTTTGTCGGACATTGAAAATATGGCGGTGTCTGTGTCGTCCATTACAGTAGTAAGGTGGGGGTATTACGTGCTGCCACCTAGAATGGGTCCCAAGTTTTTGAACTAAATTTAAGGGAACACGATTCCCGTATGGAGTTTCCGACCCCTGACCACCGCCGTCCCCTCGTCGCCTTGCCACCGACGAGCGGCATGCCTGACCAGCATCGCCACGTCGCCGCAGCGAGCAAGCACGAAGCTCGCTGCGGCCGAAAGACCAGGAGAAACCGCTACCACCTTTTCCGCAACGACGTCGAGGCTCGCCCGTCGCCGACCCGCTCCCGCCGCCGACGTACCGACTCCCCCGGCCAAACAACAACACACCAGCCCCCCCAATTGCCACGCAGGATTACCCAGGGTCACCAACGAAATTCGGACGACGACGACGGCACGACGGTTAGCTAGTCTCGAGCCGAGAGCCATAGCGTTAGAGCGTAGAAAAGAGTGTGCGATCGAGTCAATTCTGTAAGACTACGATAGTGTGCGAGGTTATCTCCGGAAGCTGCGTGCTGAACTGTGTGAGTCTGTTTCTGGTCCCTGTATCGCCTGCACCCTTATCCTCCCTGTTTCTCCTCCGAGTGGAGTTATCGTTTCGTGTTTTTGGTCCGCAGTCCTTCAGACTGCCGGTCCTACCGATTTGCGACGTCCCGCGACGTGACGAGTGGCGAAGCGTAGATAGGCTATCACCTGTTCACTCTTTCTCTCCCTCACCCACCACCCCTCCCCGCGATTTCCTGTTGTTCTCCTATCCCCGAGTGCCGAGGTTAATCTGTGAGCCGATTGCGCAAAAGATCGTAACCCATTCCTCCCCTGTCGAGTCATCCCTGCTCCCGCGTGAGCTAAGCCGCCCCCTCGAGTCGTTGTTTTGTGAGTCCGTGTCCCTCCAACACGCCAAAAACGGTGCTACCCCGGCTGGTAGCTGGCGCCCAATTCCAACCCCCCTTCTGTCGAGTCCCCCGTGCCCTCTCCCCCCCCCCCCCCCCCGCTGTACATCGCCGTAGTATTACGTTTTCTTCGTTTGTTCTCTCTTATCACGTGTCATCTATCATTAAACTAAGTCTCTTTTTGATATCGTATTCGCTGCCTGTTCGCGTTATGTCATTTTTCCCCTTCTTCCCCCCCGCGTTTTCTTTCCTCGTTCGATAAGCCAAACTTCTTATAGCCGTCCTTCGTCTAACCGGCGAGGGAGCGCGGTTATAGGCTTTATATTTATAAACTCCTGGAACTGCTTTCGCAGATTGAGTCGTTTGTAACTATGTGCGACGTAATTGTGTATATCTCTTGCCAAGTCTTCTACGTTACGTGGTAGTTTTTCACAAGCATAACTCGCACATAAAGCAAATGAATGACAGGTACACTTCATCAGAAATAAATTCTCTACATCCTTTTTTAACAATACTGATAGAGAATGATGTGTACCAAACATATTGCTGGCACCATAGCTGGCAAATCCGATCAAATTTTGCTCGTATGGAATACTGTGAGCTGCGAAAAAATCTACAACCTCATCATATATAGCTTGTGCGGTGGCGTTTGGTACAGGTACCAATTCCAAAAATACGTTGTTCACCCGATCATTATGAAAATATCGCGTGACTAGAGCTAAGTGCTTAATTGAACTGACATCAGTGTACTCGTCAACAATCAAGGAAAACTTCTCTCTTTGGAGAATTTTTATAACTTGCTGAAATTGATCTTCACCTGTCACATTCTATATAATTTTTGTGCATTTCGTACGGGCCCAAGTGATTTTTTTAGCTATGTCTGAATCAGGGCATACAGTTTTGATTAGGGACGTCAGATGATCTGCTACACTCAATGGAATATTATGTTCTGTGACAAAGGATGCGATTCTAATTTCAGCTTCTTTTTGTTTAGTCACCTCATTGTTTCGGATACCATAAGACTTTTTTGTGACCAAATTTTGTTTTTGAAGTGTATCTACCCGAGATACGTGTTTTGCACTTTCACCATGTTTGAGTAGATTGCTCTTTCCACCAACGGTCGTGTAATGAGTATCACATACTTTGCAGTAGAAATGTCTATTTCCTTTGTCACTGCGTTGTATCCATTTTTTTAGATTTTCATCCGTTTCCCACGCTGCTGCGTACTTTTGAGCATAAGCTTTTGACTTAGGTTTTGCTGAAGATTTCGCTTCATTAGATTCAGATGAATTAGCTTCAGAATCCATTTTCCGAGTGCACAATCCAACGCAGTTGGTTCTAGAAAAAAGATATCATGTGATGTATGTGGTATGGTTTTTATGTTAGAGTAAAATACTTACTTAAAAATCTATGTGCAACGCCAAAATAAAAAAAAACCTGACGAAACTATGTTGAGGTCTGATAGGTAGATTCTTTGCCGTGGCTTGTTAATTCTGAAAATTATAAAAAAAATGTACGCTGGTATAAAAATACAGCGTAATATCTATATTACAGAATGATATTGAATTGTTTGAAGCATATAGCAAATTTGAATGATATGTGACAAAAATTGATTATACTAACCTCATGGCACTATTGCTTGACAGATAGGAACGCAGACTCACATCACTACCACATACCGCAACTGCGTTTGACTGCGTTTGAATCGTTTGAATCAGTTGACATTTCGAGTCGGACGATTGCAGTACTAGAGGTTTGGCGCTTGCACAGAACGCGCAGATGCTTGAACAGCTACAGCTTTGATTCGTCAGCTGCAGAAAAAAATTCTTGAACAAGCCTACATTTTCTTTAGATTTCTGCAAGAATTAGCAGATTTCTTAAGAAAAATCTTCATTTTTTTTAATTCTTTAGGAGACGTCAAAATTCTTTAGATCTAAAGAAATTTCTTTAGGGTTGGCAACACTGAGCGGGAGACTCTTCGATTACATCTAGGGACATGAAAAAAGTATCGATACTTCGTGGTATCGAGTACTTCTTCTTTCGATATTGATACTTTGGGAATTGATACTTTGTATTCGATACCTTGACTCAATGAGTACCTTTGGTATATAGTCAAAGATGGGGACTTTTTGACAGATATCGTATCGAATAAATCTTAAGGTAGCTCTACACTGAGCGAGCATTGCTCGCGAGCAGGGGTTACGAACGAGCTCTCGCATGAAGCTCGGACGGTGTGAACCAGTGTGAACCATCGCCTCGAGCCGAGCAAGGCGCGTTCGTGCTCGGAGTTGATCCGCCCGCTGTCGGTTTTTTCGCAATCATCAAAGGGTTGTGCGTGCGTTGCTCGCTCTGTGTAAACCCGTCGACGAGCAGGCATACCGATTCGACGGATACATTTCGCCACAACTCGTTGTGAAGTGCGCATCGATGAATGAAGTCTTCATTCTATTTTCAAATGGAGTGGAATAATGAAAAGTGAATTAGTCTGATTTCACTTGACGAGAATAAATCAGAGCTGTCGCAGTCTGATTATAAACTTTATTTCAACAAATTTAAGAAAAATGACGCCAGGGAGGCTATTGCGACAATTGACAAAACACATACAGCTGGCTTCGACAAGCGGGTGCCATAGTCGCCTGACGTACAAATTTGTATTTCACGAATCCACCACGAATGCTCGCAAAGAACTGATCGTCGGCCGTGCTCGCCTTGTGTGAACAGTACACCTTCCATCGCGTTCGTGCTCGTCAAAAACTGGCGAGCATCGTTCACGAACACTGGCGCTCAATGCTCGGAGGGATGCTCGCTCAGTGTAAAGCTACCTTTAGAATTGTAGGGTTTTAGAATTCGGACTGCACCGGATATCGAGTCTCCCTTCTCGAGACGAGAACGTCTTAATCACGTTCGGTTCACGGGTTTCGCGCGTCGGTTTTCTACTAATTTGTTAATCTACTATTTTATTACCGTTGATTGTGATTGTGCTTGTGCTTGACTATTATTTGATTCATTCAAATGTGATTCAAAAGTACTCAGGAGCATTCTGTGCTGTGTATCGAATTCCAGTGATAATTAGAAAAATGCCGTCTAGTAAGAGCGAACTTTGGCAGTATTTTATCAAGATTGACAGGAACGAAGTAAAATGCAAGACTTGTTTCAAAACCATAAAAACGTCAGGGAATACGTCAAACACGAATAAACATTTAAAAGAGCACCCTGAACCTAAAGTGTCGAGGTAATTTTCTTATTATTTTATGCGTCTTTGTAAACCTAACCTGAATCTATATTTCCATTACTAATGCTAAGTTTCGATGGAAGCGGTAAACGGCGCGGAACAGAAAGCGTTCGCCAACCAGAGCTCGTTCACTCGCACCGCGGCAGCAAGCCGTGCCGTGCCGCCCGATATCTAACATGTCATGATATTTCCGCGCCGCGCTGCTTACCGCCTGATCCGCATCGACTGCTTTCATCAACACTTAGCTTTATCCTTCTAATATAACTGCAAAGTTTGTGAAGATGGTTGGATGTTTGTCCGTGTAACGAACGGACTCCGTCTGTCGTTCCGATGGTTCGGTTATTATCAATAGATCCCGCAGATCTAATCAGTGTTGTGAGAAAGTCTGTTAGAAACGTTTGTTGGAAACGACCGTTAGAACCAAGGATAGGATTCCGCTGAGACAGAGGATTCCGTCGAACGCGGAGCTACTAGCGAGCGCTCTGTAGTCAGGGTAAAAGGGCGCCTTTTCGGATAGGAACATCACTACGCGGTCCGCCAAGGGCTGGCCGACGGGATCGCCAAGACAGTCATCGCCTGACCGTCACCTCCGATAGTCATTCGGTTGACACTCTTTGTCTGACTCATTTTACACGGATATCCCTATTATTACTCCTTCGAGTCGAGTTGACTCGCTTTAATAACCTATTGTAGACCGTGGGAATAGGAACAACCTTTTAATAAATCTTTAGTAGATCATTTAATACATTTTTTAGATTCAATCGAACCCATCACTTCCCTAAACGACGCGCTGAATTGACGCGCCGCTCCCTACTATTTTTGAAAACTGAGGATCCAGCCGCTCGGATCGTAAAGCCCGGCGCGTACTAGAGCGACGCGCTGCGACGCGCAGAGCAGCGACCAGAATCAAACCTATGTATTCAAATTGGGTAACGCGCATTTGAGACAGCGCAGCGCGGAGCAGCGTCGCGACCGGCAGCGACTTCTCGGCAGGGAATTCTGGTCGCGGCGCTGCGCGTCGCGGCGCGTCGCCGCGCTCAAGTGCGCGTTAGGTAGAGGCAGCGAGCTACCGCGAGCGACGATTTTTCAATGCTTCGGGCATATTCGGAGGTTTCCGAAGATCGGTAGCGACCAAGAGACCACGCGCCTCTCGGTTGTGCACCTGTATATAGAGTAGGTGTTTACGGAGCAAGTGAGCGAAGCTTCGATGTGTGTATGCTCACATCGTTCATCTATCCTTGTTTCTAAGACGACGAGAATAACAAGCGGACCCGTAACGCGTATTGCAATTCTTTGTTGTACCAAGCGTGTCTAGTTTCAATTACAAATAAATATCATTACAAATAAGTAAATACTGGTATCCACGACATTTTATTGCACCTAAAATCAACACTAGTAACGTGAAAGAAAAGCATGGATGAAGAGAAATTGGTTCTTCTAGTACAGGAGTATAAAGAGTTGTACGATTTGAGCGATGCCAACTATAGTAATCAATCACGGAAGGATAATTGTTGGTCGGAAATATCGATAACAATAAAATAACCGGGTAAAAAAATATTCCATATTTCATATTTCATATTCATATTCATATTAAAATACATTATGATGTTTACGTGCGAAAACATAATTTTTAGTTGTCTAGGTTCGTTTATTGCCATACGCAATCATTTCAGCTTGCCAAGCTACAAAACCTGCCGATGATAAAAAGTAATCTTTGAAATGATCTCGTGTTTTCAATGCCGTTTCTGTCGATTGTCCTCCAATGTTTCCTAATTCTTGTATCACTGCACTATTTATTTCATAATTAGTTACTTCCGTATCTTGACTCGGGAGAAATATATCTTCTCGCAGAAAATTATGCAAGCAACATGTTGCTAACACAACGTTATCTATATTTTCCGGCATCAACTTTATTCTCCTCTGGTAAATACGGAATTTTTGGGTTAGTATACCAATCGCGTTCTCTGAAACCCTCCTAGCTCTGGATAATCGGTAATTAAAGGTTTTTTTGCAACATCCCCATTCAATTGTGATCCAGGATATGGTCGCATGATATTGCGTTTCAGGGAAACGCTTTGTCTCCAACAATTACGTGAGGCATTGCTTGGTTCATTCCAGGAAGTTCTTTATCCTCTGGTATATTTAATGTACCATTCCGAATAGCTTTTCCCAAATTTGACGCTGCAAAGATTCCACCATCGCTATTCTTACCGTACGATCCAATGTCTACACACATATAAATCGATAATCAGCATCAACGAGGGCCATCAAAACGATACTGAATGTTTTTTTATAATTGAAAAACATTGAGCCAGAATTTGCAGGTGCTTCGATGACTACATGCTTCCCATCAATAGCCCCGATGCAGTTAGGGAAATTCCATTTTAATGCGAAACGTTCTTCGATCTTACTCCATGCATTTTTGTCGGGCATGGGCATAGTTATTGGTGTTAATTTTCGGCAAATTATTCTGCATGTTTCGTGTACTATTTCTCTGACTGTAGTATGTCCCATGTGAAAACTGAAGGCGATCGTTTTAAATTCATCGCCTGTTGCCAAGAATCTGAAAATGATGAACATTCAAATTTCGGAACAAAGTGAAAAAAGCTTATTTATTGTGTTTCATGTATATTTGAAGTTTCTGAATCCAAGCAAGCATGGAAAAAACTTCGGGATGCTTATAGAAAACATTTGAAAAATAACAAAACCAAAAGCGGAGACTGCGGTACGAAACGGAGGCGATGGAAATTAGAGAAACAAATGTCCTTTTTGTCGCCCTTTTTCGAGGATAGACCAAGATTCGAGACGGTCCCTTCAAATGAAGATTTAGATTCTGGTAGAGGTGAAGACGACGATATACCAGGTATTGCTCATGACGATATGGATTGTATTGATTCAAAATACTGCGACAGTCAAAAGTCATGGTCTGTGCAATGAAAAATGACTATTGATAAGACTCGATGACCTTCACAATGAAAACACGTATCCATTATTGGTAACAGTCACATCGATCTCTCGACACAATGTTTCGACGAGAATCACTTCAGCGACATCGCCATCAGCACTGCCATCATCATCCCCGTCACCGTCTCCATCGCTATTTGTATCAAGCAGCAACCGAAAAGGCAAAAAAGGAGCACCGGTCGGTGTCGCGAACGTTCTACAGGATTACCTGGCTCAGAGAGCCAACTTGAAAGCAGTCAATCCAATTGACACATTCTGTTCCTCGCTCGCGGACACCATTAAAACATTCTCTCCGCGAATGCAGGTGGAGGTGAAATCAAAATTATTCTCCATCGTTTCAGAGTACGAATACAGATCGGTCATGGAAAAATCTAACTCTAACATCCCGTATCAATCGGGAATCCATGAGCCGCAATTTGTACGTACTGCGATACCTCCGGTTAATAACCATCTCAATCGCTTTCCACATCAATATTCTGAGCCGCGCTATGAAGAAATGAATCCATCGCAAAATCGCGCGCAAATCACATCGTTGATTACTGCGGAGAGCCATGACACAACGATGTACAATCTTTAATAACCCCTTTTTTTGTAATTTTTTTGTGATATCAAGTGCCATTTTAGTTTCTCATGTTGTATTAATTCATTTATTAGGTTTTCATAAGTGGAATAGTTTATAATTTGTTTAATCTGGCGTGCTATATTACGTAGTTCCGGATGATTCGATTGAATGAGTGTATTATGTTTTTAAACGTGTTTCGTTCTATGAGTTGTTAAGAGACTTCATAAAGTTTATAGACGTGAAGAGTCAAAAATTCGTAGCGATTATTGTAATTACTTACCTCAGACAAACTGCCAATCTTTCTACGGGTCTTACTGCGCGTCGAAAAGTTGTATTGTTTTTACATATTTCCGGTTTTAAAATGGCCAGTAGTTCATTGAACTTATCAATTGGCATACGGAAATATTCGTGGAATTTTCTATCGTCTCTTTTGAGACTGTCAAATAGTGTGTGGAATTCTCCATGCATCTTTCTATCGCTGCAGAGTTCATGCACCCATTTCTTCTTCTTGCGTATCGCTTCTTCGCAAAGAAGTGATACGACAAAAATTTCTTCATCCGAACTGTTCATGTCGACTTCAGATTCCAGAGTGTCGTCAAATGTTTACTATGCGTCGTGCGAGGCCGCAAATGGTCGCAAACGGTCGCTACAGTGCGCGTTACCTCGGTCGCTGCGCTGCTCTGCGCGTCGCGGCGCGTCGCTCTAGTGCGCGCCGGGCTTAACTGTCCGTGAATCACGCCTAAACGGCTGAATGGATTTAAATGGAATACGGTAGAGAAATAGAGGAGACACTGGATTATTTTAGTTTATTTTTTTATTTTATTTAACAATAAAAATATTCAGCTTGGATAAACCCGTTTCGGATTAAAAAACTAGTTGGTGGCATGAAACTAATGAAGTTATTATTTTTTGAGTTGAAAAGCAGATGAAAAAACAACAAACTACGACTGATAAAAAGTAAAAACTGCCCAATCTACCGAGTCATGAACCACAACCATCGACATCTAAAGCACCTGAATTGTATACATTTCTGGCAATTCCTTTACCTCTGCTCCCATACGGCAGAGGTGAGAGTAGCAGGAATGTGAATATAGAGTGTTGACGACCTACAAATTCCCTTACCAAGCATTAATGATAGTGATTTTAATTACAGGTCTGGAAACGAAGCCTATATACTAATGAAGCCGTGTGGTACATTAGCGAGCTCCACTTTTAATTCCGCTGGCTGCCACATGCGGTGCTGTCGGAGTATGCCCCCACCACGGTTTCTTATGGCTTCCACCCACTCTCGCCGCTGATCTCTACTAGACAGTAGAGATCAGTGACTCCCTTTTCTCTTGGCATGCGCATATATATTATATTATATATGCGCATGCTCCGTGGACCTTATGCATAGAGATGAATGTATGGAGACCCAGACCCTTTGTTCTTCTGCATGCTGTCGCCTAGAGAGAGCGAGCTATTGTGGGACGACTATCCTTATCTGTTCTGGACATGCGCAGGTTCCTAGTAAATCAACAGTGGGGCTGGAGGGGAAATGCCATGGCTACAGTTATGTATCATGTACCTTTCCCCTGACTCCCCATCAAGAGCCCGTTGTCATAACCCCGCAAGCGTGATCAGACAAAGATAGTTGTACCAAATTCAGTCCTCTCTGTCTAATCCGCGCACGTTTTCCACTTATTTCTATACATTCATTTCTATGACCTTACATCCAGTCAGGGTGGAATAGACAGATGGTGCGACGACGGACCTAGGTCGACTCGCTAATGAGGGGTGAAATCACTGGACACCAGGTGTCGCTAGTTGTCGGCCACCATCAGAATTACTGTTTTTTCTCACTTCTCCGGTATTTTATTTATCGAGGTTAACCAGAAAGCGCATATTCATTGAATATTTGCTTACGGATTTTGAAAATCCTGCGGTGCCTGACAAGTAGAGCTACTCCTCGGGCCCAATGTACTTACCTCATTAACATCGAGCTAAATGTATAGAGAAAACTATCCTATGCTATGCTCCGTTCGCTTGCAGAGATTGATTGAATACTAGGTTCTATTATTGCTAAGGTTCGATAGGACCGTATAGCAGCATACAAAAGTAATAACATACTTGATACTATAGTTAATAGTAACCAGTGACTGTATGTGGATAGTCAGGTCATGAAGCCCAAGGATCGGCATAACGGAACCCTCAATTCGCACATATAATACGTACAGGATGCAATGAAGGGCAGTGCGCGCAAAGAGCATACGTAATTATAACTACACAGGATGAGGGAAATCGAATAGTCGCAAAATAAATCCAGTTATAGACATCAAGTGATATAATATAACGGCGTACGAGACACGAAATAGTGCGGGGTTGCACCTCCAACTTAGACCCAGTAAACTATGCTGGTATCGACTACAAATAGATAGGTTTGACAGAAGATGAGAAAACAGGGGGCGATAGAGCAACCCATTTCATGCATCTGCAGCCGGAGCAAAACTTTGGGCCAAAAATGGTTAAAGAGCACGGGTTTGAACGACGCGAGCGAAGGTTTTGACCTAATATTAACCGGCAGCGAATCCCAGAGCTTCATAGCTCGCAATGCAAACGACCTCTCGTATGTTGAGGTGCAAGGTGTCAGGATAGCAAATGTTGACGAGGAAGCCATCGCTCGCGTTCGATTCGAGCGTCTTACACCTTGGTCCAAGGGGGGAAAGAACGAAACTAGGTAACTTGGATTCCCGGTGGATAGGGCCTTGTAAGTTAGTACAGCCATGAAATAGTTTAGTCTGAACAAAACAGGTAATCACCTCAAGCGCTGGTAAAATGGTTCAAGTTTGTAATCACACCTCCGACCAAAAATGAAACGGACCACATAGTTTAAGATCGCTGAAACTTCAGGTTCAAGTAGCCTGGAATGTCGCAATACGCTAAGCAGCAATAATCGAAATGGGGCAATAATAACGCAGTAGCGGGCTGTTTTTTCAGATTGAGAGACAGAAAGCTAGCTCTATGCTTATTCCAACTGCGGGTTGGGGTGAGCGTGAGGCCTAAATTTCTGACAGCTTTCTCGAAAGGAACGGACCTGTGTCCTATGGTCAGATGCGGTAGATGGTCGAAATCGACCTGCATCAGATTCTGGTCAGAGCCAAATAGTATGGCAACAACTGTCTGCAGATTTAGCGGAATAGAGTTTGAAGTGGCCTAGTTTGCTACCAGCCGCGAATCTTCGTTTATCATATTGATACATGCCGATAAATCTGCGCATTTGCATTGCACGTAAATCTGAAAGTGGGTGGCAAAGAGCATGCATGAGCTGGAGCAATGCTTGAGACACTTCGTAACGCTATTGAACAAGATTAGGAAAGCTGTCGGTCCCGGGTTGGAGCCTTGAGGTATGCCCGAAGTCAACCTGAGAAAATCTGTCGATTTGCCCACAGGCTCTATGACCGCTTGAGATCTTCCCGACAGGTATGAATGGAATCAGCAGATGAATTAATCGGCGCAATTGAACCCCCTCATCACATGCAGTAAGGTTGTATGATTTACGGAGTCGAATGCTTTGCAGAAATCGAAGAGCAATAGGATAGTTAGCAATCCATTGTCATCCCGGAGCGAATATCTTCAGTAATTTTGATAAGTGCGGTTTGCGTGCTATAGTGCTTTCGAAACCCAGACTGATAGAAAGACAATAGATCGTTGGCCTCCAGATATTCGATCAACTGAGCGGTGACGAGCTTGTCGAATATTTTAGCAAAATGGGCCTAGTTAGCGATCGGGCGAATGTCGGAAGGGGAGACAAGTCATTGGATTTTTTTGAGCGGATTAACCAGCGACTTCTTCCAGATCTCGGGATACGCTCCAGTTTCGAGCGAGGAATTAAAAATATCGGTCATGGCTTTGGCTACTACAGGCATAGAGTCCTTGAAGTAAGTGAGCGGCAGGTTATCAACACTACGCCCCCTGGATTTAGGCACGGCGAATAGTGACGCCTGCAAGACCTGGGCATAAGTGAACGGCGTAACGTTGAAAGAGGGAGCTTCAGCGTTGAGCGGCAGGTGGAGAATGGAAGTTAATTCGGCGGAGGTGCAGTAGGGATGAACAGTAGCAACGGAAGCATAGTAAGCATTAAGCTCACGGGCTTCGACCGAGGCTAGAAGAGTGTTGGATCGTTTAGTGGTAAATCCGTATTTGGCTAGTTTAGCCCACATCGCCGAAGGATTTTCTGATTGCTGTAAGTGGTTCAATAAAAATGCTTCACGTGCGCGAGATATGTCGCGCTTGATCTGAGCGCGAACAGCCCTATAGCTGGCCAGGAGGGACTGGCTGTTAGCACGAATTGCTCGCTGGAAGAGCCGATCGCGGTCTTTACAGCGGGTGCGCAATGACGCCGGGAACCATGGGGCGGGGTTCCTTCTGGGGACCCTGCTGGAAAAGACCGCCTGTTCGTCAAGAAGGCTTATAGCTGCCGATTGAAAGATTTTAATCATACTATCAGGATCATAGTTCAAGTGATTTGCAAATTTACTTGCATCCAATCGATGCCTGAGCTGGCGTGAAAAATCCTCGGGGGCAAAATTTCGCTGCGCATGAAAAGGCACCGTCAAAACGATGGCCGGGAGTTTCCCTACTTATATAATGTTGTTTGACTAACACTATACAGTTGAAAGTTTCGCAGTTGAATGGTTCGTCATGTGATTATACCTATACTACATTTTGCCTTGTCTTGCTTGGTTTGTTCATTTGAAATTGATGCTCGCTATTTTATTAGACATATTTTGAACATGGATTTACCTTTACAAAAAAGAGGTACATACAGAAATACAGACCAAGGTCGCCAAATATAAATCGGTTTAAAGCATAGAGATATAAGAATAGAGGAGGGGAATTGTAGGTTTTGGTACAAGTGGAAACGTTGCCGCACTAGAAAGAGAGAGTAGATAAAAGGGAGCCACTTTTCTCGCTCTAATGACGCATGCACAGTCACCCGCTTTCAAGAGTGGGAGGAGAGCGTCACTACAGCAAGCTCCATCAGTGCAGCCGGATCGTGGCCGATCGCGCCCCACTACAATCAAACAGCAGCATGTCGGTGTGGCGCAAAGCGTTGGCTCGCTTCGTACTGCTTCGGAAGACCGAACGCACTCGAAGCATCGTTCGGCAGTGTTAAGGTTACGAATTGTTCAGCCCCACCATGCGATGTGCTGGCTACCACACACGAAAAGCATCGGCGTATCTGTGTGACAGCCAACGTCGGGTCTCCGAATCGAGCCGAGCGAATCCGAAACATTTAAATGCCGTAAATATACGGATCCATGGTGCGGACTGTGCGTACTTATGATTGAAAATCTCATCTCGTTGCCTTTTCGCACAACGTGAGATGCGAGACTCGACCGAGTCAGGAGATGAACCGAAATGATCCATTTTTTCGTGAATATAAGTCATTTCTCCCCAGGTGAGAAATCCGTTTCATGCGATTTCCAATCGATCTGTTTGAAGGATTTAAGGATTTAAAAGCATTTTTACGCCCTAGTTGCGTGATGTACTATTTTAAACGCGACATTTCAGCATATACTTCTTTCCGTGTCATCCGGGAGTTAAAGTACGTGGTACGTGTTTTTTTATGTCCTGTCCCTAGCAGGCATAATCCACGTTGAAGATCAGATCAACCCCCAAATGAGCTACAAATGAAAGGGATTTCTAGTATAATGACTCTAGTGATATCTAAAACCAAATCCGAGGTAAAGGAAAACTATTCGATCAACTAACTATAAAATCCACCATGACAATGTAGACAACCCAATGATGAGCTCAGAAGAAACCGAATGTGATCTAAAATAATTTCATTCATACCAAAAATTGTGAAGAAAAATTGCTATCATGCAGAAAGCTGGCCTAATTTTCTAATAAAAAAATAAATGTTGGTTTGAAAACAAAATTACGCGAATCCCCTCTGTTGTTTCGTTAGTGGGGTGCTTTATTGCAGTGAGTTCCCATGTCTCTCACTATCCTCCACAAAACATTTGAATAAATTTTCCCCACACAAATTTTCAAGCCATAAAAATTGGAATAACTAACTCTACATCATGTTTGAAAAGCCAAAAAATCGAAAATAAACCCCACTTCCTGATAAATACCTAAAAAACCATACTTCACGCATTGATACACATCCCAATCACCATCATTTTCACATGAATATAAATTTAACCTACTCTTTGGTGGTTGCTCGGGTTGTGAATACGAATTTTTAGGAGACATTAAGTTAAAATCATCCCTAGTGATTTTCATCGTGGCAGCACTCCCATTTCTACATTTCAAAGCTAACCTGATAACAGAAATTGTATTCAAGGTTGTAGCACCTAACCCATTCCTTTTCCTCGTTTTCGCGTCCGGCATGAGAGAAAATCCCCTTTTAGCCGTAGCATTCGAATGAGGAAATGCTCTCAGTTTTCCAAGCAGCGAACGCAAGGTTGGGTACCGGTCAGTTCCATCGGAAGCAGTGGGGAAGTAAATTTCCATCCACATTTCGTCGGATGTTAAATTGCAGCACCGTTCTTTCACGGCAGAACTGAACGCGTATGAGGAACGCCACTCTTCGCCAATGGATCTCTGATGTTGGATATCCAGTAGTTCGCAAACTTCAATCACGCGTACCAGCGTCGCTTCACAATCGAGATCCAGCAACGCAATTCGATTCTGAAAAATCGTGAGGTTTTTCAAGAAGCATCGGTTTTTGTTCGCGAAATTCCCCGACCGAAGTGGCCCTGCCAATATTCATTGCATTCGAAACCAACATCGACATCATCTAAAGTGCAGGTTTCGCGAACTGCTGCAACATCTCCTAAAGCAAATCCTTCGAACATGGTTGAAGTTTGTGAATTAACATTTTCTGTCCTTGGTAACGTGCATGGACCTTATTGGAAAAGTCAAAACCGAATTCCAAAAACTGAAAACACGCTTTCAAAAACATAAAGCAATTCATCCGCTGCATAAACTTTCATCGAACACTGTTTACCCAGAAATTACTGCAGTTCCACCGAATTACAAAGAATTTCCACAATGCAATTGTGACGCGTCAGCCATCGGGTTTCAGCATATTTCACAATCTTTGATGTAAGATCTTTAAATAGAAATTGAAATTCACGGAAAATAGCGGTCCGTTACGGACTTCCGTTAATGAATGCTGCAATATGTAATGAATGCCTGATCAGGGCAGGGCAACGTTTTTTCAGCATCGCATTGGAAGAACTATGTTTTCCAATCATCACTGAGGCATTGTCACAGCCAAGACCAATAACAAGACTCAGAGAAATTTGTCTTTGCGTCAGATCATTTTTACATTCCTTCAGAACTTTGATTGCAGAACAATCCGTGGCATTCAATCCGTGCCAAAATAAGTATCACTTGCAAAATTTTGGATATCCGGTCGGACCCCCTGAGACTAACGACAGTGTTTAGATTTTCGTAGCTTTAGTTTTCCTTACGCTCATCGCTTGCAAAACTGAAGGTTCCTTCCCTATATTCTTAAACAAATCTAGCATCACTGGCGCTAGAATCATCGGAATGTTATGCTCGGCCAAGAACGTCGAAAATCTAATTTCGGCAGCCTGAACTCGTTCTTCGAAGTCAAAACTATCCGAAGAAGAAGATGAATTTGACTCATGAATGCTTGCTGCCGAAGCATCTGACCTAATGTTGGCAGATACAACCAAACTATCCGAACCTAAGCTTCTAATTTTTTCAAATGTAACCCCGATATAGAGTGCTTATCTTTTTGAGAACGTCCACACGACATCGTAGGATTACATGGAACGCAATAATACTTTTTATCATCTTCAGCTACTTCCCTAAATCATACTCCATTTCGGACGATCATCGTACCATTGATGTTGACATTTTTCTGCTGACATTTTTGATATTTTATTTGACGGCTCGGACGGATCCATTTCTGATCCTTCGTCACAATAAAAATGATATCATCAGCACGAATCGTGCGATATCAGTGGCAAACGAAAGCAACAATCGACACACGAAAAGTAAAAAACCTAAAGGCGTGTCCTCACTGAGGCAACATTGTCGATCGACTCTGTCGATCGATATTGTCGATTCGGTATGTACGAGTAAATCGACTTTGTCGATCGACAAAATATGTCGATCGACATGTCGACTGGTTTCCCATCAACTGGCGGTAAAAATCAAAGGGTAGTCGAGTCAACTTCAGAGTGTGGACGTGCCACAAGACATTCGACGTTCGACACTCGACAGCGTGCAGTTGTATCGAGGTTAATTCGCAAAATGGAATGGGAAAAAGAAAAAGTTATGGCGTTTATTGAAGCGTACAAATCCAAAACTAATCTATGGAAAAGTACGAGCGAATTTCACAAAGATCGAAACATGAGGCACGATATTTTTGGCCCGATATTTTGCAACAAATATTCAAATTCACTTTCCGACATTCTAAAAAAATTTCTGAAACCGCCGTTGCATCTGAATTCGAGGTTCAAAATGTCGGTATCGTCTTTTTTCAAATCGTCCATCCGATTACTGCCACTGTATATATTCCTACTATGAAGACTTGGCCGAACCCAAAATCTTCTTTGACGCGACTTTTTCTTTTTAGACGCGATAATGATAAAAGCGGCGCAAGCAATAATGGCATCACCTTCGTCATCCATATTGGCGTCGACTGATCGATTCGACAAATATTCTGCCGATAGGTCGAATTTTTCCGACTTGTCGATCGACAGTGTCGATCGACTCTGTCGATCGACCATGTCGACTCAGTGAGGACAAGCCTTAAGACACGCGATATTTCTATCTACACAATTAGAAAATGTAAAAGAACGATCAGAATACTTCAATTTTGGAGGTCACACGAAAGAATGTCAGTGAAAACCAAAGCACAGGGCAATTCACAAATTCTGAAGAATTAAAAAAATAACCGAATTTAGAAATACCACATTACCATTACCAGAAATAATTAAACACACGATAATCGTATTACTATAATAAAATCACCGCTATTTAAACTGAACTTTTCACTAACATGAGTATCGATCCTGGCGATTTAACGAACTTCACAAGCCTGTGTTGCAACCGGAAACTGGAGCTGCTTGTACATACATTGCTAGAAATTCGCAATGGTGAATGTTACGTCCACGTAACTTTTACAAATAGTTCTCGCGCCTCACTCCATAAAATTTCGCAATTCAAGATCCCTTCTAGCAAGCACCACTGCAGCGTGTTGATTGCTGACGTCAGAAGCGTAAGAAACTGCTTATCGCATGGAACTTTCCATAAACCAAGCAATAGGAGAACATCCTCCCTTAGACTAGGCTACGCCCCACCATGCGCCTTCCGCCCTTGGTGAAAATCTTGCGATGAGCATCGCTGCTGCGTCCAGAATAATCTTGGTGGAGGGGATAGATTTATCACTTTTTTCGGGTATAAATACGAGGCAAAAATCAGGCAAAGTTGTCATTTCATTTTGAGAGACTTCTCGAAAGGTTGGCCAATTCTATATCCTCTGAATCTCGAACGACAAGAATATTCCAAGTCTTCACTTTGAATTATTCTAAATTCCATATCCACTGAATCCTACTACATCTCGAACGACAAGAATATTCCAAGTCTTCACTTTGAATTATTCTAACTTCCATATCCACTGAATCCTACTACATCTCGAACGACAAGAATATTCCAAGTCTTCACTTTGAATTATTCTAACTTCCATATCCACTGAATCCTACTACATCTCGAACGACAAGAATATTCTAAGTCTTTACTTTGAATTATTCTACAAATTCCAATTTCAAATCACGAACTCGAATATTATTATAATCCTAGAGACTCTGAATCACGTAGCCTGAAATCCGACTCGTATCCAAGATTTTTCTCGATAGATTGATATTTCATTTTTGTACGCAACTCGCATTTAGCTAAATACAAATTACATTGTTCTCCATTTGAATTGTGCTTAGCAAACCTACAACCATCGCCACGCAATCCCAAATTATTCCTCACCTACGTTCGTGCCAGCGTATAATCCGCTCCGCCGGACTGTGCCGCATACTCGACAAGAGTATTACCAATCCCAAATTATTCCTCACCTACGTTCGTGCCAGCGTATAATCCGCTCCGCCGGACTGTGCCGCATACTCGACAAGAGTATTACCAATTCACCTTATTCCTCACCTACGTTCGTGCCAGCGTATAATCCGCTCCGCCGGACTGTACCGCATACTCAACGAGAGTATTACCAAATCCTATAACGTCATGGTTTTCCATCATAACTCAACAGCAACGTAATTTCACCAAATAGTTTAATCTTTAGCATATTCTGTATTTGAATTAGTAGTGTGTACTTAGGGCATTGAAACTAACGATAGGCCAGACCTTGGTCCCCGGTGGAGAGGGCGGAAACGTCTTGCCCCAAAACAGAGGTCACATCAAAATTGTTACGTGTCGTACGTCAGCTTCACAATCTTTGGATTTATAACGCTGTACGAATTCGCGGACGTAACAGTGAAATTCGCTAGGTGTTTTTTGATTTTAATCTTTGACGAATTCGAGGATACGCAGTCATTTCACTGAAAATTTCATATGTTCCTATCTCATTTTAGATTACCGTAATCTTCAAAGTACGCTGGGGACACCACATGAAAAAAAAACGCGTACCACGTACTTTACCTTCCGGGTGACGCGGAGAGAAGTACATGCAGAAATGTCGCGTTTGAAATAGTACATTACACAACTAGCGCGTAAGAAGGCTGTTGAACCCTGAAATCCGTGAAACAGATCGTTTGGAAATGTCGTGAAACGGATTTCCAACCTCGCGAGAAACGAAATTTTTCTTAGATTTTGTTTGCAACAAATATCGAAAATTCCTATGGATAAAATGAACTTTGTGTTGGAATTTGTTTAAAACAATTATGCAAAATTCCTGTGGAATTTTTTTTCCTCTCGTCAATTATAGCGCGATCGATTGAAAATCGCGTGAAACGGATTTCTAAGCTGGCACGAAATGAACTTTTGTTAGAATTTGTTAATAACAATTATGAAAAATTCCTGTGGAAAATTTTTTCTTCTCGCTAAGTATAGCGCAATCGATTGGAAATGGCGTGAAACATATTTGCAACCTGGTGAGAAATTACTCCTATTGACGAAAAAATGGTCGATTTTGTTTCAGCTCCTGACTCGGTCGAGTTCCGCATCTGACGTTGCGCGAAAAGTCAACGAGATGAGATTTTCAATCGCAAGTACGCACAGTCCGCACCATGGGTCCGCACATTCACGGAATTCAAATGTTTTGGATTCGCTCGGCTCGAATCGGAGACCCGAACGTTGGCTAATCACGCAGATAGGCCGCTGCTTTGCACCTGAAAGGCGTATTTTTTCGCTGGGAGTCATATTGTCATTTGAAAGTTCTAACGGACCTTGCTATGAATACTCTTCCGCAGAAAATTACTGTGGTACGATCCCAATTCTGCGACCCGCAATTCACAACATATACAAACTACGACTACGCCAGATTTGTGATTATATATCACAGGATGTAATCCCAGATTACAAATTAATTATTTGCCTTACAGACAAAACCGAACTCATGCCAGAAGAAAAGAACAAAATCATCCGAGAAGCACACGGTATTTCAATTTTCGATAATCAACTACAATTCTCCACCGTTTGGTTTGCGAGGCATCATTTTTTTTTGGGAACCACCCAAATAGGCGAGTTGTACGGTGACTTGGAGTATCTGATGACTCGTTTATTGAGCATCTCTATCATTTGGCGAGAAATTTCAGCCCTATGACATTCCGGTGGCCGGTAGGATGCGTTGTTGATTGCCTTATTGTCGGTCAACTATCTGGTGATGTGCGGGGCTTGTGCATGGGAGAGGATCTCCTTCGAACGTGAAAATTTCGTGATATGCTTGAATGATTTTGGATACGGATTCTTGGTGAGCGCGTTCGATGTGTCCCAATCTTATGTGATCTCTCAACAGTTGCAAGCGTTTATTTAGTTCGCTATGTGTTATTGAGAATATTCTTTCCTGCGCAAGGTTCGCAGATGTTACTGATACTTGACCGATTGTTATTTTTATTGGTTCTGCTTTGTCGATGTGGATAGGGATTTTTACTTCTCCATTGTCCACGTGATATAGGGCATCGGGAACGCCATCGATATTTTCGATTAGAAGGTCACCTGACTGTTGTGCCACAGATACGGAGACTTTAGTGATACTATTAGCCGGTATATAAATCTAATTGGCCTGTAGAGGGTGTTTTTTACCGTTGAGTTGCAGTACATCTTTAGTTAAGCAATAGTCGTACGCATGTAGAAAGGGTAGACCGATTAAACCATCCTCAGGCATGGGGAAACCATCTGGAACTATGTAAAATGAGTGTCGTTTACCTTGAAAGTATAAATTTGTCATTTCTTCGGTCTTATGTTTATCTCTTTCCATAGTGAATCTTCCTGCTTTCTTTCGTACTTGGTGTTCTGGAGAGACGAGTCCTTTTTTAATGAGATTAATTGAAGATCCATTGTCAGTTGATAATTTTCCTGTTTTATTTATTCCCCACAATCGGATTGCGACTGATTGTAATCTTCCAGACACTGCTGATACTTTGTCGTTTCCTGATCGATCAGCTCGTTTTCCTCCTGGTCGCTGGTTTTTTCTTCGCTCGGATCTATATCCGTCAGTCGCACCTGGCTGTTTCACGATGGTCTCTTTGAATTGTACACCTGGTGAAAATTTTGAGTTTGGTGACTTTTGGCATAACATTTTTCGTTCGTGTGGCCGGTTCGTTTACATTTGTTACAAAACAGCTTCATTCGATCACCCAAGGACAGCGAATGATTAGGTGCTCGTGACCCGGTAAAAGTGATATTAATAGTCCGATCGCGTGCCGCAGCACGTTGTTGATCAGATACCTGAGTGGAGCGTCTTTTGCTTTGCTTTTCTCTGATCCAGTATTCAGCTTCGAGTCCTTTTTGGTAAGCTGCGCTGACGTCATCGGGTCGCTGGGAGCGTACTTACGATCCGATTTCCTCTCTTAGATTCATAACATAACGTTGGGTCGCACACTTCTCTTCGATCTGCATCGCTATACTGCTATGTCACGTGCTGGAATGTCCGTTTTGGACAGCGTATTTTAATTCGTTCAAAAGTTGGCGAAAACGTACCGTATAAGCTTGTATAGTTTCGCCTGGTTGTTGACGAATGTTGTCGACACGTGAACGAGCTGTTTCAACAGAAGTTGTTATAGCTCCATTCTGTTTGAGAGCGTCGTATATAGCTCTTCGTACGTTTCAATACGCATATATCTTATAGCTCGCTTAGCATTATCTTGAATTTTTTCAGTTAATATGAAATCGAGTAATAGATCGGGTTGAGAACTACGATCCCTCGCTCGCCACACGCTACGGATAAAATCTTTGGTACCTATATCGTCTTTTCCACGAAGTATTTCGATGGTGTGTATCATCTCCTTGGCCGGACACATAATATTGTTTACAGCAGTGAGGGCCTTTCTTCGGGCTGAGCAGATTGCGTGTATGTCTCGTCGTGCAGAGCGTGTTCTGGCGATGAAGAGGTAGGAGTCTGCGAGCGTGAATAATGTTGCGAGGCGCGTTTGATTGGAGTTCCGCGAATAATTGGTTGCGCAATTTCGTCATCGCTTTGTTGCTCGTCTTCGGTGGCGAGTATTTGCATGTGTTTCACGAGTTTTCTGATATCGCGTAATCGGTTTTCGTTTTCTTGATTTGCTGTTTCGAAGTGCTGGTCGGTTGATTCTAATTTTTCGGAAATTCGTTGATATCTTTTTTCGGCGAGAGCTCCTTAAGCCTTGATAGTTTTCATAATTTCATTTAGAATAAAATTTTCTGACATCAGAGTAGAAGCGTCGGTTTTTGAATTCTGCATTTTAGGCGTCCTTGTCAGTCTCGTCACTTTCCTCAGTTGAAAAATGCTGCTTCGAAATTCTATACTCGTAGAATGCCAGAGTATTGGTTAAATTATTTACTCTAAGGATACCTTAAGTAACTCGTAAGCCTTATTTTTCTGATCTCCTTGAGTGTACTTAGACTATCGGCTACGGGTGTAACGGGTGTGTTATCGCGACGCGGTTGACCGTAAAATATCTTTTCTTTTCTTTAACTCTGTTATTGAGAGGTAAGTTGTTACAAACTTGACCAATAATTCACAGTAGCGTGTCGATTTTATTAACGGAGGATATAGATTCGCGGATCCAGTCCTACGGGTCGAATTCTTACGTGAATGACGAATCTGATGCGTTGCAGCTGGTTAGGCGATGTCCTGATGCACCGTAGTACTTTGGAGTCGTCTCAGGCTGCTGTTAGATAATCGAAGTCGGGACGTCCACGATGCAAGCTCTGCTTGGTGACGTCTATTTCTTTCTTCTTCAGTATGCAGATACGTTCAGAGATCGGAATGTAGTCCGATATAACGTAGTATATCTTCCTAAATCCTTTACTCGTAACGCTTACTACATTCGCCGTGCAGGATTTTTCGAGATTTCCCGTGTAATCGTACAGGAGTCCGCAGGGTTCCCGGATTCGTCACAAGATAGTATTCTTTTGATCGTAATCGTTGACTTACTATCCTGGCAGGATATGGCAGGATGGCCAAAATTTGTCACGGGGTAAATTGCAAAAAATACACTTTTTACCCTTTTTCGTTGAAAATAAGTAGAAGTCTTTATCATTAGCAAGGTATATGGTTTACGTTTGAAGTTTAGATGAATGAGACGCTCTGACGAGTAGAGCGCGGGTGACCGTGGCGCGGGTTTAGAATAAGTACCTTATCGCTAGCAAGTTTAAAGTAAGGAACCACAGATGGCGAACCCAATAGGCACCGTTCTGTGCTGCTGTGTGGTCAAAAATACAACTAATAGCGGTTCTGATGGTTTAGGTATTGCAGCTGCACCGAGACCGAGTGTTCGACCCCGGTATCACTGCGGGGCCCATTTACAAGTTTCTGCTCCCCAGAGGAATCACAATGGCGGATGAGAATATCTATCAACGTGGACTCCAAAACAGCCATGTAATCATGGAGACTTGAGGACAGGAGGCTGAACGGTCCCCAAAACGTGGTCGAATACCTCCTGTCGAGCGGCACAATGGGCTCTGGTGTACATTGAGTTCCGGTTAGTGATTGGTCCGTTACCATGCAGCGTGTGCCACTGACCAGTCACTGACCGGCGCTCAGGGTACTTCAGCTCTCGCAGACCCGCTCAGCAGGAGTTACTCTACCACGTTTTTGGGACCATTTCCACAGTATTACGTTCGGCCTCCTGTCCTCCATGGATGTAATTATAGATTGCACATTCCTTGCATTGCCTGCGGTGATGCTAAAAGTGAGAGTGAAGGAAACCATAAACATAGATTATGGAGTGCGCGTTCGAGCAGAAAAATAGCTCCATACCAGGGATGAGCGATATTGAAAAAACATCGATGTAAACATCGAAGGGTAAACATCGATGTCCGATAAATATAGAACTTAAAACATCGATGTTAGCTAAACGAAATATTTTAAGACACTTTAATCAATAACTGCACGACGATAACAATAATCGTAGATGATTTTATTATTTAACCAAAGGTAGAACTTCTATTCACAACGGATTCTACATATTTTGAACTTGGCGTCGTCTTTCTGGTTTTTGGCGCGTTCGAACAGAGTACGATCTAGTGCTAATCTCAAAAACTAGAGTTTCCCGACGCGTCTCTGGGGGAACAGGGGCGGAAATCTAACTCCGCTGACTGGTGACAAGGGTGCCATAAATCGATAGCCGTCGTGCGTCGCTATACTTATATTTAGCGGCCATGGACAGGCGAGGACTCGATTATTCTTGATTCACTAATTTCGCAAAATACTCTTCATTACAGAATAAATTCATGACTGCATCTGTAGCGATCTTTGGCGACAAATATCCTTGAACTCGCGATTATTATCAACAAAGATTTGAGGGCCTGCTGCGAAGTCAGCGTTGAGAAAGAACTCCCCCGGAACGGACAGAGTGGTGCCGTACAACATCTCTGCCGGTGCGGCCTGTATATTTTCCTTGAGGCTCGTGCGCAACCCGAGTAGGACGGTTGAGAGAATTTCCGTCCACGGTTTTGGAGAACACATCAGAGCTGATTTCAACACGCGATGTCAGCGCTCAATGATTTCGTTAGATTGAGGGTGGTACGGTGATGTCCTCATCTTATTGCAACCGATCAATTTTGACAATAATAGAAAAAGACAAGATTCAAACTGAGGACCCTGGTGCGAGGTGATTGTCGTTGGTGTACCGTAATGCGTTATCCAGTGATCAAATAAGGCTGTAGTCAGTGTCAGCCGTAGTATCCTTGAGAGGAACAGCTACAGGCCGTTTCGAGAACATGTGTGTTCCGGTACGACGATGATGACTAAATGAATGTTTTTGAACTAGTCGTCTGGTATTTCTACGTGTTTGGGCGGCTGACGAGTGTGACGCTGGATTTTTGAGTGTTGGCACGGAGGACACTCTTTGGCCCAAGTAGTAACGTCTTTCTTGATGCCTGGCCAAACGCATTTTTCCCGAACTTGACGTGAAGTGATACTTCTGCTTGGATGTGAGAGACCGTGGATGATGTCGAAGGCAGCTCTGCAAAGCGTCTTGAGCAAGTATGGTCGTACGGTTCCCGTTGCAATGTCGCAGAAAATCGTCGCGCCGTCTAGATTCCGCGCGTGGAATTTGAATGAAGTTCGCTGATCTTTGAGAAGCTGTGCAAGCTCTTCATCTTTCTGCTGGTGTTTCTGAATTGTCTCCGTCTCCAACACCGTTGGCATGTTGATTGTGTTAATTCTTGAGAAAGCGTCTGCAACTAAGTTGTCCTCACCCTTTACATAGGTTATGTGTGTTGTATACTGCAAGATGTAATCAAGCAGCCTCAACTGGCGTTCGGACGCTTTACCAAGGTTCTGTTTAAAAGCGTAAACCAGGGGCTTGTGATCCGTCCGTATAGTAAAAACTCGTCCTTCGATCAAGTGCTTGAAATACTTAACAGCTACGAACATCGCAAGAAGCTCTCTGTCGTACGTACTGTAGCGAGTCTCGGTGTCTGTGAGTTTCCTGGAGAAAAACTCTATCGGCTTTCATTCTCCATGTTCCTGCTGCTCAAGCGTGGCTCCAATGGCGTGGGATGAAGCGTCGGTTGTTAGACTGAGAAGAGCATGTGGTGTCGGAAAAGCCGTGAGTGTGACGGATGACAGGAACTCCTTGGGATTCTCGAAAGACGTTTTGGCTTGAGCGGTCCAAACGATGGCATACTGTCCGTTTTTGAGTCTTTAAGATAGCCTGTAAGAGAAAGTTGGAGTTTTGCTGCGTCTTTCACACAAGAGCGGTAGTAATTAATGAGTCCTAGGAACTGTCGCAATTCCATTACCGTCGATGGTAAAGGATAGTCGTCAATGGCCTTGACTCTGCGGGTGGGGCTAAGTATCGCTGGTGAGTTGATATCCAAAGAAGTCGACCCGTTTTTGCCAAAAGACGCATGTGTTGAGATTAATGAGCAAGTTCTTGACCGAAAGTCATTGGAAAACTTGCTCCAGATGGTTTTTGTGCTGCTCTTCACTCTGAGACTTGACAATTATGCCATCTATGTATACGAAAACAAAGTCCAAACCTCTCCAGATGTAATCAATGAATCTCTGGAATGTCAGCATATCGTGATTTAATCCAAAAGGCATTCCGATGTACTCGTACAATCCCCAGGGCGTTACGATGGCCGTTTTGGAAATGCTGTCCGGGCGAACAGGGATTTGATTGTAGGCTCTCTCGAGGTCGGTGGTGGAAAAGATGCTCTTTCCGTACGTGACGAGGAGCAAGTTCTGAATCAATGGAGGCGTACATCTGTTTGGAACAGTGATATTGTTCAACTTCCGATAATCCCGGCACAGTCGATACGTGTGGTCCATTTTTTTCACCAGATGAATCGGGCTGGGCCACGGGCTGTTGGATGGACGGATAACCTTGCAGTACCAAAGTCGCTGTATCTCTGCTTTGGCCGCAGATGCCTTCTCACCGAAAAGTTTGCGAAAGCGCTCAGTGACAGGTTGGCCTGTAGTGGCGATCGTGTGGCTGAATTCGCTGTTGGTCTTCGGACAGAACGGCCCCGGCTTCGTAATGTTGACGTACTTCTGCAGCAGGTTAAAAAAAGGCATGGATGTGCTGATCGTGGTGCTGTGTACACTCGTTTCAATCATCTCCTTTTGAAGAGCACCCCGTAGTCGCATCGATCAACTGTGCATCCTCAAGTCAATGAGAAGGTTGTGGTGGATCAGGAAATCAGCTCCAGAATTGCTTTTGGAACATCTGCGATTATAAATGACCACCGAAAGTCGCGCCGTAATCCAAAGTCTACGTTTCCGTCGTGGGAACCATAAGTTTGAATCGGAGTTAAATTCGCTGCAAATAAATTAAATTCATTGTGGCGAAAGCGGTCTTTAAAGAAACTGATGGAAACCAATCACACCACAGATCCGGAGTTAACCAGATATCGAATGTGTGTTCTTCTGTCATAAAGATGTAGCCTTGTGTCGGTTGAAGTGTTGCCGATGTTAGAGATGCTGTCGAAATTGACCACGTGAGTGCTCGACAGCATTGTTAGTTTCCCGAATTTGGAGTAATTGGAAAGGTGCATGGTGCGGTACAGCGTTAGGCATTGTGACCAAATTTTCGATGGTAAAAGCATGCTCCCTGCGGTGTTACACTTCGATCTTGTCGCCCTGGAACGCGATCGGCCACGAACACGGTGACGAGGATTGTCGCTGTTGTTATCTTGTTGTTTCTTCAAATCCAAAATCTATTTCATGCAGAAGGCCATGGCTGATTGAAGCTCGTGAAGCTTGACTTCGAGAACTGATTGCGGAGGAGTTTTCGGTCCGTGCTGCGTCTAACTCAGCGCTGCGACAGAACTGGGGTGCACAGTTATACTTGGATTGGACATTGTAACAGAATCCATCAGACGGTCCGCCATCTCCGCTAGTGCACTTAGATTAAGAGTGTCTGATATGATGAGTAATGGTCTTATTGAACTGGAAAGGCGGTTTATTGAGGATTGTGTAGGAATGTATGAGTGGTGAGAAAAGAACTATAAAGTCTCGGATACTGTAGACGTGTGTTTGTTGCATAGCGTGCTACAGACAACTGACTTGAAGAACGTAGAGACGAACGCTCGAACGTTCGTCTCTCTGTATGAGATCTGCGCGCGCATGCGCTTGGATTATTCTCGACGTGCGAGAACTCCTTTTCCAACACTCCCGCCGTTTGAGTACGTCGAGAGTCCTATTCCTAAATTAACGCACAGAAAATCGAATTGACTCTTTGGTAGTGTTTTGGTAAATATATCGGCTAATTGCCGTTCTGTCGGTACATATTCTACCGATATTTCCCCATTTTCCACAATCTCTCGTATATAATGATACTTAATGTCTATATGTTTGGTTCTTTTGTGGAATTCGGGATTCTTTATTACACGAATTGCACTTTGATTGTCTACTCGTAATACTGTCGCAGTATCAGGTAAACACCCGAGATCATTTAGCAATTTTCTTAGCCAAATGGCTTCTTTCGCGGCCGCTGCTGCCGCAACATATTCAGCTTCGGTGGTGCTGAGTGTGACTAATTTTTGTCGTTGAGACGACCATGACACTATACCATTCGACACACAAAACGCATACCCTGTGGTGGATCTGCGCGTTTCCACATCGCTTGCAAAATCGGAATCCGAGAAACCCAGTAGTTCTATAATCGCTTGTATAATTTATACCAATTTTGGTTGTTCCGATCAAGTAACGAAAAATCCTTTTTACGGCTTGCCAGTGACTCTCGTTGTGATTACTCAGATATTTACTAACTGAGTTCACAGAATACGCGATATCTGGTCTTGACACAACTGCGAGAAACATTAGCGACCCGACCGCTTCTCGGAACGGTACATTATTTGACTCCACAATATGGCTTTCATTCGGAGTTAAGTTTGCGTATGGATCGGCAGGGACGCTTGCAGCTTTTACTTCGTTCATTTTGAATTTACTCAGAATTTTATTAGTGTACGCTTCTTGATGTACGAAAAGCGTCTTTTTCTCTCGATCTCGTACTATTTGTACCCCGACAAAAATTTTCCCGTCTCCAAGCGTAATTTCGAACGCGCTTTTTAAAGATTTTACAACCGACTCGAGAGCTTGACTACTTCTTACTGCTATCAGCCCGTCGTCCACAAAAAGAGCTAAAAATACTTCGGTACCGTCAACTTGACCCCGAAATATGCACTTCTCGGCCTCTGTCTCGCAAAAACTGTATTGTCTCAAAAATTCGCGAAATTTTTCGTTCCAGCACCGGGGTGCCTGTTTCAAACCGTACAAGGATTTGTTTAGTTTGCACATGAAATCTTGATTTTCTTCTTTCTTGATCTCGAGCCCCTCTGGTATTTCCATGAGAATCTCCTCCTTCAGTTCCCCATGGAGGAAAGCCGTTCTCACATCGAATTGTGCGAGTTCTAGATACTTTTCAGCCACCATGGCCAGTAGGACTCGTAAAGAGTCGTATCGCACGACTGGTGAGAAGGTCTCGGTGTAGTCGAGGCCCTCTTTCTGTTGAAACCCTCGAGCACAGAGTCGTGCTTTATACCGGTACACATTGCCTGATGTGTCTCGTATGACCTTGAAAACCCATTTTGAATCGATGGGTTTTCGATCGTTCTTTCTTGGTACAATTGTCCAAGTTTCGTTCCGTTCATGTGCATCGAATTCTTCTCTTATGGCTTCGACCCAATTTTCGGCCTCTGAACTATTCATTGCCTCCTGTAACGTGTTAGGCGGATTATATTCTGCAAAATCGACCACATACCTGGCTGGCAACCGGATGTTGCTTCGGTCTCGCAGTTGTCTAGCCTGATTGGGCTGTTCGGGTTCTTCTTCGCGACGAGCTTGTATTTACTCGTCTGCTCCAAGTTCAGCTGCCTCGGGTTCTCCCTGTTCCTCGAAAACTTCTGGCTCATCTTCGTTATCAGCAACAGGGAAGGTGTATTCGAATTCTTCTTCTTCCGACGATCCATGCTTCGACTTCTCGTTGAAGGTGACGTCCCTCGACACCGATATTCTTTTTGTTTCAGGATTGTACAGACGATAGTTTGTTGAGTCGTTCTGATACCCGACTAGAATCAATTTTACTGATTTTCGATCTAGTTTCTTGCGAAACTGTTTGTCAATATGCATGTAGGCATCTGACCCGAACACACGGAAATGAGACACGTCTGGCGGTTTTCCCGTCCAAATCTCGTATTGCGTCTTCTCGTTACCGGTCGATAAAACTCGATTAAGCACGGTGACTGCCGTACCGACTGCTTCAGCCCACAGAGAGAGAGGGAGATTCTTCGCCGTAATCATCGTACGAGCACTCTCTCGACAATCGTCCTGTTATCGCGCTCGGCTTTGCCGTTTTGTTGCGGCGTGTATGGCGCCGTGTTTACCAACTCGATCCCTCGAGTTGTGAGATACTGCTTCATTTCTCGATTGCAATACTCACGCCCATTGTCCGTGCGTAACACCTTCATTGGTTTGCCGAACTTGTTGTCGATTAACCTCTCGAACTTCTTGAAAATAACAAAAACGTCAGACTTATGTCTCATAAAATAAACATACCGAAAACCTGACGCATCGTCTTTGAAGGTTATGCAGTATCTCGAGCCACCTGTCGATTCCACCGAGAGTGGACCACACACGTCTGAGTGTATGTATTCTCCGGGTTGTGTGTTTCTTTTTCCTTCGGTCTTCTTGAACGCAAGTCTGTGAGATTTTCCGAAAACACATGATTCGCAAAAGAAATCGTCAATGTCGGTTAGTTTCACACCACGAATTAGCCCTTTTTGTATAATTTCACGCAACACTCTATTGTTTACATGTCCCATGCGCTCGTGCCAAACGCGCAAGTTCACTGTTGACACATTCGCTTCATTTTTGACACTCGATTTCTTGGGTCTGAAAAACATACGATAGATTTTGTTGTCTTGTTTCACACCGATTCCAAAACTTTCACCGCCACGATTTAAGGTCACGTACTGTCCTTTGAACATAACCTCGAACCCTTTTGACGTACACACGCCGACCGAGAACAAATTTTTCCGGAGTTTGGGAACGTATAACACGTTTTCAATGCGCGCTTCGCACCATTTGCCATTCACAAGTCTCTCGATTTCTACCGTGCCGGTACCGGTAATATCGCACACGCCGTTATCCCCGAGCGATATTGATTCGCCACTCCTCGGGAAAAACTCACTATACCACTCTCGTCGGTAAGTGATGTGCCTAGAGGCACCACTGTCGGTAATCCAAACATCACTTGTATCGACTGCCATGAATCGTTGGATGGCCTCACTAGGTGGCGCTACCTCTGTTTTCTTGTGTTGCTGGCCGCTCTCACGACCGCGTGCACCGGAAGTCGCAACAAACGCACATTCACTAGAATTTTCACCGTCTTTCTTTTTGTCCTTTTTCTTTTTTCGACACTCGCGAGCATAATGACCTTTTCTTTGGCAATAAAAGCACTCGGCACTCGTTTTGTCACTTCCCCGATTTTTCTCACTGTTTTTGCTTGCACTTGCGGTCGACTCTTTCTTTTTGTTCCCGCCAAGACTCACAGCGGCTAACGCTCGAGTGACGTCATCGTCTCCCTCAAGTCGGCTCTCTTCTTTTATTAATCGTTCCAGTAAATTTTCGAGCGATTGGTTGTCTTCCGGCACACTATCCCACGCAGTTTGGAGGGCGTTGTACCGGGATGGAAGGCTACCGAGAACCTTCACCATGATAGCCGTGTCTGAGACGTTCTCTCCCAGATCTTTCAGCTGAGCCACCATGTTTTGTACTCGAGACACGTGTTGCACTACTGACTCGTTTAAGTCCATGCGATGCCCATGAAATTTTTGCAACAACAGCATCTTATTTGATGCGGATCTCTGTTCGTGGATTCTTACAGTTTATCCCACATTTGTTTGGCTGTTGTGCACTCCAGCAAGCAGTCAAGTTGAGAATCCTCGATCGAGGACGATACAATACACATGGCCGTTGCATTGTCTTTTACCCACTTTTTGGCGTTGGCTGAGTCAGCGTCTGCCGGCATCACTCGCGCACCCGTCACGATATCTTGAATCGCGTTCGCGATAAGCATCGAATTCATTCGAAACTTCCATGCTTGGAAATTCGAGCCGTCGAACTTTTTGATGTTCTTGAACAGGGTTGTTTCCGACATGTTCGTTCACTTAATTTTTTTCTCGGTTTTGTCCACCGTTCTTTCGATTACACAAATCTATTTTTCCGCAGGCTGCGTGCCTGGGCCCATAACCTATTGAGGATTGTGTAGGAATGTATGAGTGGTGAGAAAAGAACTATAAAGTCTCGGATACTGTAGACGTGTGTTTGTTGCATAGCGTGTTACAGACAACTGACTTGAAGAACGTAGAGACGAACGCTCGAACGTTCGTCTCTCTGTATGAGATCTGCGCGCGCATGCGCTTGGATTATTCTCGACGTGCGAGAACTCCTTTTCCAACACGGTTTACCCACAAATTGTGTAGCATTTCTTCGTTTCCGGAGTTGGCTGCCAAATCCTTCATCTCGGTTAAAAGCTGCGATGGCTTTTTGTCGCCGAGGATCAAGTCGTTCAGCAGTCGATGCATTTGTTTCTGTCTGGACTCTCTGATTCGATGGATAATCGTTTGCTTCAGCGTGTGGAAGTAGCATAGAGACGAAGGAAGAGAAAGAGAGAGGGTAAGAAGGAAAGAGCGAGAACTGAAGCGGAGCCGTGGAAGTAGGAGAAAGACGAGTGCGAGGGAATGGGAAGGCAAGGCAGGACGAGACAGACGATCGGTCGCGGTCCCAGAAGAAGAAAAGGAGAGATCTGTCTAACAGGATAGGACGCCACATAATCATAATCAGAGAGTGATATATCCTGGGTCTATACGGCGGCGGACTGCGAGAAGGACCAACATCTACTGAAAGATCTGTCGAGGTTCCCTCCGCAGCAGACCAAGATCAGCGCCTCCATCTCTCTCTCTCCCTCCCGATAACAAGAAGTGTGCTAGCCGAGGAGCAAACGGGAGTTATCCGGGGCCGGCGTGTGTGTGTGCGTGTGAGTTCATGAATCTGTGTTGTCTTTAATTTAAGATTGATTAAGTGTCTCTTTTCTACAAAGCTTAGCATAGTATCGTCCGTCCTAATCCATAGTGTCCATTATTAACATAGATTTCATAAATAAAAAGAGAATCATTACAAGCGTCTCATCTTTGTTAGTGGATGGTGGAGAACAGAAAATATCAGTGATTTGTTGCAGCGTAGGAGCATCCAGACCTCTCAGCGCAGCATTGTACTTGACGTTGTCGCTGCGTGTCTTCAACGTTGCAAATTCTGCTTCGATTAAGTAGAACCAACTGTCTGGTCGATCCTTCGTGAAAGCAGATAGTGGAGGGGTGCTGACGGCGGAAAGAAATTCGACATCGACTGCAGCAGACTGCTGAGTGGGGGTATGTCCCGGTTTATTCTGATTTTCCGTTTGCAAACTTGAGAGCTGCTCTGTATTTGTGCTGGGTAACGATTATTCTCCTGATTCTGAGTGGGTCTGTGATCCATTGGGAAGCATCTCGCTTACTTTAGTATATTGGAGTATCTTGGTACTGACCTCGTGGTAAGGGAACCCTGCGTCGCCGCGTGTGCTCGCTGGCTCGATTTTTTTTCTTTTGTTGAAGAAAAATCACGTCGGGGTCAGCAATTATAGCCGTCGTCGTGCGTGGCTATACTTATATCTAGCGGATTATTATGGTAAGCTATTCCTAGGGACTTTTGCCCTGCCTAGTTTACTGCCTAGAGTTACGTGCATGCCACAAATCTAAAGATAGTGTCATCTAGTCTGTGCTGCCAGAACATGGGCCGACCGTGCACCACTACAATCGAACAGCGCCATGTCGGTGTAGCGCAGAGTGTTCGGCGGAATGTTTCGGAAGACCGAACAAACCCTAAGCAAGGTTCGGCTGTGTTCAAGGTTATCAATCGCGCAGCCCCATTGGCGGGGTACGTTGCTCAAAGATGCTTCGGGTTCATTCGGTCTTCTGAAACATTCCACAGCGAGCCGAACACTCTGCACCATACCGACATGCCGCTGTTCGATTGTAGTGGTGCATGGTCGGTGGGAACCCGCGGTAGAACATCTCGAATGACATTGACCCGTGAAAGCAAAAAGCTTATTGCAACAGGAAAATAAAATGAGTGGGTGGATCTTTGAGTATTATAATATACACAAGGCGTAGACGAAATACAAAAAAATAAGTGGAAATATAGATGTTCGATTTTTTATTTGTAACATCGGTGTTTTGAAAAACTTAACATCTATGTCTCACCGTTCAACATCGATGTTTTCGAAATATCGCTGAATATCGATCATTCCTACTCCATACACTTAGCCCCTCATCAACACCCAAATGAGTTGATTTTTTTAATCGTTTGTAGGTCGTTTGTAGGTGTTTGATAGTAAGTAGTTGATTGATAATTCATAAAAAAAAATTACCTAGGGAATTTATTCTATGTTGACCCCTCATTAACCTTAAATATTATCGGATTTGATTTCTCAGGCCCGGAATCGTTTGTAGGTCGTTTTTAGGTATTTAATACCGCTCTTCCAACGTTTGATGGCCTCCGGATTATCCGGAAAAACAAAAAAAAAATTAGGTAACAGGATTTGCGGAAGGAAATTTCTCTAGGCTGATTTGATACAATTTTGTCACGAAATTGCAATTCGAAATCAGGTGTAACCGCCTGCACGTAGTTTGTAGATGATTACCTAATGAATTCTCGGCCGATTATCTGGAAGAATTGAAAAAAAATACAATATCAAACACCAACAAACGACCTATAAACGATTCCGCATAGACAAACTCGAATTCGGTCTCAGGATGAAATAAAAAAATAATTTTCTTATTTGTGTGATACATAACCTCACCTCCGATGATATTTCATGAAACAAAATAGATCGAAAAACTTAATTTATAGCCGACCGAGTAATATTACTTTTGATGATTTTATTTTCATTCGTAATCACTCAATTGTGAATCAAATAACAAATATAAATACATATACTATTTCCGTTGACACATGCATCCTAACCTCACATAACATATCGCTACTGGATAAATAAAATTAATATTAGGGTTGTGATATCCAAGAAGGACCATAAATTGTAATTATTGTATTTCATAGCCCTGTTTTCGATCCTGTCAAAGTATCTTTTGTTTGTTTCTAAACTGACAGATGAACGTCTCCAGTTATGGTTGGCTCGAGACATTAAAACTCGCACTTCTAATGCGTATATATAAATAATATAGTGTGGGACGCGGGATGAAGCACGATTTCAGAGCTCGGGTGATGTTTTCTCAACGTCGCCCTCGTCCACAATCGTCTTGTTTCACCCCTAGTATGCAAGTGGCGAGGAGATAAAGAACGTCAAAAATCGTTTCATAAGTAAGTCGATGGAATGCCATGAAGTGAGTTCAAGTTCTTGTATTGAATACGGGAACATTAATAATTAATTGATTTAATGAAGAAATGAATGAAACTGGATTCCAAATGTTTTGTAGCTTTCCGAAGGACGAGGCTCAAAACATTTGTTTTCTGATAAGAAAAATATATTTTTCGTACTCAACACTCAAAACTTATGTCAATTTATTTTTCCTACCCATTTCCGAAACAAATTCCCACACACGGCCTTGCATAGGAGAGGTACGTTCCTGGTTAGAAGACGACCGATAGTGGCCGCGTGCAGTTGTGTCTCTTTCTAGAGACGGCGTTTTTCGTCTCGAATGCGCAGTCCGTGCTCAATGCGTATGAATGTAATTATTCCTGACGTTATTCTGCATGCGCATAATTCGCATCTGCACAATACGCTTAATATGCACAATTCTGTAAATGAAACCAGCGCACGGATTACTTTAGAAGTTGAATTATAATTGAAAGTAATAATACAATTTTCACTTACAAAAACGCAGCAGAATCACGAGTAAGTACTCATCGATCAATATTATTAGTGTAAAATCGTAGAATTAATAACAGAAGTTTCAAAAGACATACACAGGTACTTGATGATTTAGAGGTAAGGTTTACCAAGGTGATTATGTTATTTGCAATAATAAATACTTTTTTCAAATCAAAGAACAATCATCCACAGTTAAATCAATAAATTTCAATATCTCATGATCAAAATCAGTCATTGATAATTAAAGTCACATAAACTGGCAATTCGAGAGGATATTGGATTATTGGATACAATGCACTCTCCGAGAGATCTGCGGCTCAACGGAATCTGCTGGTTCAGCGGAAAGGTGTGGGATCCGTTATAACAGTCTTTCCCATCGTTCGATTCCAGGTTCGCGGAATCCGCTGATAGTCCAGTTAATGTCCTCGAGGGTACTGCAGTTGCATCAAACAGGCTAAAACCTTCGCACTCTACGTTTTCGGATCTTCTGAATCGATCTACGCAGGAATTTTCACCCTAAGCCGTGTACGAAGGGGCGAAAACAACGATTTAAGGGATGAAACGCGCGTATCTCGCGAACCGATGAGAAATCGGAAAAAGTTTCAAACAACTGTTGGAGATCGTAAAATTGCGCATAAAGAAGTCTACACTTTTTTCTATATCATCTGTTGACAAGCCGCTAGATAATTTTAAAGTGATGTAAGCAACCCGTGAAAATAACAAACAAGGCCACGGCACGCCCATTGAAGCAAGAGAAAGATATAGACCGCATTATTCCCTCTCGCAGTGGCGCATGCGCTGCCCGAGTGCGAGTGAGAGCTCGTGTCTTCTCTTTGTCGTTCGCCTCGACGGTTTGTGACGCGAAAACGAATTTTCGGCTTACTCGTTCACTTCGGCGATTATTCAGAACAAGTTTTGCACTAAAAAAAAGTTTATTTCTCGCCTGGTTAGAAATCCGTTTCACGCGATTTCCAATTGATTGAGCTATACTTAGCGGGAAGATTTTTTTTTCATATACGAATTTTGCATCTTTATAAACAAATTCTCCAAAAAAAAAGGTTATTTCTCGTCTGGTTAGAAATCCGTGTCGCACGAGTTCCGATCGATTAAGCTATACTTGACGGAAAAAAAAATTTTAATGACAATTTTTATCAGGTAATAATCACAAATTTAAAGTTTAATAAAACAGTAATCGACCCCTTGAAGCATACATCTATTCTTGGGCCATGTTCTACATATTGCATATCGCATCAATTGGGCTGCCAAGGTCGTAAAAGACCTTGGCAAGGTTTCGAAGATCATTAATCTTCTGCAAAAGAATCAACAGGGTCTTTTCACCCTTCATGTACAACGAACTCGTATTGTATTCAATACTTAAGTTGCGTTGTAAACACATGTACATAGCAATAGGTATGTCGCTCTGCAGGTATTAACACCTCTTTCTGGACCGCGGGCAAGTGCGATTACAGTCAGTGATCTCCCGTACGCAACTGGTGTTAAATCGATTTTTGTGGTTTCTCAGCGTATTTCTATTCGTTTTTCAGTTTAGTTACATAGTGATAAAATTTGAGTTGTGATTATTGATAGCATCGTGTATGTCAATAGAAGCTTATATACGTGCATAAACATACGAAGGTAAGTGTTTGATTATTCGTTTGTCGATTGTAATACATGTATATGGAATATGCTATTTTAGCCTCACTATGGATTTTAGTTCATATAACCTTTTTTCTTCGGTTTCATATAGATAGAAAAGATCAAAAAATTATTTGCCCCTGACGAAATAACGGACAAAAAACGCGGTTTTCGCTGTACTTTTCAGTGAGTTTATTTCAATACAATCGCTCTTTATGCGAAAATCCTTTTTTCTATTTTGAAACGTCATAACTCGAAAGTAAATGACAAATTATGTTTATTGCGAAATAGATATGTCTTTAAATATATAAGATAAGAAACAGATAAGAAATTCCATGTGTTACGGTCGGTTCAAATCGCTGTGTCAGGAAAAAAAAATAACTGACCGACCGTAGGAAGTCGCACTCAGCTGGTCGGAATGACAAGTGCGGCCTTACAATTAGAAGAAAGCGACAATACACCTGTCTCTTGTTATGATCGTACACTTACCCGTTGATCAGCTGTCGCGAAGATGTTTGGCCTCGCTCGTCCTTCGTCGTCGAGGCAATCGCTTGCTTATTACTATTTTGTTCGAACTTTTACGATTTAATTATGTCGAGGTTACAGAAATGGGCCAGTGGCTGGTGATCATACAATAACTTGTCTTTATTGTACAGAAAGAATAAAACGTAATTTATAGTAGAGATGTATTACGTTCGCTCTAGAGACGCGAACACGTCCGATCACGACAAGGGCGAGAGACCGACTTCCCCCCTCCATGCGTGCACGCACACGCGCATGTCACGTGGCGGTACGCGGCGCCACCGCTGCTCTCTCTGCAAGTCGACGCTCGCAAGACGGACAAGATATGTTACCAGGGTTGCCACCACATGCTCACTGCTGGCCCGGAGATCTGAGAGGGGGGGGGGGGAAGCAAAAATTTTGAATAAAAGTTCGACTGCTCTTTATTCACATAATACAAGAGTAATTATTGCTAGATACGGAACTCATAAAATCACTATCAGACTAATATGTCTGAGCAAACACGAAAGATACTATTGCACGGTCGATTATGCTTTTTCTTTGGTTAATTAATATCACATTTCAGGAACTCAAGGAACTCAGGATATCACAAAAAAACTTGAAACTATAGATAAAGCTACGTGCAAACATTCATACGGTCGATCGACTAGTTCTAACTTATAAGCACGATAAGTCACTGATTAATTCGTAAGTGCTCCGAAAACTATCGAATGAGTGATTACTTTTCGTTATGATCTTTCAATTTGAAAGTATATTTTGAATTCGCTGCTACACTTCTCAATAAAGGAGTCTGGTTCGGATGACTCACAAATTGGTAGAACTCCTGGCAAGTCATCTTGTAATTAAATTTGGTACAAATCTCGGCTTTGACCAAATCTACCGACATACTGTTTCGTTCGTCTGTCCAAATATTTCCCATGACAGAAAAAATACTTTCTACAAAAGCATTATTTACGGGCATAGCCAATATTGCGCTAATGACTTTTGACAGTTCTTTTAAATTGTGGCTGTTGAATATTTGAACCCATTTTTTATCAACAGCCAGGTCACTTTCTTTCACCACAGGTAAAAGATTCTTCACTGTATGTACTTCGTCAAACAATGTGTCCTCGTTTAGTTTGATTTGCAATCGTTGAACAACTCTTATGACGGCTTCAAAGCAAAATGCGTCCTCGTTCAAATTGAAAATACTGGACAATTGAAAGGGATTGTCGTCAAAATTATACCACTTTTTCAAGTATTCTATGGCTTTGTTATATACACTCAACGCTTCATTCACGAACCTTTTTTTTCCTGCACAATTAGTTTGCCGTTTGAGACAATGATTTACTTTACTCCCGAAAAATTCGTCGTCCATTCTCGTCTGCAACTTGTGCTTTAATAAAGTCATTAATGTATGTACTTCAGTAACAGTTGTCGTATTCGATTCAAGCGATAACAACGTTTGGGTCATCAAGTTCATAAAGTGGTGGACAAAATGAATGTAAAGTTCTGGCACCGTGAGAAGTGAATTAAGGTCACTTTTAGTTTTATCCTGTTCTTCTGCAATAAATACCCAAATTGATCTGTGGCAATTTTCTTCACCCTGTTGTAAAAAGTATGCCTTTATTGCCGGCCAACACCAAATCAAACGTTCCACCGCTTTGATCAACGAAAGCCATCTAGTTGGCGCGTGCCGCAAAACCTTTTCATATTCCATGTCGAGAAAATCAAAACATTGCTTCAATTCTTCGTTTTTCTTCGCACTATTTGAAAATTCAGCAAAAACTTTGGCTACTAGATTTTCGACATCATATGCTAAGGCTTTGCAAGCATTTCTCGAAGCATTATGTAACACGTGGCAATTGCAATTGGTCTTGAATACTTTTTCATGCAATAACAAGAGTTTCTGATTTACGGAATTATTTTTGCCATAGTTGACGGACGCGTTATCTGCAGCATAAGATACGACATTCTCAATTTTTAAATTATGTTTTACCAGACAGCTTTTTATCTTTTCGGTAATAGCTTTTGGCGATTCGTCAGTCTTCATAAAAATCCATGATTCGATTTTTTATTCCTTCGTTGATATCGAAATATCGCACAGCTATCGGAAAAAGCTTCCTATTGGCCTTATTTGAGGCATCAGTTGCTATGGCGAATGGAACTTGAA
Source organism: Arge pagana (assembly GCA_963969455.1). NCBI lineage: Eukaryota > Metazoa > Arthropoda > Insecta > Hymenoptera > Argidae > Arge > Arge pagana. The sequence continues at coordinate 16,515,937 of OZ018311.1, read as the reverse complement.
GTTGGCTATCTGGATTCATTTCTTGTAATACCAATTCGATAGATTTCGGACACAAAACATTCTCAACCAACAGCTCTGCCTTAGTTTTTCCACAATGAACTTTATTAGCTAACTCGGAATCAGCAAATATTTTTGAATTCAATTTTATACCACAGTCCATACTTAAGTAGCTGTGATGATGATTTACGCCATGATAAACTTGTACAACTTCAGCTATTGCAACTCTTAGACCTTCCGTAGTATTTTTCTTAGGTATGAGGTTCGTTATTAGTTTATTTTTTGATACACAAGCATCGTTTGACTTGTGTTTTTTACTGTTTAAATGAGTTTTGACGGCTTTTTCTCCGTCGTGTTTCACCGTAAATGTGACACTGCAAGTCTTACATTTCACTGTGATGTTATCTAATTTCACCAGCCATGACTTGTATTCGGAAACTGCCAACCAATTATCTTGGAAGTAGGAATCATATCCAATTTTCCTTTTTTTTTGGTTTGGATGAGCCGGCAATATTTGGATCCATATTCAGATCGATCTATTAATTCAATAAGAACGTTTAAAGTGAAATCAAATTAACTATTTTAACCTCGTCAATTGTTAAACAGTTAGATGATTTGTTATTAGCCTAAAGCAGGCATAAGTAGTATGCATTTAGCATCCAGTTAACGATTTTCTTTACTTACCTTAGTGATGATCTTACGTAAACGTAATACGTAATATTGTGTAGGAATTGAAGCATAGAAGCGTTGCGTGGGGTCCCCGACAATTGTCGACGTGCTCAGGTTATTTTTCCCAACTGCTGCGAGACACCGTGGGATTCCCCTCAATGTCGGGACCAAGGGGCCGTTGTCTTTGACGAGTAATATAAGGTAGAGTGGGGGCTACATGGAGAAGGCAGTCTTGAGCTAACCGTGTGAATAGTGAGACATCTGTAGCCTGAGTGGCAAAACTATTCTATCTTTGTATTGTCAATTTAATAATTTTTACAATAAATACCAACAAATTTAATCCCACAATCGAATTCAATTTTCAATCTTTAAAACTTTTGCGGGTTTTGTGCGAATGTGACAGAGAGACTCATCGACTTATCGATATCGTACATCGAAGCAAAAACTACCGAATTTCATAGTCCTATGACTCGACAAAGATCTGGCGCCTGATACCGAAGCGCTATGGTCGTGGCGAAAATTTGAACTATGATTCCTCTTACTAGAGCAAATCATACCTTGCGACATACCAATAGTCGTTACCAATAGCTTTATAACGAAAAACGTCAATCAGTAATACGTTTGGCCCGGAGATTCAGTATTTAACCCGGAACCCGGGGTAAACTAGCCAAAACCCGGAGTCTCCGGGTCAAACCCGGAGCGGTGGCAACCCTGTATGTTACAGTATTTTCTCTCCACACTCTCCCTAAATACTGTAACATTTATTCCATTAACATCTTGCTTTTCGATATAATTCCGAGTTTAGAAATCAAATGTATGAATCGGCCTTTTGCTAAAGCCTTTGTAAGAATATCGGCGATTTGTTCATCGGTCCTCACATACTGAACATCGATAACATGTCGATGTGCTTTGTTCGCTCATGAAATTCGGGGTTTTTAATCAACCTTATCGCACCTTGATTGTCTGTGTACAACGTAGTCCTTTCAGAACTGTTTTCATTTCTTACAAATTTTGGATTGCAGTCGCTCAAAAAACGCCTTGTCCATACAATATCCTTGCCTGCACCAGCCGCACTTACGTATTCCGATTCTGTCGTCGACTGAGAAACACACGATTGTCGTTTACTTCTTCAAGATATGGCGCCGTTTGCGAAGAAACAAACCGAACCCGAACTTGACTTACGTGTTTCTTTCTCGCCAACATAATCCGCATCGCTGTAAGCTACCAAGCTACCGCCCTTCGTGTACAGAATTCCATAATTAGCTGTTCCTATCAAGTACCGTATAATTCTCTTTACTAGTGACCAATGACTTTTTTAGGTCTAGGGTTTTCTAGATAGCGAGATACAATGTTTGTGGCATAAGCGATATCCGGTCTACTAACTTTCAGAAATATAAGCTTGTCGACAGCTTCACGATATGGTATATCTGACATTTTCTTGCTAAAATCATACAACTGCCAACAAGTTTCAATCGGCGTAGATACGCAGTTAGCATTCGTCATGTTAAGATCGCTCACAATACTTTTAACATAACTTTCTTGGCTTATGAACACAGAACCATCCTTACACCTAGTTATCTCAACGCCAAGAAATTTCTTTACATCTTTGGTAAAAGTTATCTTAAATTTGTTGTTTAGTGCTTTAGAGAAATTTCCTATTAATTCCTCATCTGAGGCAGCGAAGAGTCCGTCGTCAACGTAAAGCAACAAAATCAATTTTTTGTCCCCTCGAATATAAGTATAAAAGCAAGGGTCAGCTGTGCTTTTTTCAAAACCATAATTTAACAGGAATTCTTCGAAAAGGTCGAACCAGCACTGAGCCGCCTGTTTTAACCCCCAAATACTCTTCTCTAACTCGCACACGCAATCGGTACCATCATTAAAACCGTCCGGCTGCTTCATAAAAATCTTCTCTTTCAACTTCCCGTGTAAATGAGCGGTTTTGACGTCAAATTCTGCAAGGAACAAGCCTTCGCACGCAGTAACCGCGAGCATGATTTTTAACGAGTCGAAGCGAGCCACAGGGCTGAAGATTTGGTTAAAATCTACTCCTTTTATTTGCGAAAAACCCTGTCCAACGAGTCTCGCCTTATAAAGCCGCGTACTGATTTGAGCATTTTTGCGCGCACGAACGCTTTGCACGCACGAACGTTCGTGCGTCCAAATTTTTCATTATTCTCATTCGCACGAACGAAACAGCGATCCAGTTGTTCGCTGTAACTGTGCGTGGTAACCAGTGGTGGCGTGATGGCATCGAGAGAAGACATTGTAATAGCGAGTGCAACATATATTATAATGCATAGCATTATACGCAAGAATAATGCTATGCATTGGTGGATGATACAGCTATTCAGAAGTAGAGAAATCTGTAGTGGCCGAAATTTGCTGATGGATTTGAGATTACAAGAAGACAGCGGACATTTCCGGAATTTCGCCCGTACGTCATCGCAGGATTTTGAATGTCTTGTCAACGCAATTGGCCCAAAAGTGCAGAAAATGGATACTAAGCTGAGAAAAGCTATTTCGGTCCAAGACAGACTGGCGATTACCCTACGTTTTTTAGCAACGGGAGACTCGTACACGAGCCTCCAATATCTATTCAAGGTTTCGAAACAATTAATATCTACGATTGTTCCTGAAGTTTGTCGCGCGCTTATTGAAATATTGGAAGAAAATGTGAAGGTAAGCATATCGTGAAACATTTATTTTTAGTAAATTTCTTTATTTATTAATCAATCAATTTATTTCTTCTGTTATTTATTTTCATTTATTATCAATTAATACTGATGAAAGAAATAGATTATGACAGCCTTTATTTATGTTGGCGTACTGTGATTTTACATGACAATCGGCCCGCTACAAGTTGAGTTTCCATCGGAAGTTGATGGAGATGGGAGTGGACTAGGTGTAGTTTGATAAGAATTAGTATCAAACTGATGTGGAGAGATAGGATAGTGCATCATAGGAACACCACTACGATACATCTGTGAGGAAGGAAACGAATGAGGATTCTCGTACTTTCCCATGTCAGCTTCAAATAAGATATTATTTATATCATGTTCGACTTGAACGCGTGTCCTTGTGTTATAACTCCTCAATTTGTTCGCTATATGTTGGGAGTATATAGTACAATCATCAGGCGGAACATTCTTTAATGAGACTGTTTCTTTCAAAATCCGATAGGCGTCATCGAGCCTAGCATCTTCTTTATCACTTTTTTTTCATTTTCTTCGTTTTCGGAGTCTCTGATGCAACGAATGTCTCTTCGACCATACTTGATTCGCGTTCACTCAACTGGAGTTGACTATGCCGATCTTCTTTGTCACTGGTCTCCAAACTCTATGAACTTTCGTCGATACTTAATTTTCGATTTTCGTTGTTCTCCTGGAAATTTAAATAATATTTATTCTTAACTCCTACCATCGAACATCATTTGTATCCAATTAAATGGCTTTATTATTTCCAGATTCCATCAACATCAGAGGAATGGCTGTCCGTTGCCGAGAGATTTGAGCAATTGTGGCAATTTCCCCATTGTTTAGGATCAATGGACGGAAAGCACGTGGTGTTACAAGCCCCTATAAACAGCGGCAGCGAGTTTTTCAACTATAAATCAAATTTCAGCATTGTCCTATTCGCTATAGTCGATGCTGATTATAATTTCATGTATGTCGACGTAGGATGTCAAGGTAGAATTTCTGATGGAGGGGTCTTCAAAAATTGTCAGTTTGCGAAAAAACTATCTGCGAATAGTTTGAGCTTGCCCGAGAAAACGGCTTTGCCACAAAGAAACAAACCGATCCCATATGTATTTCTTGGTGATGAGGCATTTGCTTTAAGTGAGAACCTGATGAAGCCATTCTCAGGCACTTATGCTAAAGGATCGGCTGAGAGGATTTTTAACTATCGGCTCAGTAGAGCACGAAGAGTGGTGGAAAATGCATTCGGAATTTGTTCGTCGGTTTTCAGGGTGCTACGAAAGCCAATGTTATTGGAACCAGAAAAGGCAGAGCTGATCGTGATGACAATAGTTTATCTTCATAATTTCTTACGGAGGAATAATGATTCGCGAGCGTTGTGCACCCCCTCAAGAAGTTTCGACACAGAACAAAATGGGATGTTAATGAAAGGTAGTTGGAGAAACGACGAACAAATGACTTCGTTACTACGGGTTAGGAATATTCCTCGAAGATCAACTCTCAACGCCAAAGAAATTCGAAATGAGTTGAAAGAATATTTCATTTCTGATGGACATTTGGAATGGCAAGACGATTATGCTTAATAACAATTCATTATCACTTACGTGTTGTGTATCGATCGTAGTACGCGGTTCATCTTTGTCCAATAGAAAGTGCATCCTCTCGAACGCAAACCATTTCGATCGATAAACTTCCATACAAGCTGAACAAAAATCAAATGATTCAATAATTAATATCTGTTAAAAATTTGTTTGTCTCGCGCTCAACTTGATGTTCATGAAATAAACTAAATACATACCTTTCCCTGTAGCGAGAACAAATATAAAAGTAGAGTCAAATCTTGAATTATCGTCAGATCATACACCTGTAATTATTACGATCAGTACCGATGTAATCTACAAATCAATTGCTCCTCGTTTACACAATAAAAAAACTGACTGGGAAAGCTTCAGGGAAACGATCGATGAAAATATAAACCTCAACATTTCACTTAAAAACGAGGCGGAAATAGACGATGCGACAGAACAATTTACAAAATTAATACAAAAAGCGGCGTGGAGTGCCACACCCCAACTTGAAAAAAAGGAAATAAATTCTAACTACCCACTAGAAATTAAAACTAAAATCCGTGAGAAGAGAAGGCTCAGAAGAAAATGGCAACTCAGTCGGAATCCCTTGAATAGAAATAGGTACAACAAGGCCAGCAAAGATCTGAAGACGCTCATATACGAATACAACAACGACAGCCTACAGCAGCACCTACAAACTCTCACGGCCACAAAAGCGACTGACTACTCCCTCTGGAAAATGACAAAAAATCTTAAACGACCGCAAATTCAAATCCCCCCCCCCATCAGAGACCCCGGACAACAGTGGGCTCGAAGTGACAAGCAAAAAGCGAACATTTTTGCAGAACACCTTGCAAATGTGTTTACACCGCTGCCGGCAGCGACTTGCCAAAACGACAACACCCAGATGACCACAGAATTCCTTGAATCGCCTCTACCATTGACCCTACCAATTCAACACTTTACTCCGATGGAAGTCACGAACACCATCAAGGATAAAATAAGTACAAAAAAAACTCCAGGATACGATTTAATCACAGGGAAAATTTTTAAAGAACTGCCGAAGAAAGCAATAGTTTTTTTGACAACCCTTTTCAACTGTATTCTGCGAACGACGTACATACCGAACCAATGGAAAATAGCACAAATAATTATGACTGCAAAGCCTGGAAAGCCACCAACGGAAGTTACATCCTATAGGCCAATCAGTCTACTTCCAATAAATTCAAAATTGTTCGAAAAAATGCTGCTAACGCGAATGAGCCCATCCATACGTAAAGAAAACCTGATTCCTGACCATCAATTCGGTTTTAGAAATTCTCACTCCACAATTGAGCAGGTAAATAGAGTGTACAACACGATCTCAAATGCATTCGAACAAAAAAATACTGCTCAGCCGCATTCCTCGATATACAGCAAGCATTTGATAAAGTCTGGCACGACGGTTTACTATACAAAATAAAAAAAGGCCTTCCGCAATTTTTTCTCATTATTAAATCATACTTAAACAATAGAAAATTCCAAGTATGGCATGGTCAAGAACTCTCCCCACTCTATCCAATAAAATCAGGCGTACCACAGGGCAGTGTCCTCGGACCAGTACTGTATACACTATTCACCGCTGACATACCGACTGGCGACAATGTAACAATTGCAACCTATGCAGACGACACAGCGATACTAGCAACATACGAAAACCCGGCTGCGGCATCTGAACTGCTCCAAAATGCATTAAACCGGGTCGAAGAGTGGCTGAAAAAATGGAGCATACAAGCGAGCATAAGCAAATCAGTGCAAATAACCTTGACATTGCGAAGAGAAGAATGCCCTCCAGTTACACTAAAGAACCAACCCCTGCCTGTAAAAAAATGAAGTCAAATACCTCGGAATGCAGTTAGACAGACGTCTCACCTGGAGAAAACATATAAAAACAACAAAAAAAAGAACTCGACCTAAAATTTAAAAAACTATATTGGCTAATCGGAAGAAAATTCCGACTATGCCTGGAAAACAAGATCCTCCTATACAAAGTCATACTCAGACCGGTGTGGACCTATGGTGTTCAACTATGGGGTGCGGCCAGTAAGTCGAACATCGATATAATACAAAGATTTCAGTCTAAAGTACTGAGAACGATTGTCAGCGCCCCATGGTACGTCAGCAAAAAAACCATACACAACGACCTGAAAATTCAACACATAAAAAATGTCACACAAAAATTCAGCGAAAGATACGAGGAAAGACTCCAAAACCACCCTAACAGGCTGGCGCAAGAGCTACTGGACCACCACGAAGAAAGAAGATTGAAACGCACTCTACCGAGAGACCTCACCAACCGCGCAAACATCGAACTCTAGAAGAAAGGTCACTGGACCTCCTACTCTACAAAGGGCTAAACCACAGCACAACTAATGAATGTCTCTCAGAGACAGATTGTAGTTCAAGGACCCAAGAGAAAAAAAAAAATACCTTTCCCTGTTCCAACACTTTGTTTCCCCTTCGCCTTTTCTCTGCGGAACGATCCCAACAAACTAACCATCTTCTGTTTCACTTGGTTCACCTCGACTCCGAGATTTTTCGCAATCAGTTCCCACGCATCACACTTTTTGTTCCGCGAGAAGTGATATTGATGCTTAGCTTCCCATAATAAAGGGAACTTTTCATATTCGTCGATCAATTGTAGAGCCATTTCATTAGTCCACTCCATCGCGATAAACTGCGGCGTACTGCTCTCCAGGCGCAACTGCTCTTTAGCCACAACACCGTTTGCGTGAACGACGTTCGGACCCGAAAAATACGTCCACACTGCGCACGCAAATCCTTTGATGGACCGACAAGCGACGGATCGCGTTCATGCGTGCTCAGAGCCTACGCGCACGCACAAAAGCCGCGTACTGCCGTCATTGTTCTGCTTATATGTATAGACCCACCTACTTCCTACGGTTTTTGCATTTTCCGTTTTTTGCACGAGTTTCCAAGTGGCGTGCTCGTGAATGGATTGCATCTTCTCTTTCATAGCTTGCATCCATTCCCCACGTTCACTCGAGTTCATTGCTTCTTGGTAATTTTTAGGAGCTGCTTTAGAGAAGTGCGATACTACGCATCCATAAATATCGGTTTGCCGACGAACGCGTCTCTCCCGCACGTTACTTGTTTCATTATCCGCGGTTTTACCTACTTTATCATCTATCGAGGTTTCAACATTTTCCTGAGATAGTTCATCACCACCCAGATCATTAAGACTATCATCGTGACTTTCGTCCGCATCCTCGAGAGATCAAGCGTGACGAGTTTCGTTCATTTCTAAATCGGTCTTCACGCCGGTTACCCTTTCCGATTTAAATAAAACATCGCGGCTCACTACGACATCGCGCAGCTCTGGCACGTAAACCCGATGTCCCCTATGTTTTTCGACGTACCCGACAAGAATACCTTTCATTGAGTTGGCATTTAGTTTCTTCCGTTTTTCCTTCGGGATATGAACGAATCAGTGCCGAACACTTTCAGATGATCGATACTCGCCGGTTCACCTGTCCACAATTCATACGGGGTTTTTCCTTTAACTTTTGTCGGACCCGTTTCATTCAAAACTTGAACAGCGGTATTTGCAGCCTCTGCCCACAGAAAACGCGGCAATTCTTCTTTCGAATGCAACATCGATCGCACTGCCTCTATGACCGTTCGATTCTCGCGCTCTACAATACCATTTTGCTGCGGTGTATACGGAATCGTTACCGAGTGCGTAATGCCTCTACTTTCAAGAAACTTTTTGTTGACATCGTTGACGAACTCTCCGCCACCATCAGTTACAATTTCTTCAACGTCATTACCAAATTGATTTTTCGCTTCGTTATAAAAACTTCGCAAATGTTCTGATACTTCTGATTTTTGACGCAAGAAATAAATTATTCGAAAGCTAGAATAATCGTCCTTGAAAAGGAAATAGCTACGTTTACCTATCGACTCAATTTCAAACAGTCCACACAAATCAACATGTATAATTTGTCTCACTTCTGTCGCGCGATCTAATCTATTATGAAAGGAACTACGATGTTGCTTACCGAGCACACATCCTTCACAAAATTGATTCTCGAGTTGACATTGATACCTCTAGCTTTTAAAACATCGCGTACATGCCGTTTGTTTTGATGACACATTCTTTTGTGCCACAGCTGAATGCTTTCGACTTTATTCGCGGCGAGACACATTTTTTTAGGTATTACGACTTCTAGATTCAATTTATACAAATTTCCCATATCAGAACATTTCGCAATTACAACGTTATTTTTAAGTAAAGCTACTGTTTTTCCGAAATTCGCAACGCTACAATCGATGCCTTTCTTGGCGCTAACCTTTAGAGAGAACAAATGTGTTTTCAAAGTAGGAACATATAAAACATCGCGAAGCACACAACTAACGTGCTTATCATCTACGAGTGTTTTAACATCTACATTACCGTGTCCGTACGCAAATTGCGTACTACCGTCTCCAAAAGTTACAGTCACCGGATCTTCAAATTCGATGTAACTTGAAAAATAATCCAGTCGCCAGGTCATGTGATCCGTGCAGCCGGAGTCGAGAACCCACGTATCGGTCTGCTTCCGCACGTGCTTGAAACCAACGAGCGCTACTTTGTCTTCAAAGCTGCCGCTATCCGTTGTTGACTTCGTTTCTGCGTTGCTTCCACGAACTCTGCTTGGGCAGTCACGTAGATAATAATCAGGAGATTTACACTTGAAACATTTGCCCGTTCGTACGTGTTTAGCCTCCTTTGAATTGTATGTCTTGCTTTTCCCTTTCGACAAGTTCAAGTATCTCGTTTGATTGGTAACCAGAGCGATTGCTTGATTCTCCGTATTGTTGTCGTAAGACTGCACTCTCGACTGTTCTTTCATTAGTCTTACAGTCAAATTTTCAACAGTCTTTTTTCAGTTACCTCCGAATCCCACGCACTATGAAAGTGATTATATTCTTCAGGAAGACTACACACTATTCGGGTTAGCAACATCGATGCAGAAACACTTCCGCTTAGTTTTCATCTTCACGGATAAATTTTCGATTCTCGATAGATTTGCCACGACACTTTCGCTGTTATCCCATTGGAACTCGAAAAACAGCTTCTGAAGTAACGATAAACTTTCGTCCGACTTCATCTCGTACACAGCATGTAACTTGACCCACATGTGTCTTGCTGTAGTACAGTTCAACAAAAGGTCCAATGGTTTCTTCTAAACAGTCGAAACAATCAACTTTCGCGCGGCCTTATCAGCTTTCTGAAACTTGGCTACATCGGGGTTATACTCTGTTTGCTGAGTCGCGTTGCCCCCCCCCCCCCCCCCCCCCCGGCGAGAGCCGCAAACATTGTAAGCCGCCCTTCACAGACCGCCAAATGGTCGTCGTCATCCTCGAGATATGTTCGCACAACAAAGAGCCATCTACTCCGTTTGTCCTTGTCTCTGAGTTTTTCGATTTTCGAAATCGACTCCATCTCTCCTGTTACACAGAATACTTTCACAAAGAATCTTTTTCTTTCCGTTATACGAAGTCACACAACACGTGGCCTGGGCCCATAACCTTTTACGATTTAAATATATTGAGGTTACAGAAATGGGCCAGTGGCTGGTGATCATACAATAACTTGCCTTTATTGTACAGAAAGAATAAAACGTAATTTATAGTAGAGATGTATTACGTTCGCTCTAGAGAAGCGAACACGTCAAATCACGACAAGGGCGAAAGACCGACTTCCCCCCTCCTTGCGTGCACGCACATGCGCATGTCGCATGGCGGTACGAACGATTACCATTTTTGAACACTTTTTTTGATAAAAAGTTCGGGAGAATGGTTGCTCCATTATAGCTGGAATGTCCCATATGTAGCACTATACGTGCGCTTACAACGTAACTATAAAAAATTTGATACGTTTCCAGGATAGTTATCGATCCGCTGAGCATACACCTGACGTGTCGTCGGCTTTTTCAACTTCAACACATATGCAAGCATCGGTGCTGGAGTATACTAGCTTGGATGCTGATGTAAACCCTTCAAGTGAAATACCGTCGGTCATGCTTACAGTTGCAAGCGATTTCCATTTCGGCACATCATGTTTTTCTGTGGTGGCCAGTGGAAAAAAGATATCGTCATCAATGGGGGACAGTAGAAAAAAACTTATTTCTGGATAAGGTATTAAATGCGGCTACTACTCGAGATGATGCTTTAGCAGCATCAGTCCTACGTAGGATCGATGGAATTACTTCATTCGTCGTCGTAAAAGCAAAACATCACGTAAAATGTTACTCGAAATTTTTTAACCCGATCAAAACCGCACGCGGTCCATCCCCGGCGGGTGCCTTAAACGAGAAATCAGTTGACAAAGTTTGTAAGTACATCGAAGAAATTGGTAAATATGAATTTACTGTGATCGAGTTAGAAGACATTATGGAACCAAACTGTCTTAACCGAATGACTCTCTACATTAAGTTACGCAACAAGTATGGCAATTCTATTTATATTCGTCATGAGCGAGGAAAACCTATTATTATTTATTACAAATATTTCAATATAGGAAATATGTGTAATAAATTCTATAGGGAAGAGAATGACAATGAATTTGAGAAAGAGATAATCCTCAAGACGATGGCTCAGATACTCAAGACAGACATTGAGGCCAAAGAATATAATGTTACGAGTTATCCACCACCCACAACATTTCTCGATAACATTAAAGAGGATATTCCAGATTTCCTTCAATATTTTATGCCTGCACTGATCGAAAACGAAAAAGGCGGAGATGATCAGCGTAATCATGAAAAACGTCTAATTAATTCGCATTTAATAATTTCAGCGATTTGTTCGCGTACATTCATCTCAACTCTACAGTTAGCAGTCGGTACATATATTTATAGAAAGACTGGCTCTGAACAAATAATCGAATTATTAAAAAAAATAGTCGTCTCTGTGTCGTATCGACCAGCGTCAGATTGAAACTCCGCAGGGCCTGGGGCTAGTTTGCGAAAGGGCCTGATTAAGGGCAGACAAAAAGCAATAATGCTAGAAAATACATCTTTTGGCTGCTTTTTTCATAAAGCAATAAATTGTTTCAGTTCAACGTATAAATTTTCGTTCAAACCATTTGCATGGCATTTTTTTCTTCAACACCTGAGATGTGTGAACCAAATGCTTCCGATATTTCGTGCAACGGGTCACTTGCCATACGCAAAGATTACTCAAATATATTTGCAGGATATGACAGTGTTAGCATATACGATGGATAATAATGAGTATCAAAAATTTACGAGAGAAGATCTTTTCACGATAAGGAGATCGGACAAGGCATGGTTCGGCATGTGGACTGATATGGTAGTTGAACGAACACTGAATCGCTATTTTGGCACTGATCTTAAATAGGGAAGAGGAATAAGGGCAGATGTGATTACACGATATTTACTGCCACGGCTTCAACTTTTAATGTGATAGAATGTGTAGAGGAGTTTTTCAATATACAGACGGTATCAAGTGAACAGCACAAAGATCTAAATGTTTCGCGTCAACGGCGAGATAAAGAGGATTTGAACAAGTTTCTGTCTTGGATTGACAGCCACCAACCGTTTCAACCAAGAAACACTTTCATGTCCTTATCGACGGGGGATGCACGGGACTTACGTCGACTGACATTTGGCGATAGTGAAAGAGAAGCAGGAAATGTCGAGCATGCTGGGACAAAACGCTAAAAACATATCACTGTCAATGTTGAATAAAGTGAAGAATTTAGCTTCCCGGAAAGCGAGCATTCACTTAGCTGGTACAACGCAGCTTCTAGTCGACTCTACGTTGTTATTCCAACGCATTTCAGTGGTACTTCAACGCGATCCAACGAGGACGCGAAACGAGTTTGATTATGAACTTGCGCCATTTCCGCTCGCATTGTTTGACGAAAGAGGATTCATGCGAAAAACACCAAAAGCCGATTTATATAAAGTATTTAAAAATCTTACATCTCACATTGAGACCCATAAATTCCTCGAGACGTTCATTTTGGTACTTGACTACAACAAATATTGATGTCACCGAAGACATGCTCGTCGCAGTAACACAGAAAAAGTTTCTTTCAAATATCGGAAACAAAAATAGATTTATTAATCTGTTGTCTAAATATTTACGAGACAATAACATACAAGTCGCTATAGCGACAGAATACGCAGATACGTTATTAGTAGACACGGCGATTCGGGTGAACAATTCAGTCAAAGCTCCTTTTGCGGTAGTTGGAAATGACAGCGATTTATTAGTGCTGCTCATCGTTTTAAACAATAATGAAAGAAAAACAATTTATTTGTATAGAATTGTTCCTGGTATAACGAAGGAGTTGTAATCTAGAGCGGATCACGACCAACTGAAGGAATACATACTATTTGCGCACGCGTTCGTGGGATGCGATACGATAAGTTCGTTGTACATGAAGGATAAAAAGACCCTGTTGGTTCTCTTACAGAAGAATAAAGATCTTCACAACCTCCCGTAGGTCTATTACGAACCTAACAGCACAATTGATGCAATATGTGATGCAGCGGAAACATGTATACTCCATTTGTACGGATTTGCTAAAGATGATTCTGAACAAATGTCACTCGGTGCAGCACGCTATAAAAAATTCGTGGCGTCGGCAGCTGCGAGTAGAAGTTCGATTCGCCTTGCTAAGCTACCGCCAACTGCAGCTGCTTTGCGCAAACATGCTAAGCGTGTGTACCCGCAGGTACAATCGTGGCTGGGCAACGTATTGATGCCAGATAATTAGGGGTGGAAGAGACATTCGAATCTTCTGTGCCCGATGTATGATGAATCTTCATGTCCAATGCAAGTGCAGCTCCCGAGGAACTTTTAAAGATGGTAAGATTCAATGGTGGATTGAGAAATCTATGTGAAATAAATTGAGAATGTTTCTTCACTATTTCATTTACGTGTAATATAATTGATTCATAATTATTCTGTTGACAGATTTCCTGTGGATGCACGACACATTGTGTCAGTTCTCGTCGCGGGTGCGCGAAAACTGGAATAAAATGTTCAGATTTATGCAGAAACTGTAACGGTATCAGTTGCGAAAATGCGGCCGCATTAGGAATTCGACCTTCTTCAGAAGAATATTATGCAAACGAGGATGATGAAGAACTTTCCGATGCCCAAGAAAATCTGGGTCAGGACCTAGAGGCGAATCCGACAGATGAACTCGATCAACTCTATCGTGACAGTGATGAATCGAAAACAGAATTGCAATGGTACGTGCATTTTTAGCTGACTTGGGGTTTTTTGACATTTTACTCCGCTGTAGTGGATCTACTATCTTGAATTTCTACATTCTGTGTGCAGATTCTTCATCAACGATTATCAGTTAGCAGCGCCAGATTGAGACTCCGCAGGGCCTGGGATTAATTTGTGAAAGGGCATGCTTAACGTCAGAGCAAATGCAATAAAACTAGAAAATGCACCTTTTGGCTGCTTTTTTCATAAAGGAATAAATTGTTTCAGTTCAACGTATAAATTTTCGTTCAAATCATTTGCATGGCCTTTTCTTTCTCTCTGGGCTAAAGTAAGGGACCTGGGGCTGCAGCCCTATCTAGGCCTTAGGTTAATCCGGTGCTGATAGCGACCCCAAAAACTTCCGAGTGCAGAGTCTCAAATTGATACTAGGTAAGGAAAAATGTGTACTTCAAAGGATTAACTACTGTTTCATAAAAGTTTAAGATTTGTGAATATTATATAATTTATAAATTTTGATGGAAAAATAGCTTAATCGATCGGAATTCGCGTGAAACGAATTCCTAACCAGGCGAGAAATAACCTTTTTTTCGTGAGAATTTGTTTATAACGATGCAAAATTCCTATATGCAAAAAAATCTTCCCGCCAAGTATAGCTCAATCAATTGGAAATCGCGTGAAACGGATTTCTAGCCAGATGAGAAATAGACATTATTCAGTGCAAAACTTGTTCTGAAGAATCGCCGAAGTGAACGAGTAAGCCGAAAATTCGTTTTCGCGTCGCAAACCGTCGCGGCGAACGACAAAGTGAAGACACGAGCTCTCACTCGCGCACTCGGGCAGCGCATCGCCCTCGCGCCATAGCGAGAGGAAATAGAGTGACCAATCTTTCTCTTGCTTCAATAAGCCTGCCGTGGGCGTTCTGTAGTTTTCACGGAGTACATCACTTTAAAATTATCTAGCGGCTCATCAATAGATGATATTGGGAAAATGAGTAGGTAGATATAGTCGAGGAACTTTAGACGAAAAAACGCCAAAAGCTCGAACTCCGGGAAAGTTTCACCGATTTTCGTGATTTTTTTAATCGCTTCGAAATCGAATTTGAAACATGGTTTACCACCTGAGATCACTTGCTTTTTCTAATTTATGTGAAAAAATGATTAATCATTAATTCGCATTAAAAGTGTATTTGAGGTATTCAGATAAGCGTGCTATGGTGAATTTATTCTAAAAACAAGTTTGGGCCCTCTACTATAGGTCAATACTTCGGAGAATTATATTTCCACAGGTATACGACCCTGAGAGCGTGTTTAGGAGAAGAGTGTCGAGCGTGGCAGCTGTTCTCGGCTACCCGACGAGCCAGTCCCATTCCCAGAGCCATCCAAGCTGCTTGTACAGACTTTTTTATGCGCACGTTTACGATCTCTAACAGTTGATTGAAACTTTTTACGATTTCTCATCGGTTCGCGAGATACGCGTGTTTCATCCCTTAAATCGTTGTTTTCACCCCTTGGTACACGGCTTAGGGTGAACATTCCTGCGTAGATCAATTCAGAAGACCCGAACACGTAGAGTGTAAAGGTTTCAGCCTGTTTGGTGCAATTGCAGTACCCTCGAGGACATTTACTGCACTATCATGGCACCTGGACCGTTGGACTACGAACGGAGTCCGTTCGTAACAGTGAACATAAAAATTCACCTCGGGTGCCAATTTACATGTGATTTTGAGCATTATTTTTGTTCTCCCTGAAATGGTGATATACTATTTTTGTCCGAAAATTAGATTACACTACTTGGGAGTGAATTAGGAATGCTCAAACCCGCATACAGTTCCGCTCCCGAGGCAAAGTCGAATCTTATTTTTTGGGAGTAAGTCATCGATTTAATAACTGAAAGCGAGTTCCCATGCCGTTTGAGAAAGAACTGCCACCCTGATATACATACAGGCTCAGTTTTGGTCAATCTGCCACCATTCTGGAGTGTGTAAGGGACACCAAGGGGAGTATTTTGATACGGCACACTTGGGGTCGGAAATCAAACCACGCCCAACAAGACTGTTAAGGAGTGTCGTAGCGTTTAATGCGTGCGCAACGCGAGCCTCCGAGCGACGGCGGAATCAGCCGAACGAGGCAGCGTCCGTGGCCGACGCGAGCTCACGTGCTAGTCAGTCACCATCAGGGGAGGGAAACTCCCGTATAATAATAATGTTCCTTAAATTGAGCCCTCTGAAATAATACGTGTCGAGGGAACTAAAAACTAAGATGGCGGATAGCGGTACATTTGAATTATTGTCGCTGGTTTTAGTATTCTACTGGTGGCCAGTTATGGATCGACTGATTAAAAAAGAAAAGACTATTTTTGTTATTATAAATATTATTGTACCAAAGAAATTGTACGTATATTGACATAATCTGAGGTGAGTAAAATAGTCGTAACGTATGTTAACATAATCTGAGGTGATAATATATATGTTACTTTAACGGCCCGTATATTGATTAATCTTAGATTTTACTGTAAAATCTTAGGATTTACCATTGTTCAGACTTTTAAAGTAACATATCATTCAGGTACTTATTCAAATTACACTCAACTTAATCCCACGTATTTTTGTTTGATATAATAGCAGTATCATCTGCATAAGATATAGTATTTTCATTCATTTCAATTAGTATTTCATAAACGTAAATTATGAAGAGTAATAGTTCCAAGATTGTTCCCTGTAGTACTGCAGTATTGATGTTTTTAAAATCACTCGTAGTTTCCTCAATTCAAATCTGCTACTACTTTCTTTCAATTATTGTCAGGTAGATCTCAATAAGTTCATGTGTTTTTCTCTAATTCCATAATTATATGGTTTATTAAATATTAAACTATGATTTACCGAGTCAAAGACTTGCAAGATCTAGAAAGGTGATTGCTATCGGTTTGCTTCCTTCAAGTTTATCATACAGTTTTCCTGGATATACAACTCGGAACATCTTTGGTACCTTTAGCTTTCACGAAACCATATTGGTTTTGACTTAGGATCCCATTTTTATTCGAAAATTTTCCTAGTCCGTTGTATACTAAGTCTTTCTCATACGCTTTTTCAATTATCGTCCATGAAGCAAATTTTCGATTCGCGTTGACGTCCACATGTTTGTAGTCCACCTCCAAATCTTTTGTTAGTAGATTATTGCGGATGCCTTTTATCTAATGAGGAGGATCGTAAATTGGAACAACTGGTCGTCCATTTACAAGGAACGTATCAGCTAGAAGCGATAAAGAAAGCATTTTTAACCAATTTCCAAATACATTGTATCGAAAACATACTGAATAATTCAATACAAACCCTGTTCAATGGAATGTTCATGACGGATCTTGGTTGTCTCGTTCATCATAAAATGAATGGCTGCTACGTTCCCTTGATCACATACTGATGCAATTACGTGGAGACCAATTTCACTCACATGATGGATAATTTCCTTGATGCACGCCACCAGTTGTTGGGTTTTTGTCGGACATTGAAAATATGGCGGTGTCTGTGTCGTCCATTACAGTAGTAAGGTGGGGGTATTACGTGCTGCCACCTAGAATGATTTCCATGTTTTTGAACTAAATTTAAGGGAACACGATTCCCGTATGGAGTTTCCGACCCCTGGTCACCATCGTACAGCCGATAAGAATACACACGCTCAGACCTTTTTCTTTTAAGGAACTGTTATCCTATCATATCGAAAATAAATATACTCATTTGTTACTTTTCTATATCTAAATAAACTGTCTTTGTCTTCACACACACTTATCCTCATCCTCGATTCGCGATCTCATTCCGTGAAACAGCTTGCACCTCAACAAAGACAAAATCTGAATTTACGAAATTAGCGCTGGTGGGTAGAGATAAAAGGAGTATGGCATTCCAGTCATGAACATTTTCTCTCATTTTCAAGTTTTAGAGAATCATCTGTCCATATCGTTAACAAAAATTAAAAAAAAATGTTCATGAAATATGTACATATCATATATGAACATCATAATAAATATCATAATAAAACAGTTAATGCAACAGTAGTGTGTGTGTTATGTAATAACGTATACCATAAAAGTGACTTTAACAACAAAAAAAAAGAAGTGAAATATGTCAATAATGTGCTTGTTATCTGTGATCAACATCCAGACTATGACCTAACCTCAAAAGAGCCACGAGCTGTGCTGACTACTTGAAAACAAGTTATTCATGAAAAAGAAATAAAAATTGAAGAACAAGAGATAACTATACAAGAATTGCAAAAGGATCTAGATAAATACAAAAACTACTATGAAGCTAACAAAAACAATGATGATCAAAAGGATTTAGACGAAACAACATAGGAACCACATTCACTGCATGAAGCAGACTCAATCTGATACACTTAGAAATGAAAACGAACTGCTCAAGAAATTGAACAAAATTCTAACAGACAAAAACAAGTTACTTGAAGAATTACTGAAAAAAGAAAAAGAGACCAAAAACAAATAAGCAAACACATGCTAGTGTCACGTCAGAAGCGTATACGCACAGCGAGAACTATATACAGAAGAAAAGCATACCAAAAATAATTATTAAAAGGAAAAGCAAAGAAGACAATACAAACATGAAAGAAAAAGTACATTACTATTTGATTAAAGATAAAAATATACAAACAAAAAATGTACATGTAAAAAATGATGACGAATTGATAATAAGCTGTATGAACATGGAAAGCATACAAGCAGCGGAAAAACTATTAGAAAGCAAGTTATCAAAAGTTTTCAAAGTTGAAAGAGAACAATTAAAAAAACCAGTGATTAAAATAATTGGGATAGATAGCAACAACAACATGGAAAAACAAGATCTAGAGAATGATATAAATACAAGAAATTTTGGAAAACTGGAACAAAAAGGCAAAATTATACATGCAACAACTAATGAATATGGTAAAACAATCATAATAAAGGAAATCACACAGGAAATGCACAAAATAGTAAAGGAAAATAGGGATCATGTCTTCATTGGATACCAAAACTGTAAAGCGTATGACATATTGAATGTCAAACCGTGTTACAAGTGTGGTAGATTTGGTCACAATGGCACTAACAATAAGTGTCGCAATACACCAGTCTGTCTAAAATGTGCCGGGGAACATGCCACTAATAAATGTACTGGATTAGTAAAAATATGCTGTACTAACTGCTCCAACGCAAACACTACATACAACAAGCGATACAATACCGAACACGTTGCTACAGATAGAGAAATGTGTGAAGTACTAGAAGCCAAAGTGAATAAGGAGATAAGTATGATAGAATACATAATAAAGCCAACTGTACCAAGGTACCTTGGCAAAGTAGAAAATTTTAAAAATAAGCAGTTACAAAACAAGCAGTTACAAACATCAAAAAATACGTATAACCTCAGAAGAGCACCGCCAACAAACACCCATGCAAGGATCAGTGACGAAACTTGATGAAGACGGATCTGACGACCTGTTTAATCTCAACCCTGAAGAAGAGTTTCATGATGTACACACCCTCAATAATGTCAATTTGACTCATAAACTCATTATACTAAATCTTAATGTCCGAAGTCTAGATGCCAATTTTGAAAATCTTAAGGTGTTCATTGAGAGGCTGAAGCACAAACCCCATGTTATTATTTGTTCTGAGACGTGGCTTATTAATTATGTTGAATTTTTCAATTTTAATAATTATAAAGCATTCTACAATGATAGTCGTCTAAATAGAGCTGATGGAGTGGTAATGTTTATTGATACTAATTTAGTTTATACGGTCGAATATGAAAACTTGCAAAAACTGAAAGTAGTAAGTTGTACAATTAAATGTAACTCAATCAAGAAAATCAAAATATCAGGGTTGTACCGATGTCATGACTACGAGCAGAAGCCTTTTATAAATGATATGCAACAATATATAATCCCCATAAAGAGCACCTCTGGTGCAAAAACCTTTCGCCTAGTTATATAAATGTGATAGTCACCCACAAAAAATACATTCTTATGCCAAGAAAACATTATACACTTATTATTTTATACAAAAATTCCTTCCTCGTAAAAAAAAAGTTTCGAAATCAGATGCTATTGCCTAGTACCGATATCACGTTGTCTTTTTTCGAATTGACAATTGGGCTTTTCGTAACACGGTATTGACAGCCTTCCTGTCCTGCCACGTAGTACCATAGAAATAACGATAGAGGACTGACGCCTCCATTGGTTCGCCTAAATGACATTTTAAAAAAATCATTGAAAAAAAAAAAAATTTGGTGATAGTGGTACTACGCGGGCCTTTTCTAGATAAGTACAATGTTACGGCGATTGAACCATGTCAATAATCCTAATATAGTGATACGAAATATTGGCCCGCCTAGTACCACCACCACCAATTTTTTTTTTTTTCAATGATTTTTAAAAAATGTCATTTAGGCGAACTAATGGAGGCGTCAGTCCTCTATCGTTATTTCTATGGTACTACGTGGCAGAACAGGAAGGCTGTCAATACCGTGTTACGAAAAGCCCAATTGTCAATTCGAAAAAAGACAACGTGATATCGGTACTAGGCAATAGCATCTGATTTCGAAACTTTTTTTTTACGAGGAAGGAATTTTTGTATAAAATAATAAGTTTATAATGTTTTCTTGGCATAAGAATGTATTGTTTGTGGGTGACTATCACATTTATATAACTAGGCGAAAGGTTTTTGCACCAGAGGTGCTTTTTATGGGGATTCCACTGTTTACAAATACAGGGTGGGCCATTTGTTGGTACGTTTTTAAAAATGCGATCAAAAGAGTATGCATTGATATTTTTTATCAATTTTTTTGTTGTTGTAAAGCTCAAAGTATCCCGGTCAAGAATGAAAAGCGATTTCGTTCATGTGGCTCCCTCTACTGACCTTACAGTATGCCATTCGGTCACCCCAATTAGTGACGACATTTTGAACTACCTCGGCGCCAATTTCACTCAAAACAGTCGTAATGTTGTTTTTCAAAGCTGGAATTGTCTCTGAATTATCCGCATAACATCGGTCTTTAACGGCACCCCACAGGAAGAAGTCCAGCGGTGTCAAATCGCAGCTACGCGCAGGCCAATTGACATCTCCTGAACGGCTGATTATGCGGTTGTTAAACTTGATGCGCAGAAGGTCGATCGTAAGTCGGCTTGTGTGGCGGACTCGCCACCAGCAACGACGACTCCGAGCAGTCAGCGCCAACGGCGGAAACAAGTACTAATTCCGCGTTCCGAAGATCCCAACCTTCCTGACAAATAAACATTACTTCCAACGTTCCTTTCTAACTTTCTTCCTTCTTCTCGCTTCGACCCGCGACACGTGTGGTCGCGTGACAGATCGTTCCTCATCATAAAGTTCAACGTAAAAAAATACAAATGTTATCTTGTTTGAATTAAATAAATATTAAGTGTTCATTGTTACCCGGACTCAGGTGTCTCCAGTCATTGATACAATAAACCCACAAATTGGTGACCCCGACGTGATCCCACGCGATTACAAAAAAAGAAAGTGTGGTTAACCAGTGACAAAAAACACCATCGCCATGACGGAATCGGGAGGCAGTGAGCATCATTCTGGAACGGACTCGGAAAGCGGTGGCCCATTCGCGCGGGAGGACCCAGCACGACTTTGCATGAATACCATGCTGGAAGATTTCGACGTGCAAGAAGTGTCAATCGTGCGCCTACCAACATTTCTCGGCAACGTCCCAGACATCTGGTTCAATCAAGCCGAGTCAATCTTCAAAAATCAGCGAATAACCAAGGACACCCGGAAATACGACCTGGTCTTCGACGCCTTGACGCCGGACATAATGGCGCAGATCTCCGACTTCTTGCGAAGACCTCCAGAAAACGATAAGTATTCAGCTCTCAAAACAATTCTACTTCGTCGCCTGACCGATTCGAAAGAGCGACAGATACAGAAATTCTTGAACGAGCTGCAGCTGGGTAACAAACGACCCACGCAATTGTTGAGAGAAATGCGAGAGCTAGGAGGCGACATTGTCCACGAAGATTTCCTACGCTCACGTTTCTTACAGTGCATGCCGACGAACATTAGAACGTATCTGGTTGGTTGTACCGACTCGACGCTGTCGAAAATCGCTGAGACGGCGGATGCAATGATTGAGAGCTGCGGAGGTTCCTGCGTCATGGCTGTTTCTCAAAATACTCAGTCTCCGGAAGTCGCAGCGGTTACTTCTTTGGAATCACGAATGACTTTGATCGAAAAAAGCCTCGCCAATCTTCTTGCGTCACACGAAACCTTAAAAAACGATCTGCGACAGTCTGCCAACAAAGATTCACAGAATAAATATTGTCGTGATAACGACGGCAACAGTAACAATGGTTTTCAGCGACGGTCTCGTTCTCGCGGCAAATCCCAAACTCGAAACACTGGGGTATGCCATTACCACGCAAAATATGGTCTGCAAGCCAAACTCTGTCGTCTGCCGTGTACGTTCGGGAAAACACCTCAACAGTCGGAAAACTAGAGGTGCTGTCAACGGATCAGACGGTCGCAGGCAGCACTCGACTACCACAGGTAGCAGAAATCCGTCTCCACGTGTTCGACAAGGCGACAAACGTCAGATACTTGGTCGACTCCGGATCGGTCGTCACTATAGTGCCCTCAAGTCTGATCACACAAAAATTACGTTGTGATACACTCAAACTGTATGCTGCTAACTCCACAGAAATCACCACCTACGGAACGATGGTAATGACCCTCGATTTGGGCCTTCGTCGGCCGTTCAAATGGTCCTTCATCATAGCCGAGGTAAGGTCAGCCATTCTTGGAGCCGATTTCATAGCACATTATGGTTTACTGATCGATCTCAAAAATCATAGACTTATTGACTCGGTCACATCACTCTCTACCTCAGGAGTTGTCATGGAAACGACGACTCACAGTATTTCTACCATAAATTCGGTTAACAATCAGTATGCAGATCTTCTTGGACAGTACATCGAGATTACCAGACCAACAACGACTCCGAACAAAAACAAGGACAACAACGTTACTCATCACATCGATACGAACGGCGCTCCCGTAGTTCAGCATTTTCGTCGGCTCGTCGGTGAGAAATTATCAGCGCTTCGAACTGAGATCGAATACTTGCTTGAATTAGGCATGATACGTCCATCCAAAAGCGACTGGGCAAGTCCTGTTCATCTAGTAAAAAAACAATCTGGAGCCTGGCGTCTCTGCGGCGATTTCAGAGCTCTCAACGTGAAAACGGTGCCTGATCGATATCCGATCGCCCACAGTCACGATCTCTTCCACGGTCTGTACGGAAAAACAATATTTTCAACTCTCGACCTCACCAAAGCCTATCATCAAATTCCCATGGCGGAAAA
The DNA here is from genome assembly GCA_963969455.1 of Arge pagana. Classification (NCBI taxonomy): domain Eukaryota; kingdom Metazoa; phylum Arthropoda; class Insecta; order Hymenoptera; family Argidae; genus Arge; species Arge pagana. The sequence goes on along the minus strand of OZ018311.1, from coordinate 16,492,369 downwards.
TGACATCAAGAAAACTGCAATTACGACTCCACTGGGACTCTACGAATTCCTCGTCATGCCATTCGGGCTCAGAAACGCATCGCAAACGTTCCAGAGATATATGGATTCGATCTTCAGAGATCTAGACTTCGTCATTGTTTACATCGACGACATCCTCATCGCTTCCAAGACTCCCGAGGAACATCAACAACATCTCAAAATCGTATTCGACAGACTACGTCAAAACGGACTCACGATCAACACCAATAAGTGCGTTTTGGGAAAACCCGAACTTACCTTCTTGGGATTCACGATAAACCGCGACGGTTACAAACCTCCGGATGACCGAGTGAGCGCGGTGGCAAATTACCCAAAGCCAGCAACTATTCAAGATCTGCGACGATTCCTGGGGATGGTCAACTATTATCGACGAAGCATTCCCAGTGCGGCACGAATTCAAGCTCCTCTCTACGAATACCTGAAAGAATCAAAAAAGAACGACAAACGAGCGATCCCGTGGACGTCCGAGACAGAACGGGCGTTCGAAGAGTGCCGAACGAGCGTAACAAAAGCGACAACAACAACGTTTGTTTCACCGGATGGTCCGCTCATCTTGACAACAGACGCCTCAGATACAGCCATTGGCGCGTGTCTGGAGGAGATGGTCGGAAAAATTCAAAAACCTGTGGGATTTTTCTCTCGCAAACTCAGCCCAGCTGAAAAAAATTACAGCACGTACGACAGAGAATTGTTGGCGATTTTCGCGGCAGTGAAATTCTTTCTCCACATCCTTGATGGTCGACATTTCGTCATTCGAACCGACCACAAGCCTCTGATCTACGCATTTCAACGGAACTCCGACAAAATCTCGCAACGACAAATTCGTCAACTTGATTTTATTGGACAACATTCAACCGAAATAATCCACGTAAGTGGAGACGACAACATTGTCGCCGATGCACTCTCTCGCATCGAGCACGTCAATCGTATCGACATGCCCAGAGTCGGCACAACGGATTCAAGACGCACAGCAAGAGGACGAGGAACTTGAGAAACTTCTGCGCAACGAGACTTCTCTGCAGCTTCAACAACTCTCCGTCGAACCAGGCATCGATGTTTATTGCAACATAACTTCCGGTATCGTACGTCCTTACATTCCTCAATCTCTACGTCGAGAGGCCTTCGACTCGATCCATTCTTTGTCTCACCCAAGTGGACGAAGCACCTGCCGTCTCCTAAAAGAAAAATATGTTTGGCCCGGTATCAAAAAGGATGCGCTTGAGTGGTCGCGATACTGTGAACCATGTCAACGGTCCAAGGTCAACAAACACAATCGACTTCAACCCAAACACATCGACATTCCTGACGGGCGATTTAACCACATTCACATGGATCTCATCGAACTCCCTGTTGTCAACGATTTTCGGTATTGTTTAACAATCATCGATCGTTTCACCAGGTGGCCGGAGGCTATCCCGCTCAAGAACATGACTGCGGATACGGTGGCTGCAGCATTCTACAATAACTGGATTTGTCGTTTCGGCCCACCATTGACAATCACGACTGATCAAGGTCGTCAATTCGAGAGTTCATTGTTCTCATCGCTCGCTAAATTAGTCGGCTCCAAACGCATCCGAACTACGGCATATCATCCGGCCTCGAACGGAATCGTCGAACGGTGGCATCGCACTTTAAAAGCTGCGCTTATGTGCAACAGGCAAGTCCCATGGATCGAGCTCTTACCAACAGTCTTGCTGGGGCTTCGGACGGCGTATAAAGAAGACATCGGAGCTTCCTGTGCCGAGATGCTGTACGGAAACAACATACGTGTGTCCGGTGAATTCTTCATCTCACAAGATTTCGCTGTCGAGCCTGAAATATTCCTACAAAAATTCAGAGAGCACATCAGAGGGATTCGTCCTACACCGACCGCACACCATAACAAAGCGCGAATGTTCGTGCTCAAGGACATCGATAAATGCTCACACGTGTTTTTACGAAACGACGCGGTAAAACCACCGCTCGAACCACCTTACTCCGGACCCTTCAAGATCGTCAAGAGACTGGACGACCGCCGTTTTATCATCGAAACAAATAGAGAAGAAAAAACTGTCTCAATCGAACGCCTGAAGCCGGCCTACATCGTCAAAAATGACGAATCCGACGAGAAAACACCACAAGACACAAAAATGGAGCAGCATCACTGGGGATCGTCAATGGACCCTCCAACCAAAACTTACGAGAAGAAGAAAGTCTCGTTCCTTACACCTCCGGTGAAGGAAACTGGGGGGGGGGAATGGCTGTGGCGGACTCGCCACCAGCAACGACGACTCCGAGCAGTCAGCGCCAACGGCGGAAACAAGTACTAATTCCGCGTTCCGAAGATCCCAACCTTCCTGACAAATAAACATTACTTCCAACGTTTCTTTCTAACTTTCTTCCTTCTTCTCGCTTCGACCCGCGACACGTGTGGTCGCGTGACAGAACGTTCTTCCTCTTCTCTCTTCGGCCCGCGACACGTGTGGCCGCGTGACAGATCGTTCCTCATCATAAAGTTCAACGTAAAAAATACAAATGTTATCTTGTTTGAATGAAATAAATATTAAGTGTTCATTGTTACCCGGACTCAGGTGTCTCCAGTCATTGATACAATAAACCCACACTTGTATGGCACGTGGCGCCATCTTGTTGAAACCAAAGGTCGTCCACATTCATAGCGTCGATTTTAGGCCATGAAAAGTTGGTCAACATGGCTCTGTAGCGTTCGCCATTGACGGTAACGGCGTTGCCAGCATCATTTTCGAAGAAAAATGGGCCAATTATGCCACCACTCCAAAATCCACACCAAACTGTGACTCTTGGAGGATGCATTGGTCTTTCTACGATTGCGTGTGGCTGTTCCGAACCCCAAATCTGGCAGTTTTGCTTGTTCACATATCCGCCGAGATGGAAATGCGCTTCGTCCGAAAAGATGATTTTTTGACCAAAATCGACGTCATTATTGAGCTGGTCTATGGCCCACACAGCGAACTGATATCGAAGCGGATGGTCATTTGCTTTCAACTCCCGAGTCATCTGAATCTTGTAGGCGAATAATCCGAGGACTTTGTGCAGTATTCCCCTCAGGCTGGTGCGACTAATGCTCAGTTGCTACGATCGGCGTCGAGTTGAGGTCGTCGGATTCTGTCTCACACTTTGGGCCACAGCCTCAATATTCTCGGGTGTGCGCACTGTCCGAGCTCTGGGACCACTTCTGTCATCCACTAACATCCTTTTCTCACGAACTTTCTTCACCAATTTGCGTATAGCGCCTTCGGTGGGTGCATTACCACGACCCATATTTCTTTTCAAAATTCGCACAGTTTCGGCGACACAGCACTGACTTTGAAAATAAGTTTTTAAAATTTCAAAACGCTCTTCAAGAGAAAACATGTTGTTTCGTGCCGCGGACGGTATGGCTAATGAACTGTAAAAATTTCGGGTCTGTAGCTCGTTTGCCGTTGTCATACGACGAAATTCAAAAACGTACCAACAGATGGCCCACCCTGTATAACACGGCCTAATGAAAATATTTTAAATCATGGATCATGCATCGATAACACTTTTGCCAAAACTAACCCAATATTGAATTCCTATAAAGTTAAACAAACATTTACTGATCACTTTCCTCTTTTTACGGTTATTGGCATGAACTTGAAATTTGAAGCGCTAGCACCATTGTCTACGCAAATAAACTACAAAAAGCTGGATGAATATGCAAGGGAAACACCATGGCAAAAATTATTGTTAATGCATGATCCGGATGAAGCAACAAATGAATTAATTAGACTAATTAAAACCATAATGGATAAAGCCACAATTAAGAAAGATACGAAAAAAGGTAACCAATGTCCACGGAAAAAATGGATAACCCCTGGTATTATACTTTCGTGTAATAATAAAGAAAGACTTTATAGAATATGGCAAACAGAGCCCAACAATATACAACTGAAAAATGAATATAAGAATAGCAAGAAATTGTGGTCATATCTTAATAAAAAGTTGAATGGAGGGGATATGAGTAAGAATAAAATCATAGATACTATTATAGATAATGGCGTTATTACTAATAATAAGTTGGACATTGCAAATGTTTTTAATGGATTCTTTGCTTCAATCGGAAATAGTCTGGCGAATAAAATCGTAAGCCTTGATGCTGAGGAACTGTCTCTGCCCAAACATAATAATAATAGCTGTTTTCTTGTGCCAACAAATCAATGTGAAATTTTATTAATTATCAACCAATTGAAAAATAAGGCTGGTGGAATTGATGGCATAGGCGCCAGAACACTAAAAGCAATATCATTTTCCATTGTTGATCCTCTTACTCACATATTCAATTTATGCATGGCTAATGCAATATGGCCTAACGCTTTGAAAATTGCCGAAATTGTACCGGTATATAAGTCAGGCAATAAACTATTACCTACGAATTATAGGCCTATATCCCTTATCTCAAACATCGCAAAAAATTTTGAAAAGATTATTCACTATAGGTTGCACAATTTTCTAAATAACGAAAACTTACTCTCAAAGAGACAATTTGGCTTCAGAAAAGGTATGGGTACTAAGGATGCTCTTGCTTTTGTTTCAAATAACCTGATCGAGAATATTGACAAAAATAAGAAGGTAATTGGTACTTTTCTCGATCTTGCTAAGGCTTTTGATACCGTAAACCATGATATTCTATTGAAAAAATTGGATAGATATGGTATCAGAGGTATCGCGAATGATCTTTTTAGAAGTTATCTTCAGGGCAGGATGCAAAAAGTAAAAATTAATGAGTGCAAGAGTGATGAAATGAATGTTACTATAGGCGTACCACAAGGTACAATTCTCGGGCCTGTACTATTTATTATATATATAAATGACCTGCTTGACACGTTGCCTGATAACTCAATCTGTTCCTATGCGGATGACACTGTCATCTTTAGCACTGAAACTACTTGGATCTTAACTGAAAAACAAATGAACACAAGACTTACGGCAGTTAACAATGGTTGCAGCTTAATCAACTGTCATTGAATACACTGAAAACAGTCTATATAGCTATTGGGTCTAATCTGGACAGTGTTCCTAATAGATTAGTTATTGAAATAAATGGTGAAATACTTACACGGGTCGAACATTGTAAATATTTAGGGTTAATAATTGACAGCAGATTAAAATGGGACTTACATGCTCAAAATATCATAAGAAAAACTAAATATATCATCTTTGTGATGGCTAAAATGGCGAGTATCATGAATGTATTCTCTCTGATGACTGTATTCTATGCGCTTTTTTATAGTATTGCTATATATGGCATCATTGCCTGGGGTGGTGCGTATGATAATGTAATATCTCCGATTCAAAAAACACAAAATAGATTACTAAAGATCATAGCAAAGAAAGAGTCAGTTTGTAAATATCCATTAACTATCAAACAATGTTTCCTATTGGAAGCTATTGCCGCCAATATTGGCGAGTACACAAAAGAGTATCAGGAATCAATGAATAATACTAGAAACGGGTTGAATATACCAGAAATCAAGCAGACCTTAATGTTAAAAAGTAGCAAAGTGGTTGCTCTAAAAATCTTCCTTAAAATGGGCATAGAACTCGTAACAAAGGTCAATTCTAGCAAGAATAAGAAAGTGATATTAAAGTCTTGGCTGACTTCTAATACGGAGATTTTACTTAGTATGCGTTTATTGTAATCAACTCGTCCTGTTGGTGATTAATCTTACTAATGTGAAACTAATATTGTTTATTGGGAAGGCAGGAAATCTATACTAAATAGTATTTAAGTGTTATTTTTTGTAATTTTTTATATATCTAGTTTTTATGATCAGTCCGGCGTACAGGTAATCTGTTTTCCTTTGCCGGATTTACAAGTTGTACTTGTATATTGCTTGTAATTTTGCTGGTCTAAATAAATATGAAATATGAAAATATGTTAACGAGTCATCCGTCAGGGCTGCTTGCTGACTGGACGCTCCAATTATTAGCGCCAGTGAGTGGGCGCTCGAATGGAAAACGAAACAAACAAAAACAATATGTATAAAAACGTAGTCTGTCTGTTGATGGGTCGATGTGCCCAGGTCTGAAGAAAATTAGTAAACTCTTTATCATATTTTCGCATATTCCGTTATTATTATTGTATCTGACGTGGGAGTGTTGTGTATTGCGTAACCCCAACGCTCACTAAAGAATAAACCAAACTATTCAAATTATTGGCACGATTCTCCTGAGTCGATTCTCATGTTCATCGAGAAATACATGGCACTGATCATCATCAATCCAAATCAGAAGACATGTTATACTCCTTTCGTCCCTACCTACAAGCACTATTTTAACAAGTTTAGATTTTGTCCTGTTGGGCGTAATATTGATATAAATGTAAAAAATGCCGCCTAGTTCCACAATATTAAAAATACGAAAACCTATGGCCAGTCTCTGTCGTGACATCAGGAAACAGCGCCAAGCACCACGGCATCGCAAAGTCGGACCTCGCTGATTCGTGTGGTGCTCTCGAAAAATCATTTCAAGACCTACTCACTTGGTGGGTACCACCTGGAACCACGCTGCGAGTGATTTAGACACGAAAAACGACGGAGCGGACGACCTGGACACCAGAAAATATCACACACACACACACACACGCGCGCGCGCCATGCGACGTCATTGATTGGGCTCTATGTTTTTTATACGTCATCTGACCTTCACAAAAATCAATAGGGGTCGAGATTTCGATGGAGAGAATATGCCTCCCAAATTTGCAGTCGATTAGTGCATTGGTTCTAGAGATATCGTGTCTACAAGAAAGTGTCTGCGAAAAACTATCCGGAGAAGAAGAACAAAACATAATAATAATAGCTGTTTTCTTGTGCCAACAAATCAATGTGAAATTTTATTAATTATCAACCAATTGAAAAATAAGGCTGGTGGAAGGCTGGAGAGAATATGCCTCCCAAATTTGCAGTCGATTAGTGCATTGGTTCTAGAGATATCGTGTCTACAAGAAAGCGTCTGCGAAAAACTATCCGGAGAAGAAGAAGATTCGAAATATTCACTAACTTTGACAGTCTATAACTCTGGAACTACTTAATCGAATTCGTGCAAATTCTTCCACGAAGCTCATTTGGACTTGAACTTCTAGCCCTGTCAATTTCATTTCTTAATGTAGCGTGGTTGAGGAATTATGATGCAATATTTACAGCTATGAAAGTTTGCTAGGGTAAATTGTAACGTTAAATGTAAATTCTGCTCTTAGGTGGCGAGGGAAGGGGTTCCCCCAGGTTCGGGTAGATTCCTACAAACCGTGGTAGGAATGGAGGAGATGAAGTCGGTCGCGGTTTTTGTTTCAATAAAAATATAAACAGATTTTATTTGCTACGAAAGTATTTACACATATATATGCAAGAGAGTTTAGTGAATCCAGTTTGGACTGGCAGATCTCCCACGGCTCGTATTCGTGACTTCTGAAACGGATAACGGATGGGTCTGTCACACCTAGGTATAAATTAATACTAGTCGAACTAATTATGGAACGAAGAAGTGGACACTAGGTACATGAAGACTCTAATTTGATTTTTCAAAGGTAAGACTGCGAAATGGTCGTCGCCCGCGATATTGGGACGCTAACAGTGCGGTATCACTTTGTGCGTCCGACCAGTCGATAACTTTAGTGGGTATTGGGATCTGACAAGGGAGCGTGCCCTACACTGCCATGTAGGATAACACCGGTAGCATAGGGCAGATTGTTGTTCTTGTCAATAATATGTTGATTACCATTATGGATATTTGTAATTGGGCTGGTGCAAATCCATCGCAGCGAAATTTTATCGAAGGCAATAGAATTCTTCAAGCTGGGCACTTAATTTCGTGCGGTAAAAACGCAAATATAATCTGCGGTTGTGCAAGCCTTCTGCTTATAAACATCGAATTTAAAAGGTGCGCCACATGAAATTACAGCAAAAATTGCAAATACTGGAAAAATACGTTCCACTTTATGCTCCTGTAAGGCGGGACAAGGAGAAAAGTGCAAACACATCTTGGCAACATTCCTGCACTGCTACCGGTAAGTTGCTAACCTCTATATTCAGGTTTATGGTTTATTTATTCTGAACCTGATTTAGTGAATGTTGGTGTAAAGGTTTATTTCAGTGCTGATGATTTGCCTCTGTTATCCGGCACTGATACCAAATGCTCCTGGAAACAGCAGTATAAAGAATTGCTCAGAAAATATGAGCCAGTCCCAGTAACACAGCATGATTGTTTTGACCGAAACCGAGATCAAATTGCAATAACGGAATAGTTAAATTTGTTAATAAAAAAAGAGTTTACCAGTCTTCCAGGATCGTCCTATGCTCAACACATGTATTTCAAGTTTGACAATTTCCTTGCAGCACATCATACCATGCTTGAGTTTTGCACGTGAAAAATTAATTCACTTCTCATCGTTTAATTCAGTTTATTTTAAAAGATATGTGCTGTTATCGAGCTGGCAGACATGACCCAGTCGGAGTCGATAACAACAACGTTTTCACAGAGAAGGAAAAGGAAGCAATAATTAGAATATTTGATCTACAGAATAAAGAATTAACGGAAAGCGTGCAAAATATGAAATCTAATGCTTTAGAAGAATGCTGTGAAAACGTTTTCAACGCTCTGAAAACTGATGTCGTACAGATCTGCGAGCGAAGTAAATTAAATTTCAGTGTGGCAAACAGAGAGACGTTATGGTATAACAGGATCAACATGTTACGGACTCTTCACATACGCTAAGAACAAAAATCCAAATTGGCAAAAGAAAGTAAATGACCACATAAATCCGGTAAATTTCCAAAGTGTACTTACAGAGTATGGAACTAAAACAGAAAATAATGCTAGAAAAGCTTTTAAGGCAGCAACAGGCAAAGTAGTCGTTGAAACTGGATTAATTATTTCAAAGCAGAATCCGTGGGTAGCCTACTCACCAGATGGAGTTATCTTTGATAATAACGAACCAATAGAGTTGCTCGAGATCAAGTGCCAGTTTAAAGGAAAAAATATGAATGTCACGGAGGCTATGGTCCATGAATTCAAAAACTGTTTGACCATGAAGGATAACAGCATGAGTTTGAAAAAAAAAAACAAATACTATGGTCAAACACAAATGGGAATCGCTGTACTCAATTTGAAAAATGCCTAATTCCTAGTTTATACTGCTTTCGATGATAGTATTCTGATTCTCCCAGTAGAGTTCGATGAACAGTTTCTTTCCACAATGTTATCAACGCTGAAAGAGATTTACTTCAAGAATATGGTAAAGCAAGTCTGTTCAAATGGAGAAATATCGCATCATTAGTTTGTATCAAGTTGATGGCTTCTAATAAAAAACAAGTATCTCGAAGGATGCTGATTATATTATAAACTACGTATCTCCTGTGTTTTTACACAGAAGGTGTGTCATGGTTTATAATCTGCTTCCTTCGAGATACTTGTTTTTTAATAGGACCCAACGAAGTATTTATTTTTAAGAAGTACAAAGCAAAAAATACAAAGGATTAGTCCAAGTTAATGAAAATGAGTCAGTTAAGCCAAAAGAGTACAAATAATATTAAAATGTTCCTAATTGTATTGTGATATAAAATCATTATTTCTCAGAGTATAAATGTTGTTAATATGGAAAACGTATCCATCATTTATTTCATGAAAGTTATAGTTATACAAATCTATCATCCTTTAGAATAGGCGAACTCAAATTTACTGTAGCACAAACAACTAAAAATATCTTGTCGATGAACGGGACGAGCCCAATGGGTAATCTATCGACAAGGATTTTGAAAGTTTTTATGCGCTCATTAGATCTTTCAATGTGGACGCGAGCGGAGGCAATTTCAGGGCCTTTTCTAGATAAGTACAATGTTACGGCGGTTGAACCATGTCAATAATCCTAATATAGTGATACGAAATATTGGCCCGCCTAGTACCACTACCACCAAATTTTTTTTGTTCAATTATTTAAAAAAAATGTTATTTGGGTGAACCAATGGAGGCGTCAGTCCTCTATCGTTATATCTATGGTACTACGTGGCAGGACAGGAAGGCTGTCAATACCGTGTTATGAAAAGCCCAATTTTCAATTCGAAAAAAGACAACGTGATATCGGTACTAGGCAATAGCATCTGATTTCGAATCTTTCTTTTTACGAGGAAGGAATCTTTGTATGAAATAATAAGTGTATAATGTTTTTTTGGCATAAGAATGTATTTTTTGTGGGTGACTATCACATTTATATAACTAGGCGAAAGGTTTTTGCACCAGAGGTGCTTTTTATGGGGATATCACTACTTTTTGTAGAATTTGATTAATTACGTAAGTACAATTTTTTATTTGTTCATCAGTTATCAGTTACACTGATTATTAATAATTTCCATCGAAATGTAATAATAATAAATTTATTATACGTGCGTAAATAATCTTGAAAGTTGTTTCCGTTTGTGGCTAAATACATTGATTTGCAATCCGAATGTAATGCACTCTCTGTTAATGTAATGACTCTAATTGTCCCTATTGCCTGGTACAACTTCTCCTTCTCTACACTCTTTCACAGGACTCGCTATTAAATATTCTCGTGACTTAGCTACTTTAGTTGCTTCTGATTTGCATTGAATCGTTTCAAAAATATTATTTATTTGCCGAATAATAATGGACAGATTATCGGAACAATTTTTTCATACAGAAAATCCTAACCGCAATCTAACCATAAAATTGTACTCCGCGCGCTTTGCCTACCTGTCAAATCAGAAGACAACCAGCGTGAACAAAAAACGGCGGAACGGCAATGCCGTAAACGCCAAATTCGGGATCGGACCGATCCAACTGACCCGCATAACGAATACTCACGGTATAACTAAAGACTGTAGTAATCATTCAATTCAACCCTGTGTTGTCAAACACTTACAGTTATCTCATAAAAAAAAAATATCTTACCGTACCTCAAATGATCTTGTTCTGAATTATACGCACAATTACGACCAAAAATACATTGACACAATAAATCATACCACAGATGATTGGTATGATACCGTACTGTAGACTCTGTCAGAGTCTCGCGCGGCGAGTGCGAATTTTTTTTTTTTTTTATATAACTAGGCGCGAGACTCTACCGAGTCTCTTGATCATAAATTTCCTTAACGGTCACTTAGTTGTCGTTCGGGTATAGAGACTCTGTCAGAGTATCGCGCGGCGAGTGCGATTTTTTTTTTTTTTTTTTTACATAACTAGGCGCGAGACTCTACCGAGTCTCTTGATAGAGATTAGATTTTCTTCTACTTCTTGTCGCTCTTTCGTTTTTTCTTTTTTTGTATTCCTTTTCAACCTTCTTTTTAGGCGTGATTGTTGTTCTCGTTGTCTTTTTTCTTCTCTGGTATGGAGCTAATCGGCAGGTTACGTGAAGGCACAGCAATTTTTTTCAGGCGCCTATCTGCGTCGGGGTATCTGAAAGAAAAAATATCTGTTGAATATAAATATATGAAACTGTAAATAGATTATAACCTCCCAATATACTTATCCTGTAATATGTAATATTCCTTCTGAAAATGGAGTAAGCACACTTTCATGTACGACGAAATTTTCGTGCCTCTTTTTATGGCTTTTTTGCACACCTTTCGTCGGTCAATCATTTCGGCTTCTCCAAATTTATTCACAATCTTCACGAACGACTCGCCAGGTTCAGGAAATGTATGAAAGCTAATATCGGGATTTCTTTGTTTTACACTTGGACACTCGTAAACACAGCAAGAAATATTACTTTTGCTACGGATCACAACTTCATCAACTTCGATCAACTTCTGCCTTTCTTATTGCGATTTATCGATAATTGTACGCATCAATAACAAAGATTAAAATATTCACCAGCACCGCTGTTCCAGAGCTATCCCTCTTTCGTTTCTTCACTTTCCCGCCGCCCGACGTCATGCTGCTATATGTTGGATCCCAATAGAGAGCACGCATCAATTGCCAAGTCTCTGTCGGTATGGATTGAGTTAGACCTGGCGGCTGAACGTTCGAACGAATTGCTCCAAAATTATGAAGAGAGAACTCATACGGACAATTTAGGCCTACATATATTCTGTCTCGCGTGTTTTAACTCGCGGGAGCGGTGGGCGCGACGAGCCGTCGCCTGGTCATCTATCGGTTGGCCGGAGGTACCTTGGCGCGCACCACGTCCCGGTGCGAGGCGGGACAATGTGACGCAGGCCCGCGCGTGCGCGTACGTCACAAAATGATTCACGGAATGAACTTGGCGGCGATTCGCTGCCGCGAATCTTGATACCCTGCTTCTCAACTAATCGTTCAACATTGTTACGATAAATCATATTTGTAGTTTTCGTGAAAAACTTATGAACCGCTCTTTCTCTTGAACGGTAGAATGTTACTTTCGTTTCTGGAGCTAAACATTTTTTTCTTTTAATCGCGATGCTAACAATTCGGAACTTTCATTTGAAACTCTCAAGTCGCTACATAGATCATTTAGTTCACCTTGGGTAAAATTGTCTCGCTCGGTTGTGCCTTGACCTTGCGAGTCTGAGGAATTAATGTACGTTTCAGTTTCATCTCGAGATGTATTTAGTGATTCATCAAGCATTTCTGTATCATCGGGATCTTGAACATTCGCTTCGTTTGTATCCATACTATGATCATCGTCAGGTTCAGTTTCCATGTATGTGGGAAATGTACAGATTCTACGCATCGATATGTTATAGATTGCCTGCTATTATAGTTCAACCTCTCAGGCTGATTAAGCAAAAATAGGAATTGGTCGTATGGTCTGGTGGATTTCTCCATTTCATACGTGCGGAATACATATTTTTTTCTTGTTTCGGTGGCAATATGGCGACATTTACCATAGATGATATTCGGTGTGTAAGAATTGCTCATACAATCAGTAAAAATATTAAATGTGCTTTCATATTTATTTTTTAACGCATCTGAGAAATTATATTTATTTTTGGAAGTAAACAGTCCGCAAATGACACAAAAGCTGTTAAAATCATTTGTACGAGATCTGCGATTTGTAGCATTGGACGCTTCAAAGGCCAAGTTTCCCACCATGAAGAGCTACGGTCGATGGATGACGATGTCTGCGGGCCCGCTTTTCTACCCTGACCAGTCGCCGGTTCTGGGGATCCGCACCACTGTCCCGTAACACTTGTTCGTATGGTTGCGAGGACAGCTCTTGTTAGCTGGGAAATTAGACGAGAGACAAAAAACTTATAAATGCACTTATGGCGAACTTATATCCTGTACAAGTGACTCCGTACGTATGGGCAGCCGCCTACAAAGTAACTATGCTTCCTAGGCCTCATAATCTCCCAAAATGTCACTCTGATTCCTCCAATGGCCGCAAAACCGATATCCTGTCTCTCACTGTTCGTACACGTTATCAAAGACTGAGAAACAAACGATTCGTCAATCATTGCAGTCCATGCGAACGAAGTGGCAAAAAGCTAAGAAGACCGAGGCTGTGTTTCTTCAAAAACATACGGATTGATTGAGCACATTAACTGTTTGTAATCTGTATGGATGTAAATGTATGGATCTGCAACGAAACCCATAAGAAAAATATTTCTCATTTGCATTTTGATTTTCATTCATTCATATTGGGTATAGCAGAAATATCCCTTTTTTTGATAGAATAATTCTGAATCCAGTTTGAAATAGCGTCTTATTCGACTCAGGAGTAGAAATTATATTATCAAAAGCACTTGCTTGTGCTCCCCTGGCGATGTTCCGTCTTTTTCTAGCTGGCAGGGTGCTAGTACTTCAGGCCGAGCAACTGATTGTATTCGTCTTGCACACACTCTCCTGGAAGAGGAAAAATCTTGATTGTATATTTTACCGAATGTAATCGATTGATGAAAATAGTGATATTTTATACTTCATTTCGATTTATGAATATTAATGATCAATATTAATCCTATCCTATTAGCTGCTAATTTATCTTTTGCACTGTGAATTGTTTTTTCACATTCTTCACATCAAACCACGTTCTTTTAAATTTCTTCACGATATTTCCACCCTTCGGGTGAATTGAAATTGCTTTTTTGTTATTTAGTACGTAGAAAAAATTGAAATATTAAATACAAATACGATAAAATGAAGCCGTTCTCAAATGACAGATGAATGCTCTATGAGGACGAGGTTGCGAAGTAATTTACCGTGTTTTTGATTTCTATCGATAAATCACCGGTTTCAAACCTGTAGCGCGATTCTGTAATTCGTTATGCCGCGTAATGAATTATTTGGTTATCGCCAATTGGAATGGCGATCTAGGAGAAGGGCACAACTTTCATAGGCCTAACGACAATGACACAAGTCGTTACGCGGCATAATAAATTACAGAATAGGCCTACCGGTATGATATAAAACCACCCGGAACGCCGATTGACCAAACCCTGTTGCTAGGGCGTACGAAAACAAGGAGGACCAGCATAAGCTATGACAGCGGTTCCTGACATACATGTACCATACACAGCGTTAATGTTTGTTTGTCACAATTTGGTTAATAGGTCACTTTTTTAGAGATATGTCACTTTTTTCAGGTTCCAACAGTGAAATAGTAATTTCGGTTGCCAAAAATCGTTTCATAAGTAAGTCGATGGAATGCCATGAAGCATAGCCATAAGTGAGGTCAAGTTCTTGTATTAAAAGACGGAATCATTAACAATTGATTGATCTAATGGAGAAATGAATGAAACTGGATTCCAAACTTTTGTAGTTCTCCGAAGGACGAGGCTCGAAATATTTGTTTTCTGATAATAAAAATATATTTTTCGTACTCAACACGCAACACTCATGTCAATTTATTTTTCCTACCCATTTCCGAAACAAATTCCCACATGGCGCTTAATAGGAGAGTTACGTTCCTGGTTAGAAGAAGACAGATATTGGCCGCGTGCATTGTGCCTTTTTCTAGAGATGGCGTTTTTCGTTCGAATGCGCCTTCCATGCTCTATGTATATGCATAGGTATATGGGGTAAAGCCGCGGAGATAGAAGAATAGGAGGAACCAGTCCCGAGTATTTTCTGGAAAAAATTGTGATTATTTTGTTGTCATTTGATTAAATTCGGCTAGGTGGCGAAGGAGTCGTGGTACCATTACCCGAGCTTTATTACAGTCGTGATTGGCCGTGATGCCAGTGATGGATGCCTAAACGGCTCGCTTCAGTTCGATCAAGACTCGACAAATTGAAACCTAAAACATACTTGTGAAAAATCTGACCTGGGCAACATCTTGGAAGAAGCAACTGTACAATCGATGAACTAAAATTGGGCTAGATAATAATAAGCTCAACGAACAATAAATAAACTTCAAAAAGCAAAGAAGAAGAAGAAGAAGATACCGGAGTAAGCGTCACTAAACTTGTTCAAGTATCACACGCGTTCGCTTTTCTCATTATGTTCAATAATTGTCAACAATGATTCTTACACTCTCGGTGTTTTTTCCCCATTTATACAGGAATAGTGGGTAACACCTGTTGTGTACCAGCTCTTGTTCAAGTATCACACGTATTCGCTTTTCTACGTAGAAATTTTCATACCTCGTCTACTAATATTATTAAGAATATTTTATCAGCTTAGACTTGACTTGAGATTGTTATTTTTCCAGTAAATAATAAAACTTGACCGGAACCAAGGCTTCTGATCCCTAAAATAGACGTCTCATATCATCTCGATTTTAAATACCCATCGTACCACGACTCATTTACCATTTGGCAGATTTCACGGGAAGTGCGTCAAAATAATCACAACCGGCCGGGATCCCTGGTTCCTCCTATTCTTCCACCTCCGTGGGTAAAGCCATGGACGTATAAAGTATAGAAACGGAGGGTCCGGACCACTGAATTCTAATATACCTGGAAGGCGGACGAAGGTGGCGGTGGTTGCGAAGACAGAGATATCTCAAACTGGACCGACCGTCCTTTTCTAATAACTACAGCGCATGCGCTGCACAGTCAACGCAAAAATTTCATTCATCCGTGATATCCAATGTAAGCAAGTTGAAAAAGGGAGATAAACTTATTCCAAGACTGTACATAGTGCGAGTGAGAGAGGTGGTCCAGTTGGAACCTTCTCGCTCTGTGAAAAACTGGCCTATGCTGAGCCATAGCAGTCCGCTTTCCCGGTATATCATAGTTCAGCGGTCCGGGCGAGGTGAGTGTCCACATTCGCGGCGAGGGACGCCGCCGTATTGTCCCGGTCAAATAGTGCTACCGCGTGTCGACATCAGTCGACAATAACTGGGAGTACGTTGAAATAAGCTTATCTTCGTCGGTTGTGATTACGTTGGGAGTGTTGTGTTTTGCTTTGCGTATCAGCAAATTTATCTCAGAGTGAGTTTTTTTTAAAACCATTAAATAGGCTGTAAGCATTGTTTGCCACAATGCCACAGTGTGTGGTACCAGGTTGTTATTGCCGCACTTCTACAAAATGAAACGACAAACGGAAACAGAAGAACATACCAAGATAACTTTTCATCAGTGAGGAATTTGCGTATGCAAATTTATTATACAAGTAGAAATTTGCGTGCATATATATTTTAACCGCTCCCCCTTCGCCGGTTAGACGAAGGACGGCTATATTTGAAATTTGGCTATGCCAAAACGAGGAAAGAAACGCGGGGGAGGAAGAAGGGGGAAAAATGAGACAACGCGAACAGCGAGAAATATGATGTAACAAAGAAGACGTAATTTAATGAGAACCAAAAATGTTGACAAATGATAAGGCACGAAAAGATAACAATAACGGCGATATACAGCGGGTGGGGAGAAGGGGCACTGAATACGCGAACAGAAGGGGGATGGGAATTGGGCGCCAGCTACCAATCGGGGTAGCACCGTTTTTGGCGTGTCTGATGGACACGGACCCACAACACAAAACACGAGGGGGCGGCTTAGCTCACGCGGGAGCAGGAATGACTCGACAGGGGATGAGTGGGTTCGATCTCTTGCACTATCGGCTCTATCGATTAACCTCGGCACTCGGGGATGGGAGAACAACAGGAAATCGCTGGGAGGGGTGGTGGGGGAGGGAGAGAAAGGGTGAACAAGTGATAACGAAGCTACTAGGAGGAGTCGCCACTCGTCACGTCGCGGGACGTCGCAAAATGCTCGGGCCGACAGTCTGAAGGACTGTGGACCACAAATACAAACGGTTACTCTACAACTAAAGAAACGGGGGGGGGGGGGGGGGGTAGGGGTGAACGGAAATACGGGGATCAGCACACAACTCACGCAATCGCAGCAATCCGTGGATCCGCAGACCACGATCGCACTCACACTCGAAGTCGTACAATTTCTGACTCGATTCGCACACTATTTTCTTTCGCTTCGGACTCTATGGCTCTCGGCTCGAGACTGGCGACTCGTTGTGCCGTCGTCGTCGTCCAAAATTCGGTCGTCCCCCTCGGACTTTCCCGCGTGGCAGTCGGGGGGGGGGGGGGGGGGGGTGTTGCGGTGTTGTTGTTGTGCCCGGGAAAGTCGGTACGTCGGCAGCGGGAACGGGTCGGCGACGGGCGAGTCTCCCGTTGTTGTCAAGATTTTGGTGGCGATGGCTCCTGGTCTTTTCTGCCGCAACGAGCTTGGTGCTTGCTCGCTGCGGCAACGTGTCGATGCTGGCTAGGCATACACGCTCGTCGGTGGCAAGGCGACGAGGGGACGGCGGTGGTGTGGGTCAGCTGGCTCGCCCGTGCTCTCCCCCTCCGTAGCGTCGGCCCGTGCTCTCCCGGCCGCGTGAAGTCCAGTACCGGCCAAATCCCGCGGTGGGTGACGGGGGGGGGGGGGGGGGACGTTGACGGTGGTGGTGGTGACGGCGACAACGGTCGCAGTCCCGCAGAGCCGAACATACACACGGAAAGGGAGCAAGACGGGGGGGGGGGGGGGGGGGAAGGGAGAAGAACGCAAACCTAGACTAAACGGTCAAGACGCAAAAACTTAGCCTAAACGGTCAAGACGCAAAAACTTAGACTAAACGGTCAAGACGCAAAACTTAGACTAAACGGTCGACGGTTACCCTCGGACGACCGCGCGAGTGGCGGAGCCCGAGCCGAGGGGGGAGGGTGGAGCCTGTAGCGAGATTTCTCGTTACAAACTATTGAAACGTTTCACTGATTTTACGAATAAGAAATTTGAAGTAAAACCGTCGTTATTGTGAATTCTTTGTCTCACGTTTGGAGGATGTGAGATTTATGAATTTTCGGGATCCCTCAAACGTTTGCAGGCAGGGAAAACTGGAGGTTTAGTCTCAAAAAGCCACCTGACTCAAAAGTGATATGAATGCTTGTGATATCGGACTCGGATAGGTTGCTCTATCAAAGCCGACGACAGTCCTGGACTCGGATAGTTTTGCTACCAAGACCACGTTCCTAGAATCAGTGCCGGGATTTTATACCAAGTCTGATATTCCTGTTTCAGATGATTTCAATCTCTCGACGGATCCGGGAATCGTAAGAATCCAAAACCGTACGCCAGACTCGGGATTGTGTTACCCTGGCCCTCGGACACGGGTTTTTTAGACCAATGCCGTTCGCACTAGGTGTTGCTCACCAAAGCTGTTCCCTATTCGGCGATTTCGATCGCTGTTAGAGTTTCGAGATGAACAGGCGAAAATCTCTGACAACAAGAAATTTTATCAGATGAAAAATAAACAAAACAATATTATAAATGTTGGAGTTACAATTATGATTTTTATTCTATTTTTTAAGCGATCGCCTTTCGTCCTTTATTCGTTGCTGCTACCTTTTTTACGGTAGACTCTCGATTTCTACGCATAACCCTAGTGTCGGAGAATTGAACAACTCTTAAATTGATGACTGATTGGAATTGTGAGTTTGTTGTAATCGCCTGAATTTAATTAAGTTTATCGAAACGTCTCGTCTGGCCGCAATGGCACGAATACGCTTGGCAATGAATCTATCAGTATCGGAAATGTGAGTCGCAGGGCTGCTATAGCACAATTACGCTAAACAGTGAATCTATTTAAATTTGAACTGCGAGTCGCACGGCCGCTCTGGCATGAGTACGCTCGACTACGAATCTATTCCAAGTGAGTCGCCAGGCCGCTATGGCACGATTACGCTCTCGAGGCTTGGTGCTCACCCCACTTATACTCTCTGTCCCCACTTCGTGTCCGTCATCACATCAGACGATGTGTTGAGTGTTGAGGATTTGGTTAATCTCTCCAGCAATTATTCGCTCATGATGACGTATCTCGGTATTTTTCATGGTAGTAATACCAGATATTTTTCCGAGGACAGTTTTGATCGCACTTTATTAGCTGACGTAAGGCTTAAAAATGATGTTACTCCTCGTGTGAGAGCATTACTCGCAAAAATATGAGACATCGTGGATTTGTCAACAAAGCGCAGAGAGCACACGGTGTGATACTGTGTCGCGTAGTTGGAAAGCTCACATTAACATCTGTATTAATCGTATGGCAATTGAGACGTAGGTCTACTATGTTTTTGGCATTGCAGAGAAAAACGGCAGATGTCTATGATTCCCAAGGAGATGCTTCTTTACGTATCAGCCATGCAAATGAACCTTCGACAAGAAAAAATGTGCAATCGACTGTCACAGACAGCGAAGTCATTGCTGAGGAAATGCTTGCAAGTTTTACTGAAAGTGTAAATACTCGTCAGATATTTCATGCTGTGTATATTAATAAATGTAATGTAAATAAATTTTTCAATTGTAGTCACTATCGTATTATGGAATTGCAAAACGTCGCATAGAAACGGAGAAAGTTTGCGATGGGTGAAATCTACAATGCATAATTGCAATAGATAATACTGTACTGCCGACATCTTTAACGTCAGATGTGTCTACATGCATGTAACTCATCTGCACATGTTTGTGCACATATTATGACCGTTTTCCCTTCCCGCGGGGGGAAGGGGTCACAACAAATACAGGTTGATCTGGAAACAAAGGAGGGGGCGGGGGGGTAGACGGGAAAAGAGAGCCAGGGAACTGGAGTAGTAGGTTGAAAGCGCAGCAACATTAAAGCAAGTCAGAGAAATAAAGCGAGGCACAGACACATTTCTTCAATCGACGCCATATATACTACAATTCAAAAGAAAAAAAAATGGTATAGATGAAGAGAAGCAGCGACAACTGACCAGAAAAAGAAAATAAATAATAGAGAGAAGAGAAAAAACAGAACTTGTGTTCAGAAAGTAAAAAAAGTCTGTTTCGTTGTTCGTCCTCCCGCTACTCTGCTCAGGCCCATTGTCGTACCCTGATGGCCATAAGGGGGGAGGGGGGGGGGGGGCACCTGATCCCCCTCCCTACTCTCGTTGCCGACGAGTCGGATATCTCGTCGCCCGATGGCCGACGCGCCCGCAGCTTCAACATTGTGGCGGTGGTGGAGGAACTTCCCCGTGGCGAACCGGCCGCGCTATCGGGGATGGAGTAGGGAGGCTCGGGGAACGAGAGATGCTCAGGATCATCCGACCGGGGATTCGTTGGGGAGGGGTACGGAGGATCTGCGGGCAGGGGTTGGAGTGGGTCACCGGACGGGGGAGGCTAAGGGCCATCAACTGCAGGATTGGGCGTTGGCAACGGGGGTTTCGGGAGGTGATCCGGGTAGTTGGACTGGGGCGACAGGCGAGGGAGGGGGAGGGGGGAAGGGTAGGCGGAGTTGAGACTAGGGCTGTTGGTGTGGGGAGCGGGATGGGAGAGAGGATGCGGGAAGCACGAAGGGTCTGGCGCACTATTGCGTGCACTTCATCCCCCGTAAGGGGGAAGAAGAGAGAAGAGGGGGGGGGGGGGTTCGGAGGAATCGGTACGGAACGGGGAGGGTCATATGGGCGGAGCGGATGGTACCTCACTCCTTCCGACCGCGCTTGTCTTCCCAACGGTCTCTCCTTCCAGTTCATTTTCGTTTTTTGGTTCTGTGAAGGTGTGAAAGGTTCTCGTCAATGTTTGTGTATGGCAATTCGGGATTTTGTGTGTTCGTGGGCGTGAGATGGGGATGCATTGGTGTATGGGTTTTTTTCCCAGTCTCTTCGTCGAAACGCGTACCGGTGCGGGTCGGAGACAGGGCGTTGCCTCGCGGGTCCGCTCGGCTGACCGCGCCGACGCCTGGCGGCCACGGATCACGCAGGAAGATAGTTTCAGAGCGAGTTTCGATTTCCTGCGTGACCGGCGGCGCAATTTCTACGGCGGGGGCTACTAAAGACGGTTCGTGGTCACCGGGAGTCGAATCGATGCTATCGTAGGGCGGGGGCGGTGGGTCAGGGTTCGCTTTGCCGCGGTTCATGGTCGTTGGGAGGAAGGGTGGCTGGCACGGGGCGACGCTGGGATGCGGGACTGGCTCGGAATCCTCTACGGGGGGCTGATACAACCTTAGGTTTGGCGGCGAAATTCTGCGCCGCCGAGGACAACACGCGATTTCTACGCAACACCAAGTCTCCCACCTTGAACTGTCTGTTCGTCCATCCGTCGTTGTAGTATCTCATTTGTCGGCGAAACGCTTGGGAAAAGTTACGCTTAACTCAGTCGTTTAAGAGGGGAGTCGCATCATCCGATTTTTCTAAACATCGGGATCGGTTCTGTCAATCACGTCAGGGAGAGGGGTCTCGTTTCGGATGCTTTTCGCGGCGTGGAGGTTTCGTCCGAAATTTAGGAATACCGGGGAGACTTGGGTGGAGGATTGGACGGCAGTGTTGTTCGCGAAGTAAAGTTCGGGGAGATGATTGTCCCACTGTTGGTGATTATCACCGATGTAGGAAACAATCATCGTTTTCAGGGTGCGGTTTACACGTTCGACGGGGTTGGCTAGGGCATCGTAGGGGGGGATGATGGTTTGACGAATATCGTACTGGGACAGCTGGGCAGTCATATGACGGTTCACGAATTCCGTGCCCTTGTCCGTCAGCAGGAATCGGGGACATCACCAGCGATTGAGAACAAGGGACTCTAGAGCGCTCATGATGATCGGGCTGGTGGCGGTGCGCAGGGCTCCGGCTTCCACGTGCTTAGTGAAAAGGTCCTGGAACACCACCACGTATTTGTTCCTATTCCGACTAGAAGAAAGGGGCCCATGATGCCTGCGGCAACGACGGTCCACGAACCTTCGGTCGCTCGTTCCCGCATCAGCTAGCCGGGGGGGGGGGGGGGGGGGGGGCTTTGTTTAACTGGCATGTTCGACAATGCTTCACGACGCGGGCTACGTTAGCGAACATGCCAAGCCAGGAAAAGTCCTGCGTCAGTTGGTGGTACGTCTTGTCGATCTTCAACGGTCCAACCTGGGGAGCGTCGTATACGTCACGTAAAGCGTCCTGTCGTGCGTCAAGGGGACGGACCAGTTTTCACGCGTCCAGATCAGTCAGGGCGGACTCGATTATCGGGTGGGGGCGATGGTGATCCAAGCGGTTATTTTCGATTTTCTAATCCAGGTACATGACGGGGAATTCGCGAATTTTTTCGAATTGTTCGAGAAACCAGGGGTCGATGGCGTTGCCAAGAGTGGCAAGGGCTTCGTTGATATTCTCGAATATCCGGAAAGGGCATCGAGGACGACACTCGGGGCACCTTTCCTGTGGACGATCTCCATGTCCAACGCCTGCATGGATAATGCCCACCGGTCTAATCTTCCTGAGGGATCACACAGATTCCGAAGCCAGCGCAAGCTGCTATGGTCAGTGATCACCCAGCAGGAAGTGCCCTCGATGTACGGTCGCAACTTCCGTGCGGCCCACTGAACCGCCAGGCACTCCTTCTCCGTGACATTGTACTTTCTTTCATCACGAGACAGGACTCGGGAACAGAAAACAATCGGTCGTTCGGCATCGTCAAACTTCTGAGTCAACACGATGATCGCTGGCATCGGTGTGGATGGTGAAGGGTTTCGTAAAATCAGGCCGGGCGAGAACGGGGGCTTGGGTGAGGAATTGTCGCAGGGCTTCGAACGCTGCTTGCTGCTCCTCGCTCCATCGCCAAGGCGTACTTTTTTCAAACAGGCAGACGAGGAGGATTTTTAAATCGGAGATATGTCCCAGGAATCTGGCGTACCAGCCTATCATCCCGAGGAAACGGTGGAGTTGCTCTAGGTTCGTAGGGGGAGGGTGATTAAAAATGGGGGCAATTTTGTTGGGGTCTGTCTGTAATCCGTCCTGGATTACAATGTATCCGTGATATCTCATCTCGGGAAGGAAGAATTCACCTTTCTCGCGGTTGATCTCCAGTCCGGCTTCCAAAAATGCGTGCAATACTCTGTCTCAGTACGTCCGGTGTTCGTTTTCATCCTCTGTAGCAATTATTACGTTATCTAAATAAGCACATACGTGGGGTTTTCATCCCGGGTCAATCAGTCAGTCCATCAGACGTTGAAATTTCGCGGGGGCGTTCGTCAGTCCGAAGGGTATACGGGTCAACTGATACAGCCCTCTTCCTGGGACGGCGAAGGAGGTCAGGGGCGACTCTGGGGGGGCGAGGGAAACTTGAAAATATGCTTGACTGAAATCGAGTTTAGCGATAAAAAGGGCTCGTCGAAGACTGTCGAGGATTCGGTTTATATTGGGGACGGGATATGCGTCTTTGCGCATATCGTTTGAAACAGATTCGTGTGGCGGGCGGGGTGGAGTGGGGGGGGGGGTGACTCTGGCATAGGAGGGGGTGGGAAACGTCGATGCTGGGGTCGGATGCAACTCATCCCAGATCTCTAGAATGCATAATCAGAAGAAAAATTAGTATCTCTCAGTACAAAACGCTTGATATCGGTCGTATTGACCTGGGGTTGTCAGTGGTCGATCTCAGTTCACTTGGACTAAATTAATGCTTTGAGAACCTAGATTTCGTCTGCTCTTTAGAGCAGGTTCGAAAAAAGGGATGGGACACTGTATAAATTCCAACGTGGGATGCGTCGGGTATCAACAATTTTGAAGCTGACATACCCAGAATATATTATGTATATTATAAATGAATAAATAATTTGTTCGATTCTTAAGACGATAATTTTACACCTTGTTCACTCATTGGAAATTTGTTCTTCTTTGGTTCTGGTCGCAGACTTGTGATTAGCGAATCGGAGGTCTTCAAAAGTTTATGGAACAATAGTTGTAATAGTTTTGTGATTATATCTTGAAAAATATTGATGTTACAAAAAAAAATTCATTAAAAAAAATGGGCAAATTTAATAATGTCCAGAAAAGGTTCATCTACATGTTGTCCTGCAGTGGACGGTTCGCGAGATATAGAATAAATGTAAAAAATACCGCCAAGTCCCACAATATGAAAAATACAAAAACCTGTGGCCAGCCTCTGTCGTGAAATTAGGAAACAGCGCCAAGCACCACGGCATCGCAAAGTCGGACCCCGCTGATTCGTGTGGTGGTATCGAAAAATCATTCCAAGAGCTACTCACTTGGTGGGCACATTCCTTTCTCTCGCCTTGCAGCCATTCGTTAGACGAACGCAACACCAACGATAATTACGAATTATTATGTTGTACAGTATTAAATTGCATGAACAAGTTTTAAAATCATTAATTTAATAGACATTTAACGTTTTGGATTCTGCTACAATTGATGGCGCGAGCTCTAGGTCCACTAGGGTATATATTTATACAGCTGATTCATTGGTAATACTCCTGTTGTTGTATTCAATTATAAAAATTGCATATACGCAATTAAATGATTCCAAATGGTCTCGCTTTTGTTGTCGCTGAAGAATTTTCACGTACAATAACGGACTCAAATACTTATTGAAGTTCACTCTTTCTGAAAATAGAACTTCCAGTTTCCAGTATCATATCTTGATGCGTTTGAATGGCAATATTACCTACTCCCGAAAATCACATATACTCATGAAACCCCTGCTCAAAATGTCGGATAGAAACTGATAGCAACGTATAGATCCGAATAGAAGCCTGGCCTAAGAACCGTATAAAACCGTATAGATGATGCGATTTATTTGTCTGGATTTCTATCCGCATCTATACGACTCTATCATAAATTTTTAGAAGGGCTGGTTCAAGTACACACCTATCTTACTTATATGTAATACATGTTTGCAGCCTGTGCTTAACAATTTCATATCTCTTCATGAATTTCAAAGATGTTTGGAATAGCTGGTTCTATTTCGGTTTTTGTTATTTCACTTACATTCAATATTGAACTAAAAGGCAAACAAATAATCAACTGCCAGATATAATGCACGCTGACCCAAGTATATCGCAAAAAATTCGGAATGAAAAATTTCAGTTGACAGTTGAATCAATATCAATTATTTAGATTTTCTGAAGATTGAAGTTTTCTAGATGTACAACTTCCCACCAACAATTTCCATTCAAGTACGTCGTAATTGCCCTGACATCTGCAGATTGGTAGAAATATGCGGCAAAATGCATAGTTGTAGGAGAGTAATAGAAAGAAATGTGCTCACCAAATGTGTGGCTCTTGAAATGATTTTTCGATATCACCACACGAATCAGCGAGGTTCGACTTTGCGATGACATGGTGCTTGGCGCTGGTTCCTGATTTCACGACAGACTGGCCATAGGTTTTTGTATTTTTGATACTGCGGGACTTGGCGGTATTATATACATTTATAATGTTTTTGTGTGGTGTTTAACTACGTTTTGTAAGTTTCGTTGCATTTACTAGCAGTAAGTAATTTTTAAATTTTATTCACTCGATTATATGAATAGACTCGCTTTAATAATCTCGCGTTGCAGTGAATCTTGAATTAATCATCTCATCATCTCACACGTCATATATTAACTATAAATACCAGCTGTCACTTCGAACGACTCATAGGCCATAAAATAGTCTATATACTTTAGAATATTCAAAACCACGCTGTGAGGGACCCAGTTACCAATAACTACGGAGCGGACGACCTGGACACCGACAAATACGTCGCTCGGGACCTGGACACCAGCAACCACACTGCGAGGACCTGAGCACGTGGAACCTTGCTGCGAGGGATCCAGGCATGAAAAACTACGGAGCGGACGACGTGGACACCAGAAACCACGCTGCAAGGGATCCAGAAACGAAAAATCACGGAGCGGACGACGTGGATGCCAAAAAATACGGACACGATGACCTGCACACCAGGAATCACGCTGTGAGGGATCCAGACACGTAAAACTACGGAGCGGATGACCTGGACACTAGGAACCACGCTGCGAGGGATCTAGACACAAAAAACGGAGCTGGGGACCTGGAAACCAGGAATTATATTATAGACACACACACGGATATGTACGCACGCACACACACGGACACGCACGGACGAGCGCGCGCGCGCGTGCACACACACACATACAGCGGCACACACAAAATACAGCGTCATTGATTGGGCTCTATGTTTTTTATACGTCATCCGATCTTCACCGAAATCAATAGAGGTCGAGATTTTGATCGAGAGAATATTATTGCCAAATCTGAAGTCGATCAGTGCATTGCTTCTAGAGATATCGTGACCACAAGAGAGCGTCTGGGAAAAACTGTCCGGAGAAGAAGATTCGAATTTTTCATTAACTTTGACAGTCTATAACTCTGGAACTACTAGATCGGTTTCGTACAAATTCTTCCACGGAGCTCATTTGGACTTGAACTATCAGCCCTGAAAATTTCATTCTTCAATGTAGCTCGGTTGTGGAATTATGACGCAATGTTTGCAGGTATGTAAGTTCGCTAGGGTAAATGATTCACGGCATGAACTTGGCGGCGATTCGCTGCCACGAATCTTGATAAGACGCGTTTTCCAAGATAGCGGCCATTGTGCTATAGATACGAGGTCGTAAATTTGGATATACACTAGGTAACACTGAACTCAATATAATACTGCAACTAGCGCTGCCTATGTTACCCTCAGGCGTGAAGCGGTGAGAGAGAGATAATTGTGCTTGAAGTTGGTCTGCTTTTGTCGTACTCATAGCGACTACGAGCGATCATCTAGCATAAAAACGTTGACCGCCAGGACGACGCAAGGACAGAATTACCGACGACAGGTTGTTTCCGCATGGTTGTTTTAGTTGTGCACACTAAATTGTGTACGGCAGTGGCTGTGTTGTATGTTAAATTTTCTTTCTTATTACAAATGAAATTCTATACTGGTTAAAGTGTGTAGCATTATTTCTTGTAAAAGCCAGTATGCTCCTGGATGCTTCTGGTAAAATCAATTTACATAAGTACACAAAGCAGTTTTGTTAAATCCTCTGTGGTTTCGTTTTTCAAGACACATGAAATTTATGATGACATAATTGAGTGAATAGTCTTCTTTTCCAAAATGAACATTTATTCTTATAGATTTCCGCTAAAAAATACAGTGCAGAAAAAGTGGTTTGATTCAATCCAGTCAATCTAATTAATAAAGTGACAGCAAGGACGTTTGCATGCAGTCTGCACTTTAGGGCAGAAGATTATCACAATACTCCAACATGAAGCAATTTTCTGAAAAGGGATCCCGACATGCTTCAATCTGTCACCAGGAATGGAACAATTGGAAGAAGAAAATCGAAATTTTGTGGAAAGTATTGGCTTCGAAGACAAGGTTCGTGTAAAAAACACAGCATAATATGTCTTGTACTTTACTACGTTTGTATATCTAAGGTGTATGCATGAGATAAGTTACAGGAGATATATGATCAATAAATGTGTTATAATATTTGTAATTCCACGAAAATATGTCACCAACGCCCATTTTTAACAAAATTGACGCTGCGAGCCAGATTTCTCCGAAGCGCTTGAAACCCTCTTCAAGAGAAGAGACGCTAATGTCTAAAGTAGACATGCTACAGAAGTGCTTAAAGCGTAGGGATACAAAAATCCAATCGTTGGAGGGAGCTATCAAAGCTTTGAAAAATCCTCATATGATTCTGAAAGTATCGAGACTATTTTGGAAATGCATTTCTCTGATGGCAAATTGCAGTTCCTGCCGAATGAAGTGAACAACAATAATGTTACACCTAATCATAGAGAGTACCCCGCAGCAATTTGGCAGTTGACGTTGACAGTTTATTTCTATTCGCCTAAAGCCTATGAGGTCTCACGTCAATATTTATATTTGCCTCATAGTGCTACCATGAGGAGATGGATGTCTATATGAATGTGAGTCGTGTTTATTAACTGAAGTATTTAATTTTTTGGAGGCAGAAACTAAGAAATCACCTCACTTGAGGAATGTATCTTTAGTATTCGATGCAATGTTAATACGTGCAGAGACTTCTTATGTGCAAACAATCAGTGCTGGGGTAGCTGACATTATAGATTATTTGACGGTATGTAATGTACTGGGTTTCGAAAAGAGTGAGCCGACCACTGGATTCATTCGCTATTTTGATAGATTATTTGACATGATGAATTGGAGAAATGTTTGGGGCAAGGGATTCAAATCTCCTATGGGGCCAGAAAATTCGCAGTATTTCAAAGATGTGTACGGTGAAAGCCGTTCTTATATATCCAATCTTAAAACCGAAGATGTTCCGGTGCTTCAACATCCAAGAAATACGTTTGCATTGGGCTATGTAATAAATGTACATAGCTTTATTAATCTAAGCAAAGATCTGTTTGATTTGGCAGAAAATTCGTTTATGGCTAAGACTTCAAATAATTATACACGCGTATGTCAGGAATACAATGTCTTCTATTTAGTCCATTGAAATGTTACATTTTTTGGGGGCTAGGTGTGCAAAAAGAGGTGGACGCAATTTCTTTTTTTAGATATCTAGGGGGAGGTAGTGCAAAGCTAAATTCGAAATGGTGGGGTCGCAACCCTTGCTATATTTTCGCTATCTTGCAAAAGGGTTGCAAATCGTTATCACGCTCTATCGGGCAAACTATTAACCGCACAAAAATTTGTGATGACATTTTTGTCGCAAATAAAATTTTCTACAACTTTGATCCTATAACTTTTTGTCGTAGAATTCAACATAACAAAGATATTAACAAAAACAGCTCAACATTTGAGAACGAATTATCTTTAAGGGGTTATAATTTTTTTTATGATCATTTTACAGTCAAATTACATCAGAGCATTTTTGTAGAAGAGTTTTTGAGAAATAATTTCCACTATTAACATTTCAACATTCATTTATTTATAAGGGTTTTACAGCGCTGCGAAATGAACAGTATTCTTCAATACTTGTAAGTATACATAAAAATGAATGATGATCACATATAGTTTTCGCTCATTTTTTCATTATTGATATAAAAAGCATTGTTATTATTGATGTTGCACTATTGTTAATAACTATTTATGGACTCTTTTCCCCTACGACGAAACTTTTGAAATTATTGATTTTCACAATAATTTCTAATCCGAGTGTACATTTCCTAGGGCCTTATTCTATTCAGGTGTATAAGGCCCGAGTAACCGCTTGGGGACAAAGGGACATCCGCCTGCTGTTACTATTATTATTATTCGTTTGTAAGAGGCACAGTTGTCCGCCAAATTTTCTTTTCTTCCAGTTATGCTCGGTATCTCGCTACGTGCAGACGTATTTGTGATGAGCATTTTGATTTTTTTTTAAGCGTGCATCTTGTGTTATTTCATCATGAGTGATTGTTTTATTTGTAAAAAACCTTTAGAGGCAGGTAAAACTAAAACTGTAAAAGCGAAAGCAGTGAAGTCTTTACTTGATCGAGCAATAGCAAAAAAAGATAAGGATAATGAACAGTTTTTACGTAGTATTTCGAAAGTTACTATACATTTACCATGTTACCACTATTATATTGATAGTCGAACGGATAATGTCGTTCGTCGTCTCAGCATCAGTAGTTCCTCATCTTCAGTTTCAGAAGTTCCAGAGACAGACTTTGATTTTGTGAACAATTGCTTTATTTGCGCGGAAGCGTTCCAGTGTCCGAGTATTGTATCGGAAGACCGGCGATGGTGGGTTTGTTACGTACGTACTGAGAGTTGTAAAAAAAGCATTATGAACCTCCTAAGCAAACTTACCGGCAATGTTGCAACCAGCATTGCAAATCATATAGCTGATGTACCCAGCTTAGTAGATGTTGGGGCTAAATATCACAACGATTGCAGCAAGAAGTTGTATTCCAAAAAATAGAAGAGCGAACATAAAAATGATGAGCGCAAAAATAACATTGATACAGCCATGGAATACATTTTTTCGTATTTGCATGAAAATAGTGAAGAGTGCCAATTCCTCCTGACGGATTTAATTAACTCGATTGAAGGAGAGTACATTCCCCAGAAACGTACAATTATCGAACGATTGAAGGCCAAATATAAAGACGAAATTTTGTTTTTCAACGAACGTGGTCTAGATTGTATTATCTGTTTCAAAGGGTTCATTTATAAAGTTATATCTAAGAAAAAGGCATCTCGTAAAAAAATGATCCTCGTGAGGAGAAATTGCAGAAAAGAGTCTATAAATAGTTATTAACAATAGTGCAACATTAATAATAACAATGCTTTTTATATCAATAATGAAAAAATGGGAGAAAACTATGTGTGATCATCATTCATTTTTATGTATACTTACGAGTATTGAAGAATGCTGTTCATTTCGCAGCGCTGTAAAACCCTTATAAATAAGTGAAGGTTGAAATGTTAATAGTGGAAATTATTCCTCAAAAACTCCTCTACAAAAATGCTCTGATGTAATTTGACTGTAAAATGATCATAAAAAAATTATAACCCCTTAAAGATAATTCGTTCTCAAATTTTTAGCTGTTTTTGTTAATATCTTTGTTATTTTGAATTCTATGACAAAAAGTTATAGGGTCAAAGTTGTAGAAAATTTTATTTGCGACAAAAAATGTCATCACAAATTGTTGTGCGGTTAATAGTTTGCCCGATAGAGGGTGATAACGATTTGCAACCCTTTTGCAAGATAGCGAAAATATAGCAAGGGTTGCGACCCCACCATTTTGAATTTAGCTTTGCACTACCTCCCCCTAGATATCTAAAAAAAGAAATTGCGTCCACCTCTTTTTGCACACCCAAATGTAACATTTCAATGGACTAATTCTTTTCTTTGCGCGGCGTGCCTCTTGACCGCTCGGCGACACCAAGGGTGTCGGGCGGTCGAGGGAAAAACCCATATACATATACGTTGGGCCCCTAGCCCAGCGAGAAGCACGGACCCAGTTATGCCTACTATTCGGCCGGCCTGACATGAGTTCTTCCTCAAACTTATGGATAAGTTTCTCTTATTTTTTCAATAGGAGATTCCGCCTTATATCTAGTGATACATGAAAATAATTACTGTAAAGGGTGAGGTCGGGTGAAAACAAATGTTACAAATTCAAATCGACTTCGAACTGATCGCGTGTTTTTTGGAAAGCCGAAGTAAAGAAAATATCTATGATGAGGCTGAGAAATCAGGTTGATCACGAATACTCGCACGCTCAATAGCTCGACTGACTTGTAGTTTACAATTATTCGTTTATTTTGTACCAGCTAACAATTTCGATATGAGACAAAGGAAGGGCTGAGGGCCCGCGTAGTTATAGGAGGAAAAGCGACTCGCCTGTTTCCTTTGCTGTTTTCGCCGTGTACTGGTCCATCCTTGGGCCTGCGAGGGTTTTTTCACCCTTGCGCCCCCCACTCTCCGACCGCGGTCGTGGCTTCGTTTCCGCGACTTTTTGCCCTCTCCCTGGGCCTCAAGCGCCGCGCGCACCCCAGACTCTCCGTCGCTCGCTACCACCGCCGTCCGTAGTCCTCTCTCTCGCTCGCTCTACCGCTCGCAGCCCAACCGGCCCATGGGTCCGTCTTGCGACTTTCCCGTTCCGTTTCGATCAACCCAACAATACCTGGGAGGTAAACTTCCCCGTGGGGTCTGACAGCCTTCACAGGGCTAACCTCATGAAGCTGTATGGGGCATTACGGCCACGATAACGTCGTCACGTCCGTGCACGTCTATGGGCGAGTTTCGAGCTTCGAGAGATATGGACCCGACTTTGGTATCGTTTTATAGCAGACTCTCTTCTGGCGCTTTGGATTAGCACTAGACATTGTTTCGCGATCGATAAGTCAATCCACTCGCAATCAGGCATGTCGCTTCTCCTTTTACACTTTACTTTTCTTATAAGTGAATCTAGCTTACATAGGCCTCTCTTACTTATATCTATTACAATCGTATAATTTATCTAAACCTAAGAATATCATGCGAGAAGACAAGTTTTTTCTCACGAGAACAGCCGCGCATTTTTCCCCCATTTTTGCGAGTTGTGCTGGAATGTTGCGTTTCTGGCGCTCAGGTTGCTCCGGTCTCACGACCACGGGTACATAAACCAATCGACGTGTCAAGTAACGAAGGAAAACGCAGACAGAGGCGGTCACCATATACTGAGGAAGAACAGAGTTCTCCCTGACTAGGCGCCAGGATTCTTAAGGGTCGGCACGACCGTAGTCTGGTCTGGTTGAAATCTTTGAACCGTTTTGACGATCCTTCCTCGCGCATAATATTAAGAAATATTTTACTTAAGCTAAATCCGTTGCATTCTTATATTATTTATCTGCTCCGTTTCCGATAAGTTGTCATGACAAGGAGAACGATTTAATGCGCACTACCCGGCCACACAAAACAACAGCCGTCGACGGTAAAACGGTTGCCGATCGTCCACGTGATTAGGCCGCGCCCCATCCCGGTGTCGTCCCCGGGTTCTTACGCGATTTTCTCTTTGCGCGTTTCCAACAATTACAATGTTTACGTATAATATACTGATTCGTCCGTACTTACGAACAGTATCGCTGAATAAGATGTTTCCAGTTCACGATGCGTTGGTAGACAACCCCGGACGCATGTTATTAGCTTCCCATGTACCTTCGTATAGCCGCTGAGTATTTTGAAACCCATCAACGTCGGCCACTTTGTAACGATCTTTCGGAAGAGCTTTAATGACCTCATACAGACCTTTATAACGTGATATCAATTTCTTCGAAACTCCGGGCGTGCTGTCAAAGTTTTTGATCGAGACTAAATCTCTTACCTTGTACACCAGCGGTTGTTTATATTTCTTATCGTATGCCCTTTTTTGATCTGCCTGTGACTGGAACCAGGGCAATGCGTGAACGATCGCGTGTGTCTCTAGCTCAAAGCTATGATACCGGGATTTAACCTCAGTCGTACGCTTACTAAAGTAAAAAACCGGATGCATAATACGGCCTGGTTAAAATTGCAATAATACCGCTCCGAAACCGTGTGAACTCGCGTCGCAGTGTAGCTCGGTAGTTGCGTGCGGGTCGTAGATTGCTAATATTGAAGCCTTCGTGAGCTTTCGTTTCAGACTTTCAAACGCCATTTTCTCCGCGGCGCCGAACGTGAAAGCTGCATTTTTTTTGAACAAATTGTACAGCGACTTCACGATAACCGAAAAATCCGCGATGAACTTACGGAAGTATGACGCTAGCCCGACCAATCTGTGAACTTCCTTAACGGATTTGGGTTCAGGAAAGTTTAATCGACCTCGGTACTGTAACCGTCTCTCCTTACCGTTTCAAGGGGGGCGGGGGGTCACGCCGAGCACGGTTGCGCTGAAAGCAAAAGGCGGGGTGGGAGGGGGGGGGAGGGGTTGGGCGAAGTAAGTGAAGAACGCGAGTTTGATAAGATAGGAATTTAATAAAGCAACGTAAGACAGAAGAAAGCGACAAAGATGAAATATACGTTGGACTCTACGGCAATTTAAAACACAATACAAGAGAACAGGGGCGCAATTAAATCTAGTAAAACGAGAAGAGAAAGATCGGGGAAGTTAGCGGGGAATGATCAGATAAAGGGGGGGGGGGGGGCAGAGTGGAGGGTCGATTTGGGCGCCAGCTACGTTTCGGCGTAGCACCGGGATACTCTCGCGTGTCGTAGGGACATGGGTTCGAAAGATCGGCCGGCAGGGATCCGTTAGTTCACGCGAGAGCAGTGGAGACTCGAACAGGGGGGAGTGGGGATCGGTCTGCGCTATCGGCTCCACGAATTAAGGTTGATACACACTATCTGGCACGGACCGTACCGGCACCGGCATGACACGTACCGGTACCGGGACGACAATTTTACGCGTATGTTCAGACTGCAGCGGCAGGCATTCGTCAGTTAGGGTTCAGTAGCCGCAATGGATCTATCGTGGAACGATGATGAACTGGCTGTTATAGCTTACTTTTAGACGAAGAAGAAAGTAATAAATCGAAGAAACGCAAACGAAGATGGGTACACCCAATATGAAAGAAAAGAAAGGCAGAGGGAGAGTTCTGGACTTTATTTAAAGATTTATTAAAGTTTGACGAGACGTTTTACCAATATTTTCGAATGCCGAAGTCGAAATTTTATGATTTATTAAAATTAGTGAAACCGGTGATAATTAAACAAAACACGTCATTCCGTGAAGCGATTTCACCGATCGAAAAACTTGCTGTTTGTTTATGGTACAGATAAATTAAATCTATATTTGCGTATATTTATTTTCAGGTACAAACAAAATCAAATTACATTTGTGTAAATTTATTGAAAATGAACTCCGCATAGGTCATTGGATTTATTTCTGGGTGATTAGGCAGATTACAAAGTGTTGATGGAGTAGGACTTGCGCTTGTCGATGGCGATGGGCTTGATGATATTGTTGTTGGTACCGGTAGTGAAGGAAATACATTGTATTTTCCAGTTTCATACAGTTGATGGGATGGTAGCGGTATCCTTGGTAAAGGTGTAGCACATGGTCTTTGTAACGGTGCATTAGGCATTAAAAATTGTTGTTGTTGTTGCAAAATCTGTTGCATTTCTAGCTCCGTGACAATGGAGAATATTTTAGACTTCGCTATATTTTGGTAATACGGTGAAAATTTTTCCACGGTTCTTGCAATACTGGAAAAAAACGTTTCAGTTGCGCTAGGTTGTTTACTATGTACTGTTGACATCGTGACATTAGCTGTATTTTTGTCTAATAAGTATTTCATTACCACTGCTGATGCCGTTTCCTGTGGTCCTCGAGGTTTTTTTCCTTTCTGCCTATGCACTTTGGTAATAATGTTTCGGTTTATTTTCTTTTCTTTGGTTTTTTCATCCTCCATATTTGATGCATCAGTATCGACATCATTATTAGTATCATCATCGCTTCTGTTATCATTTCCATCGTTTTCTCTATCATCATTGATATCTGCACATTCATTTGTACTTTGTTCATTTTCATTGTCGTCATCGCTCACTTCTGCTAAATTGGTGCACGTATCTCTCTCCTGCATATATGGTAATAAAAACGACATTTCATCCTCAAATTTCCATTTTTTTACTTTTGAAGCTGCTTGTCCACTTTTCGATTCTTTCTTTCTTTTCAAAGATCTTCTGTACGAGTCTCGAAGGTTGGCCCTTTTTTTTACACACAGCAGCTAGAAAAAATTGAATGATATTATATCCATATTACATTTATTGAAGTTCTTAAAATATCACGAATAACCGTATTAGTTTTCTAAATTTTCTTAACGTGATCTGTTTATACGTCAGAAATAACCTATGCCGAACTTTATCTGAGGGTCTTTTCATGAGTCCCCTCGTAATTAAAACAAACTGACGTTGGCCCAAAATCTCTTATGTACAAATAATAAAATATCAACATGTATTGATAATGAAATTGATAATCAATTTCCCAGGTTTTTAGCCACGGGTGATTCGTTCCGAACAATAGCCATCAGTTACCGACTCGGACATTCTACGGTGCAATCAATTGTCATCGAAGTCTGCGAAGCAATCATCGAAAAATTAATGCCACTAACAATGCCGACGCCTACTGTAGAGCAATGGAAGAAATTTGTAACGAAGCAGACACACACGTCCGCTTCGTCACGAGCAGACACACGCCCGCTGCTCACCGAGTCACCGCACCACACGCGCGCGGCTCACCGAGCCACCGTACCGACCAGTTCCGCCGGCCGCCGCTAGGTGGCTACGATCCGAAGGCGAGATTACCGCTCGACCGCCTTATCAACTACGGCACGAGCCGTAGACGACAGTTCTCCTGGCCGCCAGCCGACACGCTCAAAACCAGAGAACTCAACGATCCGCGGGACGAGACCCCGGATCGCTAGGCGCGATCGCGTAACCCGAAAAGAGCTTTGCTCGCTCACCGAAAACCGCACTAGGTCCGCATAATTTTTGTTCAAATATCCTCTTCGAGGATATTCCGACCAGAGCTAGTTTTAGCTACTCCTGTAAATATATATATACCTAGAACTAAGCAATAGTATAGTTAGTATTAAGGTAACACGCTGCTCTTTTGTGCAAACCAATTATCTTCTTATTTTCTTGTATTGAATCTATAGAGCGGAACTATCTGGCCCTCCGACGACGCCGCCGTCTAGCACCGCCGCCAGCCGTAACTGAGCTCTTTTAAATAAAACATTTATCTTTTCTTAAATTCACCGTGTCCGAATCAATTGTAACCCACATACCCCGGTGGGTTCCGAGTATCCGGCGGAGAGGGAAGAGACCCTCAGACCCGTTTACGACTACACCGGGTTTTTCCTAGCCCCACAATCCACCCGGTCTAGCCGAAACGTTACAAATTTGCTGAAGAATTTTGGGATATCTGGAATTTTCCAAATTGCATAGGTGCTCTCGATGGAAAACACGTCGTCATTCAAGCACTGATAATGGTTTACAAAATTTGCCACGACAAGGGGGGAGTGCAGCAAATACAGCATTTAACATTAGAGATGCTTTTAGAGAATTTTTTGTCACAGATCACGGTCGTGTTGAATGGCAAGACACAGTTTTATAAACATTTTTTCTCGAAATAATGAATCATTTTTTATCTTATCCGTTTGATTGACTTCTCTTGCGATTGCTCTCCAAGCATTCTCTTTGAACACATTGTCACTGTACTTCGAATGACTCAGTGAATATAATGCTTCACACGATTTGACACTGTCAATTAATTTTTTTTTTGTCCATTTTGGTTGAGCTCGATCCGTTGTCTACCGTTATCGAATTCACACTGGCCGTCAGGCAACGATACGAACCGGTACCGGCACGGCAAAACATTCCTACCAAGAATGTCGGACGGCGCCGATACGTGTCGTTGGGGGTAGGTGCCGGTTCGTGCCGGTTAGTATGTACACTCCCATTTAAAGCCACGCTACAAAGTTTTGTCGTGCCGGTGCCGGTATGGTCCGTGCCGGATAGTGTGTATCAACCTTTAGCCTCGGCACGTCTGGATGGGGGGGGGGGGGGGGGTCAGGGGTGGCTATTGGGGAGGGTAGTGGGTGAGGGAAGAGGGAGGGCGAGTGGAGGGTAAAAATGCAATAAACCTAGCTTAAAACTACGCGATCGCCACTCGCCACGCCACGGAACACCGATACTCAAAATGGCCGGCAGTCTGAGGGACTGGCGGGTGAAGTATTCAACGTTCGGGGAAGACAACGGGGTAAATGGTCGGGGGAGAGTAAAGACGACAACAGGGTACTCACTCAACTGTCTCACGGTTATTCCAAATGAGTCGGCCCTTAACACGCTCATACTCTCGCTATTCACAATTTTTGGTTCTTACTCGCACGTCTATTCTAGAAAGTGGTCGGCTCGAAGCTGACGATCCGCCGAGCAGTCACCTCTTTCGGGGGCTGGGGCTGCGATTGGTGGGTCCGTGGCGCTGTTGTCGGGCTGGGTTTTGTTTCGGTAGGCGGCCGGGAGGGTTGGTGCGTCGGCATCGGGGACGGATCGGCAGCAAGCGAGATTTGGCCGGAGGTCCTTAGGTGGCGACGGGTGCAGGGTTTTGGTGTGTTCGCCGTAACGAGCTTCGGGCATGCTTGCTGCGGCGGCGTGGCGAGCAGTTGTAACGTCGTCTTGCCGGACGAGCGGGTTAGTAGACGGGCTGGCGTGCTGGCGTGCTGGCGTACGGGCATCGGACGACTCCGCAAGGCGTACGGTCACTTTCTTCTCTCGCGCACGCTTCCCCGGCCGCCGAGTCGCAGGCCGTGCTCTCCCGACCGTGCTGGGTTGCTAGGCAGCTGGCCAGTGACGGGTGACGGGCGGGGTTGGCTGGTGACGGCGGCTGCGGCTGCCCACGGCGACGGCGACGGCTGCGGCGGCAACGGCTGAGGCCAGGGGAGGGAAACTTCCGTATAATAATAATGTTCCTTAAATTGAGCCCTCTGAGATAAAACGTATCGAGGGAACTAAAAACTAAGATGGCGGATAGCGGTACATTTGAATTATTGTCGCTGGTTTTAGTATTCTACTGGTGGTCAGTTATGGATCGACTGATTAAAAAAGAAAAGACTATTTTTATTATTATAAATATTATTGTACCAAAGAAATTGTAGGTATATTGACATAATCTGAGGTGAGTACAATAGTCGTAACGTATGTTAACATAATCTGAGGTGATAATATATATGTTACTTTAACGGCCCGTATATTGATTAATCTTAGATTTTTCTGTGAAATCTTAGGATTTACCATTGTTCAGGCTTTTAAAGTAACATATTATTCAGGTACTTATTCAAATTACACTCAACTTAATCCGACGTATTTTTGTTTGATATAATAGCAGTATCATCTGCATAAGATATAGTATTTTCATTCATTTCAATTATTATTTCATTAACGTAAATTATGAAGAGTAATAGTTCCAAGATTGTTCCTTGTAGTACTGCAGTATTGATGTTTTTAAAATCACTCGTAGTTTCCTCAATTCAAACCTGCTACTACTTTCTTTCAATTATTGTCAGGTAGATCTCAATAAGTTCATGTGTTTTTCTCTAATACCATAATTATATGGTTTATTAAATATTAAACTATGATTTACCGAGTCAAAGACTTGCAAGATCTACAAAGGTGATTGCTATCGGTTTGCTTCCTTCAAGTTTATCATACAGTTTTCCTGGATATACAACTCGGAACATCTTTGGTACCTTTAGCTTTCACGAAACCATATTGGTTTTGACTTAGGATCCCATTTTTATTCGAAAATTTTCCTAGTCCGTTGTATACTAAGTCTTTCTCATACGCTTTTTCAATTATCGTCCATGAAGCAAATTTTCGATTCGCGTTGACGTCCACATGTTTGTAGTCCACCTCCAAATCTTTTGTTAGTAGATTATTGCGGATGCCTTTTATCTAATGAGGAGGATCGTAAATTGGAACAACTGGTCGTCTATTTACAAGGAACGTATCAGCTAGAAGCGATAAAGAAAGCATTTTTAACCAATTTCCAAATACATTGTATCGAAAACATACTGAATAATTCAATACAAACCCTGTTCAATGGAATGTTCATGACGGATCTTGGTTGTCTCGTTCATCATAAAATGAATGGCTGCTACGTTCCCTTGATCACATACTGATGCAATTACGTGGAGACCAATTTCACTCACATGATGGATAATTTCCTTGATGCACGCCACCAGTTGTTGGGTTTTTGTCGGACATTGAAAATATGGCGGTGTCTGTGTCGTCCATTACAGTAGTAAGGTGGGGGTATTACGTGCTGCCACCTAGAATGATTTCCATGTTTTTGAACTAAATTTAAGGGAACACGATTCCCGTATGGAGTTTCCGACCCCTGGCTGAGGCGGACTCGGGTTTCGCTACACAGGCATACTGTGGGGCGGGAAGGGCGGTAGGGGGGGGGGGAGCTCATCCTATGCGGGTACTAGCGGTGCAGGGGTCTCACGAGCGAGTGGCGGAGCCCGTGCCGACGATGCGGGAAGCTTGTAGCGACTTTTCGTTACAATTTATATCACATGAAACCGAATTACAGCTCACCATAAACTGAATAGTTTTGATTATCATTTTTTCCAGTTACAGAAGAGGCATCGTGAATCGACAATGTGATTTCTACATCATTTGCTAATCGCATATGATAATCATTCTCTTCACGACAACAGTCAGGATCATCGCATTATTTCGATGGTATTCTCAAATTGATATATTAATATATCGATAATCCAAACGTCAACATCAAGCTGAGCAAATCTATTCGTTCAAAAATGTGATTAATTTCTAAATCAATTTGTATATACGTCATTCATTCTTCCTATTACAGTTTATTCATAGTTGTCAGGAGTCATTTTATCATTCGCACTTTAATATTCACATATTTTATACACTTATTTTTTTGTTATATATCATCCAATTTATATTTGAATAAAATGACTAAATAGAAACAGAAAATGAAGCTAAGAATATTTTAACCTAACCCCGCCAAGTGTCAAAATCTCAAGGGACCCATGGTTGTGCTCAGTCAATAGATATCGTGCGCGACAAGCGCGTACCAACTTCAACCACAACTATCTCCGTCTGACGCATTCAACCGCCCCCACTACCGTAGCGCTCGTTCTAGTATTATATAGAGTTCAGTGCTCGGGAAACACCCCTTATCAACCCTGAAAGGTTCTCATGTCGATTATTTTTCAAAAACTGAATCTTCCTTTTTCCTAAAAAGGTTCCCAATAGATAAAAGTTGGTACTGCTCCCACATTCGCAGGCTCACGCAGCTGAAATCAACAGGTCTTTTTCTTGAATATATAGAGATAAGAAAAATCACCAACCGAAGCCGGAAGATAATGCCGCTTCTTTCGAAATCCAACAACAAGGGAACATTTACGTACAAACTATATACCCCACCTAACAATTCCCACTGTACATTTTTCGACCGAAACGAAGTAAGTTCATCATTATCAAATGTGACTAGATATTATCAATGATTAGCTAAATTCTTTTCAACAAAATCTGCGCTGTATTATGCTCTTTCCAAAAGTACCTAGATTCCATCATTCAAACACTTTCTAGCTTTGAGAAAGTATTTTACTTCACTTCACAACTCTATTATCGAAAAAAGGCCGTGATAACTTGATTCTGCGGTTAGTTTACAATAAGAAGCAAGAATTCAATAATTAAAATTCTCACATTCGCAAAATCGAGTTTTTTCCACGTTTCCCACAGTATGCGTCGTACCGCCAGTACCGGTTCACCAGTGTGCTCAGGTGTAACGTTTCGGCTAGACCGGGTAGAATGTGGGGACTAGGTGAACCCGGTGTATGCCGTAAACGGGTCTGAGGGTCTCGTCCCTCTCCTCCGGATACTCGGAGCTCACCGGGCGTTATGCGTGAAATGATAAGACGTAGTCAGGATGGTTAAAATGTGCAAATATATGTTTATTTATAAATTAACAATGGTGGAAGTATCGCAAGGGTGGAACTCAAAGCGGGGTCGGACTAACTGGAGGGCCAGTAGATTCCAGGCTGAAATATTATAACGAAGTACCGGATACACAAAAGAACAAGCGGGTTTGTACAAATAAGTTGCGGTTAATTAGTCGGCTAGTATGTGTTTTCGTTCTGGTCGGAACGTGTCGGAAAGTGAATATTGCAAATCTGATTGAACAGTTATCTAGTGCGGACGGGAATGGTGAATATAAGGAGAAGCCTTATTTCCTAGCGCGATCGCGCCTAGCGGCCCGGGGTCTCGTCCCGCGGTCCGTGTACGTCGGTTAA
The DNA here is from genome assembly GCA_963969455.1 of Arge pagana. Classification (NCBI taxonomy): domain Eukaryota; kingdom Metazoa; phylum Arthropoda; class Insecta; order Hymenoptera; family Argidae; genus Arge; species Arge pagana. Next base: position 16,450,928 of record OZ018311.1, on the reverse strand, counting down.
GACGGAGTTCAGTGGTAGCTGGTATGACGGCTAACTGCCAGAGAAACTGATTATTCGATCTCGCGTGCTAGTATTTAAGTCCTGTGTCGCGTCCTTTCTTCTGCGGAAAACGTAGCCGCCTGGCGGCGGGCGGCGAGGCTGGCTCGTAGCGGTGGCTCGGTGTGTATCGTAGCGGTGGCTCGGTGCGCGCGTAACAATGGCTCGGTGCGTGTGTACTACTCGTAACGAGCGGTGTGAACTGTCTCCTTACACAGGTTCCCGCGGACGCTCAAATCAGCCAAGTCACACAGGCTGAATTTGTCCGCGGGGTCAGAAATGACTGTAGGCATCTTAAACTGACATGCAGTTGGTCCGCGACAGCCCCGGGGTTTTGTCGGGGGCGAGGGGCGGCGACGGGGGGCAGGGTGCCGAGGAAATGTCGGGTCGTCGAGGAGGTGGTGATGATGGTGGTCGTTGTGGTGGTTGGTAATCCTAAGGTACTGATGGCCAGGGGGCGGGAGATCACGGGAGGACGGTTGGGTGTCGAGTATCCAGCTCCGTTGGTTAGTGCTGCCATCGTTCAGCTGTTGACTGCGATTTACCGTGAAGAGACCGAGGGAAAAGGGAGTTCAGTGTGTCGGTGTGGTGTTGTGGTTGTGCAGACCATTTTGAATTCGCAACAAGGGCAACAGAAGAAGAATAACAGAGACAGAATAACAATACTGGCGACGATCGGAGAAAACATAAAGCACAAACAAGCAGGCGGTGCTGGCGCGGCGACACGGCGGGCGTAAAAGCAACCAGATCAGGGGGAGGGGGGGGGAGGGAGGCGTGCGGGACAAATATCGATTGGGAAAGACTCACTTAAGCGGTGTACGGCTAATCCAAAGTGTAAAGGAAAATAACACTCTCTCACTCTCTCTCATACAATTTTACAATACTAGTTTTCAATTCGACTTTCGCAATCTCAAAACTTCTTATCAATAGTGCAGTCGGCTCGAAGCTGAAGCTCGGTCGTGCCGTTGTCTCCCTTGATCTTCGCTGAATTTCGGAGGTGGGCGCTGATTGGCCGATGTCGTCACGGGTGATGTCTTGCAGATTCGGGATAGGTTGGTCGGTAACCTGTACTCCGGTTATCGGTCGGGAGAGCATCGGCATCGGCAGTGGGTCGGTAGCGAGCGAGGTGTGGTGGATCGGCGGTCATTCGTAGGGTTCAGTGTGGCTCGTTTGGCCGCAGCGAGGGTCAGGCATGCTCGCTGCGGCCAAACGCATTCGTCAAGAGATTCGTCAAGGTGTTCGACGACGCGGACGAGCTAATCGAGCAGATGACCGAAGCCGCTTTCGCCAAGAATTTGATCATGCGGTATTACGGCACAAAGTTCAACAAGCCAGAGTTCAAAGCTGCTAAGGAATAATTATAAACGGGTATGTAGTTTGAAAAAAATCTAATATAAAGCGCCCGCGTTACGCTACGTAAAACGTCGTCGCTCGGCCATGTCATGTGTCTCTATCTGTGTCATCCGTAGTGAAAGCTTCGCCCGTCCAACACCGCCGTGCCCGTTGTGAACCTCGTCTCCACGATCATCGAGGATATGGTGAGAAACGGGACGAACAAGTAATGCCTATGAAGACTACAAGGAAAAACGATGTATTTGAAAACTGTATATATCGTGTAATTGCAAACATTGTGAGATTTGATTGAAAAACATGAAAATAAAAATAAAAAAAAACAAGCGTATGCACAATGGCGATAGCTCCATTTCCCCTCCCGACCACACATCTCGCACCGCTCGCCTACGACCGTCACGGCTGCTACTCGACCGCCGCTAGGTGAAGAAACAAATGAAAAAATAAAGGGTAAGCTGCATTTGAAAACTGCATGCTCGTGCACCGAGCAGCTCGCCGCCCAATGGGGGATAGAGTGGGCATAGGAGTGGGGGTCGCCGTAGTGCACACCCTACTACCACCTACTACTGATCTGGACCCAGATTTGTTGAAGACACACTTCATACATGCTGTGACAAAACAGGACATATTTATAATGCTGGACCCTTCCCAGATGGTGAAGCTTGTGCGCAATGCTTTCGGTGATTTGAAAGTTTTCATTCATGGCAATGGACAAAGAATTGATTAGGAATACATTAAGGAATTGAACAAATTGCAAACAGATGAAGGTCTATCTGCAGCAAATAAACTTCGGCAAGCGCATATAAATTACAAAAAACAGAAAACGAAAGTTCGGCTTGCAATGCAATTTCTTAGTACGTCGGTCGCTGATTCTCTCAAACTATGCAGAGAAGATTTAGAGCTTGCACAATTTGAAGACAGTTTTGCGACTGAAATTTATTTACGAATCGTAAATGATTTGTTTGATATTTCGAATTAGAAAAATTTGAGGTAAAATAATTTCAAAAGACCACTGTGTTCCTCAAACTATTCAGAAATAATTCAAAAATTAGAGTAATGTCAAACTTACATCGTAACGAGAAATATAGCTACAAGCTTCCCCCTTCGTCGGCCCGGGCTCCGTCACTCGCTCGCGACGCCCCTACGTTAGTTTGTTATCCACCTCCTCCTCCTCCTCTGCTATACTCCCCTTCTCTTTTGTTTTCCATCTAGCGAACCCAAGTTTGTCGCCGCCGTCGTCGTCACCATGCGCAGCTAGATCAAGAGCCTCGGTAGAGTCTCGCGCCTAGTTATATAAAAAAAATAAAAAAATTTCGCACTCGCCGCGCGAGACTCTGACAGAGTCTCTATACCCGAACGGCAACTGAGTGACCGTCAAGGAAATTTATGATCGTTAATTTCTTCCGTCTCGCTATGAATACGGAATTGTAATATTTATTGCAGGATGTGGCAAAGGCGAGCTTTAATATAAGCCCTATTGCGATCAAATCGGTGGACGCAGAGCTGAGATATTATTATTCGAAGGTTTCGATGCAAGTAATTTATACGTGTCTTCGACGAGATTGCATTTTCGTCGTCTCCGTCAGTCAGTGACGTCATTCACTGTAGCAAAAAACCTATGGGTATAAAGAGTATAGAGTGGCTTTCGCTAGGGAGAGAGAAGAGACCTACCAAGTATGGACGTAGCCAGATGGCGCTTTGGTTAGCTCTTTATTTTCACCAACTACAGTACGGTATCATACCAATCATCTGGGGTATGATTTATTGTGTCAATGTATTTTTGGTCGTAATTGTGCGTATAATTCAGAACAAGATCATTTGAGGTACGGTAAGATATTTTTTTTTATGAGATAACTGTAAGTGTTTGACCACACAGGGTTGAATTGAATGATTACTACAGTCTTTAGTTATACCGTGAGTATTCGTTATGCGGGTCAGTTGGATCGGTCCGATCCCGAACTTGGCGTTTACGGCATTGCCGTTCCGCCGTTCTTTGTTCAGGCTGGTTGTCTTCTGCTTTGACAGGTAGGCAAAGCGCGCGGATTACGATTTTATGGTTAGATTGCGGTTAGGATTTTCTGTATGAAAAAATTGTTCCGATAATCTGTCCATTATTATTCGGCAAATAAATAATATTTTTGAAACGATTCAATGCAAATCAGAAGCAACTAAAGTAGTTAAGTCACGAGAATATCTATTAGCGAATCCTGTGAAAGAGTGTAGAGAAGGAGAAGTTGTACCAGGCGATAGAGACAATTACAGTCATTACAATAACAGAGAGTGCATTACATTCAGATTGCAAATTAATGTATTTAGCCACAAACGGAAACAACTTTCAAAATTATTTACGCACGTATAATAAATTTATTACTATTACGTTTCGATGGAAATTATTAATAATCAGTGTAACTGATAACTGAAGAACAAATAAAAAATTGTACTTACGTAATTAATCCAATTCTACAAAAAGTAGTGATATTCCCATAAAAAGCACCTTTGGTGCAAAAACCTTTCGCCTAGTTATATAAATGTGATAGTCATCCACAAACAATACATTCTTACGCCAAGAAAACATTATACACTTATTATTTTATACAAAAATTCCTTCCTCGTAAAAAAAAAGATTCGAAATCAGATGCTATTGCCTAGTACCGATATCACGTTGTCTTTTTTCGAATTGACAATTGGGCTTTTCATAACACGGTATTGACAGCCTTCCTGTCCTGCCACGTAGTACCATAGATGTAACGATAGAGGACTGACGCCTCGATTGGTTCGCCCAAATAACATTTTTAAAAAATAATTAAAAAAAAAAAAAAAATTTGGTGGTGGTGGTACTAGGCGGGCCAATATTTCGTATCACTATATTAGGATTATTGTCATGGTTCAACCGCCGTAACATTGTACTTATCTAGAAAAGGCCCGCCTAGTACCACTACCACCAATTTTTTTTTTTTTTTAATGATTTTGTTAAAATGTTATTTGGGCGAACCAATGGAGGCGTCAGTCCTCTATCGTTATATCTATGGTACTACGTGGCAGGACAGGAAGGCTGTCAATACCGTGTTATGGAAAGCCCAATTGTCAATTCGAACAAAGACAACGTGATATCGGTACTAGGCAATAGCATCTGATTTCGAATCTTTTTTTTTACGAGGAAGGAATTTTTGTATAAAATAATAAGTGTATAATGTTTTCTTGGCATAAGAATGTATTGTTTGTGGGTGACTATCACATTTATATAACTAGGCGAAAGGTTTTTGCACCAGAGGTGCTTTTTATGGGGATAAACCTTACATGACATGGAGTGCTAGTTCCCCTATGCTTCTTAGCGAAACCGAATGGAACCAACATAGGAGAACAGTATAGCGTAGTTACGTTCGATCAGGCCCGTATCGATGCGCCGAGCGCCCCCGGCATTCCAACAGCAGATCAGGAAATATATGGTCCCGTAGAAATTCATGGTCAAGATGGCGGAGAATCATACAAAAGTACAGATAAACTCATGAAGAAAACGCAATATAATTAGTTAATGACTAAACGTGAACGAAATACTAACTAAATAGTAAACAGACAATACAGAGGATAGGAGCCAGAGAGTGAATCCAATTCTGAATGGAATATTCCAATCACTTGGTGTGGTTATGATTCGGAAATCTGTCAATATTTGCGAATAAACAGTTTTTAAAGTTAAGACTCTGTGGTTAATGGTTATATAATATAATACCTATATAACATAATATGTTCACTAATGTTTACAACATTTACCATATCCATGTGTTTCAATGCGTTAACAACAGTTTATAATGACATGAAATAATGATGTTTATAAACGCATGAATCAGCAGTCCATGTAATGTAAGATTTATGCATAGCCAGTGCCACACGTCACCCACCGGTGGATCGCCGCTGGTCTTGTACCTAGCACGGTCGGGGGAGTGAGGCCTAAGATTCGGGAGTCGAGGGAGCGCGGGCGAGAAGGGAATGCACGACGCACGCTCTGCCGAGCCTACAAACCAAGCCGGAGATGATCCCGTCGGCAAGGCAAGATGCTGTTAAGGACCAAAACCACCGCCAGGCCGCCGCAGTGGGTATGCCTCAAGCGCGCTGCGACCAACAAACCAGAAATATGGAGTTTCATGTTTGCTCTCCGAGAATAATCCCGATAATTGGATACATGGATGATGATATTCCTTTCACAGAGTCAGAATACAACTTGTAGGGAGAAATGCAAGCCTCACTAACTATTGCCCTGTGGCTCTGTGCTGTCAGAAACGGTACCGTGCGGGCACCACTACAATCGAGCAGCGGCATGTCGGTGAGGCGCAGAGCGTTCGGCTCGCTTCGGAAGACCGAACGAACCCGAAGCAACGTTCGACAGCGTTCAAGATTATCGAATGCGCGGCCCCACCTCGCGACCTGCTGGGTACCACACACGAAAAGCAGCTACCTGTTGCGTGATTGCCTCCGTTCGGGGTTTTGAATCGAACCGAGCGATATCGAACATTTAAATGCCGCTAATGTGCGGACTGTGCGTACCATAAATCTCGCCTCGTTGCCTTTTCACTCAACGCGAGATGCAAGACGCGACCGAGTCAGGAGATGAAACAAAATAAATTATTTTTTGCCAATATAGGTCATTTCTCGCCAGGTTGAAAATCCGTTTCACGCGATTTCCAATGGATGGCGCTATACCTGGTGAGGTATATGCTGATAATATAGTGAATATCAAGAACGTCATGAAAAACATTTGAACATCAATGGTACGATGATCATCCGGAATGGAGTGTGGGTTAAGGAGGTAGTTGAAGAGAATAAAAAGTTTTATTGCGTTCCGTGTAATTCCATCATGTCTTGCAGACCTACTCAAATAGAGCGGCACTTCAAGTCAGGGTCACATGTTAGAAAATAAGAAGCATTACGTTTAGATAGTTTGGTTGTATCTTCCAACATCAGGTGCTTCGGCAGCAAGCATTTATAAGTCAAATTCATCTTTTTCGGATGGTTTTGACTTTAGAGAACGAGTTCAGGCTGCCGAAATTCGATTTGCGACTTTTTTGGCCGAACCTAATATTCCCATGTCTCTTGCGCCGAAGATAGTAGATTTGTTTCAAAATATAAGGGCGTAACCGTCGATTTTGCAAGTGATGAGCGGAGGTAGATCTAAAGGTACGAATATTATAAACGGGATCGTTTTCCAGTTCATATTGACGAAAACGTTCAAGTGACACCTTTTCCAGTTCATATAGACGAAACATCCAATACGACGAACGACAAATGGTTGTCATTGATGATGCGTTATGTCGGACCAAGGGCATTAATTATGAGAACGGACTTGTTGCAGATGACTCATTTGAATACCACGGATTGTTCTGCCGCCGAACTTCTGAAGGTACTTAAAAATGATCTGACGCAAAGATACTTCAAATCTTGGTATTGATCTCGGCTGTGACAATACCTCAGTGATGATCAGGAAACATAGTTCTTTCAGTACGATGCTGAAAAGAAATAGTCTCGCCCTGGTCACATTGCCATGTGTGTGCTATTTCTAGGCATCAATTGCAAGTGTTGCGTGTCGCGCGATTTCGCGTGAAATTGAATGTGTTATTGAAGATATAAATTCAATTTGTGTTATTGAGTCGGTTCTAAAATGTAGAAATCAGAGTGCCGCCACAATGACGATGACCACGGATCATTTGAAATCAATGTCTTCGCCAAATTTATATTTACAATCCGGGCAACTAACAAAGAGTAGAAAAAATGTACAGGCTGGTGAAAATGATGGTGATTGGGATGTGTATGAATTCGTGGAGTGAGGTTTTCGAAGGTATTATTACGTCCGGCTTTGAATAAATCCGTAGATTGTTCAGCCGACGAACAAAATGCAGGTTTTGCTATATGACCGGTGCTTTGGGACAAGACGTTTCCGCCCTTTCGACTAGGGACCGAAGTCTAGCCTATCATTGACGTTATTACCTTAGGTACACGCGACTGATTCGAATATTGAATGCAGTAGAAGTTGTTGTAGTACATAGAATAAAAGAGTTTTCAAATGATGGAATCGATGAGACTGGAATCAGTTCAGGTATTTCTAGTAATGAGGTCTTGAGATTATGATGATTCGGTAATGCTCTTATCGAGTATGCGGTGCAGTTCGGCAGAGCAGGTCATTTATGCTGGCACGAACATTGGTGAGGATAAGTAGGAATTGGTAATGCTCTTATCGAGTATGCGGCACAGTTCGGCAGAGCAGGGCACTTATGCTGGCACGAACATTGGTAATGATTAGTAGGAATTAGTAATACTCTTATCGAGTATGCGGCACCATTCAGCAGAGCAGGTCATTTATGCTGGAACGAACATTGATAAGGATAAGTAAGAATTGGTAATACTCTGATCGAGTAGGCGGCACAGTTCGGCAGAGCAGGTTACTTATGATGGCACGAACATTGGTGAGAATAAGTAAGGGATGATTTAGTAATAACGTTAACGATAGGCTAGGTCTCGGTCCCTGGTGGAGAGGGGGGAAACGTTTTGCCCCAAAACAGAGGTCATGTAACAAAGCCTGCGTTTTGTTCGTCATCCGAACAATCTTCGGATTCAACAAAGGCCGGAAGTAACATATGTATGGTAAAATTAAACTGGTGTCAGAAGTGGGATTTTCGCGCTGTGATTGTTGATTAAAAAATGCCTGTAGAACGTACACCTGATAACTTCGGAAATCAGTCCAGCTCAGAAAATATCGGAGACACCGCGAGTGCGAATTTTCAGACTCCAATGATTCAATCAAGTAGTGCTCATACAGATAAGTACGGATGAACGGGTGTCAAACCCAACGAAACTAACTTACACAGAATACAGTATCACTTCCTTCGAATCAAATCTAAACACAATGGCAACCACTAACGTGTCAATTAAATACGCTTTCGCGGCAGTACCGATTTTCGACGATCAAAATATCCTATTATCTCATTTTATCGAAGGATGCATGGAAGCGAAAAACATGCTTCCATCCGACCAAGAATCAGTTCGTATCAAGATAATTAGAAATAAACTCAGAGGCGATGCTAGTCGCGTAATTTAAGGTGTCGACTATAACGACATCGCAACGCTATGCGGATTTCTAAAATTGTTATACACACCCATCAAAACGGTCTATCAATTACAAGGGGAATTAGGATTTATTTGTCAAAAAATAGGAGAAAGCGTATTAACCTATACAAATCGAATTAAGGATAGGAACTCCTTCGGTTGATCTCCCGCAAATGTTTAGCGAATTAGTTGCGGCTTGGCAAAATGGGAAGACCAACACTGTTCCAAGCCCTAAACCACCTGAAAATACGGCAAATTTTGATCATCAACCGAAATTGTGCTCGGTGTGTGGTTACTGCAAAAGTCCAGGGCACACAATCGCGAATTGCAGGAAATGAGAATATAACAATGCTCAACGACCGCAGAAGGATATACCCCAGAATCAAGGAAACTTGCAAGGTCTCCGGAGCTCGAGCGTAGCACGAGAGACGACGCATCAAGTACAACGGTGCTCCACATTTCCTATCCAAATACAGGAGGAACCAGCCGCTTATCAGAATCAAATGCTGGAAAACAGCCCTTATCTACCACAGGCAGAAAACTTTCCGATCTACGACGACCAACAGTTGGATCAACAATTACCAGGCTACAAATCCAAAGAAGGATTCGGAAACCTACCCAATACAAACAAGAGGTCCAGGAATCTTCAAGATTGCAATAATAAGATTCAGCGAAGGAACCTGCGTCCCAACTGTACGCGCCAGTTGCTTTGGTTTACGGCAAGCCCATGGTCTTCATGATAGACACAGGAGCTGGACCGAATTTAATCAAAGAACGCGCAGTAACAGTCGGTACCTTAATAAATAGGAATGTCATATTAGGACTACGCAGAATCAGCGACCATCAAATCGACACTTTAGGCCAAATAGAGTTAAACATAGCGGGAACGAGCTATTTTTCATATCATTACTGACGATTACCGATCAACTCAGAGGAAATTGTTGGTTCAGATTTGCTTCGTCAGAATCAAGCAATGATAAACTATAGGGAAAATTGCCTCGAATGGGATAATTCCAAGTCTCTATTCTTAAAAGACGAAAGCATCGTAATACCGGTCAGAAGTAAAAGCGCTTTTTATGTTAGAGTAGCGAATCCCGAGAGACAATATGGGTATTGCCCCGATTCTCCACTAACGCAGGCGTGTTTTCGGGACGGGCCCTTGTAAAGAACACAGATGGAAAAGCATATGTATATGTCACTAAGGATGTCGAACTCGAGGTACTCGTCCTCGAATTCCAAGATTTCGTAGAAGAGAATTTTATTGACAAAACGGATGTATTGTCGAAGCTCCTTCAATTGTGAAGTCGCCTCGTCGTTTTTTTATTAGGAGATTGATGTAATGATAGAAGGTTAGGATTTCTTTTTGAAATAAATAATTTAGATTGAGCCAATATACATTTTGTTTATTGGCTCGTGTGGGAAAAGCCTTGCGTCATAAAAACCCACGATGAATGACAATTATAATTTTCGCGATGATATAATTATGCAAGTCTGGTTGACTCGAGCCATTGCGATCTCGCGCGGGTTTTGTATTGAGTTGCGGAGAGGGCTTGGCCCTCTCGCTAGTATGAGTTGGTTCGTGTTGAACTGCGGAGAGAGCCCAGGGCCCTCTCCCTTCCGTGGGTTTTGCACGGGCTATATTGAACTATGGGCGAAAGGGCCGAGGGCTCTTTCGTTTATGTGAGTTGATTTGTAATGAACTGTGCAGAGGACCGAGGGCCCTCTCCCTTCCGTGAGTGTACACGGGCTGTATTGTACGGTGGGCGGGTGGGCGAGAGGGCCGAGGACCCTCTCGTTTTATGTTTGATCCCCGATCGTTATGCACTCGACCACTATTCTCGAACTCTCGCGCTGTACTGACTTACCCCTTCTCTGTCCCATTCTAGCGAGCGACTACCGCGCTCGCCCCCTCCCGCTCACGAAAAAAGACTTGCGCCTCTCTCCACGCGAGGTGGTCGAGCGCGGTCGATAGCTACTGCCTCTCTCTAAACAACGGACCACGATTTATATCGCGAAATTGAAAATGGAACTCACTACAAATCAGACGATCCGACTCACTCTACCGACTCAAAAGAGGATCGAGTCAGTAAAATAAAAGAATTATTGAGCCTCGACCATCTGAACCAAGAAGAAATTAAGAGTATAGATACCCTTATCCATAAATATCAAGATCGTTTCTACATCCTTGGTTAGAGGCTAGGATTCACGAATGTTCTGTACCACGATATTCCAACGACCGACGACAAGCCGATTTTCACACGCCAGTACAGATATCCACCTGTCTTGAAGGAGGAAATAAATCGTCAAATTTCGGAGTTATTGGACACAGAAATAATCAAAGCATCGGAATCACCATACAATACGCCGGTCTGAATAGTCCCGAAGAAACCAGACGCCCAAGGAAACAAACGTTGGTGGATGGTGTTGGACTTTCGAGCATTAAACGAAAAAACGATAGCCGACGCATACCCCCTACCAAACATCACCGAAATTATCGACTAACTACGAGGTGCTAAATACTTTTCGACCTTCGACTTGGCATCTGGTTTTCAACACATTAGGATGAACCCGAATGACGCTCATAAAACTGCCCTCTCTACACCATATGGCCATTACGAATTCCAAAGTATGCCAATCGGACTGAAGAATGCTGCAGCTACTTTTCAGCGTTTGATGAATCAAATATTGACTGGGATTCAAGGGCTAGATGCATTCATATACCTTGATGATATCGTCCTGTACGCCAATTCAATCGAGGAACATCACGCTGTATCACAGAACCCGATCCTGTAAAATTTAATGAGTAATGAAAATTCATACCAGATACTTCCTATCAATTCGACGGGCAAGGGAAAACCCGACACACGTGAAGAGGCTAGCAAGCTCCCGATCGCGTCGAGACTAAGAAGTAATCCACACCCAACAGAATTCGTGGCCCTATCGTACAAAACAAAGCGTGCTACCAGAACTAATTGTGAGAAAGACGAAGGAGCATCTGCTAGGTCACGAAGTCAGAGCCAGCACCGATGCACTACAGAAGGCGAACAGCCCTCATGGATCAAACCGTCGGAGGAGGCGAAGAAGCAAAAGAAGCGACGAGAAAAAAATTGACCCAAACGAACTCCAGATAAACCGGAAACATCTGGAACATTGACCGACACCGAGGACGACCTGCCGTTGGCCCAACGTTTGAAAAAGCACAGGTCAACGACCCCTGCCGTGACGGCCCGATCTCCGAAGCACCTTTAAAGCAATGTCGTCGGAAACAAGGGATCATACCAATGAAGGAAAAGTCCTCGGAATGAGAACGAGACATTGATATTCTTGGGACATCGGATATATCCGAAGATTACTACTTCGATTGATCCAGAAAGGAAAATGATGAAGCAGAGCAAAGAAGACAAGATAAGGAGGAAAGTGCAAATGAATCCGCAGCTCAACAATTCGCTTCGACCGAATTTGTTTCGCTGGATGGGTAAAATTAGACAACCTTGCTTACCTCGTTTGTCAGAACGACGAGCACGTTGATGAAGGAGAGAAATGCCTACACGAACATAATTTATTACCTTGGCTAGATAATCTACGCGTAGGTGAAGCAAGAATTATTAAACGTGGCTGCAAAATCACATCATATTGGTGGCTAAATCCGATCCCAGTGACAAAATTACAGAAGCAATGCTCCAGAAATTGACCAGGGCATTAACGGAAACTATGGGAGAAAATAATTTAGTGACCGTTAGTATTGCCAAAACTGCTCAATACGACGACATTCCCTGGGTCTATTTTCTCGAAACCCCGCGTAAGCACTTATCGAGGACCGTGTTGACAGTAATGATATGCCACGGTATCGTCAACTATCTGACCGCTAAGGAACGAGAGGAGATCATCGAAGAATCTCATGCTTCTGCAGTGGGTGGTCAGAAGGGCGTTATAAAAACCTACAACTGAATATGGGAACATTATTTTTGGGAAAACCTAAAGGAAGACGAAAAGCGATTTATTCGCCACTGCTTGCCGTGTCAACTGACGAAGCTTGTACGAGTTAAGACAAAACAACCCATGGTGATCGCGGATACGCCGAATTTTAGTTTTGAGAAAATTGCAATGGATATAGTCGGGCCCTTGCCAAAAACCGAAAACGGCAATGAATATATCCTTTCGAATTCGATCGAGCTGTTTAGCCCTGCGGGATGCACTCCCACATTCTATAGGGTTAGGGGGTAGATTATCCTACGTTTATGATATCTTTTACGAGCATTGCCTCCTTCTTCACCGAACGAGGAGAATAAGATTTGGACCCAGTACAGATCAGCTCATTTTCCGAATTAATCAAACCTCTACGCATTCGATTACGTTAGCCGAAAGCTTGGATACTAGCGGCGGGTGTACTGGAGAACATTATTCTGATCCCTACGGAAGTTGGGAAAATCTGGTTGTACCAGCGATTATCAAACACTTTCCAAGATTACGACGCCACAATCTGGACAATAATAAGATAAGGCTTCGATCCGGAATGACTTGCATCCTCAGTGACAAACAATGTGTAGATGTAAATGGAGCATATACTTTTTGCAAGGTAGTTGCTAGGGATTCGTGCCAAAATGATCAGTATGAAGTTCTATATGAAGGACCTGTAAATAAGTTAGTCGACAAGCAAGAGAAGCAACAGGGTGTAAATAGTGTAGAAACAAGCGGAACAACATTTGCTTTAACAAAAATCCAAGTATTCGACTTATGTGGATTCAAAATAAGTAAAACCGAACACCCGAAATTACACATCCCCGAAACACAAAAGGGAACTACTCTCACTGCTGTTAGGCAACCTTCCGTGGAAAACTTAGACATATTCACTCATGTAAATTCAAAATTCATCTACATCGAAAGGCACGTCAAGACTCAGCTCAACAATCTGCATCATGACGTATTAACTCAACGGTGTAGGCGCAAGCAGGAAGTGATTAGAAATGTTTTATCGCTTGCATCCATTTCACCTGAGGATTTCGCATATCGCTACATAAAAGGTCAAGGCTACATGGCCGTTCTAGCAGGAAAAGCAGTACATATAGTAATATGCCAACCTGTCGTGGTAGCAAGAAAAATATCCAGCGAATGCTACACCCAGCTACCAGTTTTAGGAGGCAAGCAAACTATGTACTTAGCAGCTAAGACACATATTTTGCTAAAATCAGGCATACAAATAGATTGTTATCCTATAATGCCGTCGAAATTTCTGATACACATGGTATGATATACTGCCTACTGCGGTGCCCATCTCACCGGACGAAATAATTAAGCCGGTCACCAAACCATCGTGGAAATATATTGATACAACGTCATCAGCTACCAATGGAATCTACTCACAATAAAATTGGAACAAACTCCGCGATCACATGATGTTTCCCGCTGAGCGAAGCGCTCTACTAAATTCCATAGCACGGGGGGCTACGAGGCAGCCGACTACCAGGCAAGGTATTTCATTAACGCACCTATTCTATGAAGACACATTACAAAAATTAGCAGACTCTACTTGGAATCGGTTGTGGGGCATGTTTATGAGTTTTAGCACAGTTAGCGCCGGAGTGATCGGTTTCTTCGCGATACTACGTCTTGTAAAACTCGTCATAGATACTTTTATACATGGGTATGCATTACACATGGGTTATGGATGGTCAGTACATCTTTTGGGAGCCATATGGGACTCAGTGACCAACTTATTGTTCCACCCGAGCAACAGCAAACTTGAAGAAACAAATAGTCGGACACCTGAGGAAACTGCTAACGATCCAGAAGTTAAGGTTGTTGCACCACAACTTTACCCAGCTTTTGCATCCATATTTCAAGGCCTCGTACGACCTACTGAAGTTAGCACAGACCATTATTAACTTATATCACGATACGTGCATATATGTTACCACAATCATAAGGTCATTCTTATTCACAACTGGAGGATATCGAAGGTAGAAAGAACGCGAGGGACAACGTCGCACCCTCAAATCTGGAGTTTCTCAACCAAGTTTACAACCACGCCCAGCCCCTAGAAGATTCCGATTTTTCACCAATAACCGCAATCGCACCAGATGAATACAGCGATAAAACGAAAGCACGGGTCACTTGTCAAGAACTGTTAGACCAGTGAAGCTCATGACAGTGCAATGGAAGCCAGAAATTCTCGCAAAGAAGACTGCACGCTCACCAATATCGCGCTGGGAGGAGAATTCGATTCAAGAGAATAAGTGACGGATACCAAAACCACTTGGACGAATTTCCAAGGCAGGTTAGTGATCCGAATATAGACGAACCAATTTCGACTGGAATACAGTGCAACCCAGTAACTGTAAACGTGTCTTCAACTCCCACAAGTGACATGGACTATATGACAAGGTTGGTACCAGTTAATCTGAGCGCCGTCAACTGTTCGCATCATTCAGCAATACTAAGAAGTGATGTGCGATTCATCGTTAATAGAATCCGCAACACCTTCGGATATGACGAAGATCCGATACTGCTGCACAGAAGTCACCTATTTACAAGTAACGCGACCAAAGGCTTCACAACACTGAACTTCAGTGCTTCACAAGCATCTTTCAACCAGACGGAAAATATGCCAAGACTACAACAATACCAGACCACTTCTCGCCAATCAACTCCTCAGCCGTAGATTTGACGAAACACAGAACCAGGGGAGGGAAACTCCCGTATAATAATAATGTTCCTTAAATTGAGCCCTCTGAAATGGGCCGTGTCGAGGGAACTAAAAATTAAGATGGCGGATAGCGGTACATTTGAATTATTGTCGCTGGTTTTAGTATTCTACTGGTGGCCAGTTGTGGATCGACTGATTAAAAAAGAAAAGACTATTTTTATTATTATAAATATTATTGTACCAAAGAAATTGTACGTATATTCACATAATCTGAGGTGAGTACAATAGTCGTAACGCATGTTAACATAATCTGAGGTGATAATATATATGTTACTTTAACGGCCCGTACATTGATTAATCTTAGATTTTACTGTAAAATCTTAGGATTTACCATTGTTCAGACTTTTAAAGTAACATATTATTCAGGTACTTATTCAAATTACACTCAACTTAATCCCACGTATTTTTGTTTGATATAATAGCAGTATCATCTGCATAAGATATAGTATTTTCATTCATTTCAATTAGTATTTCATTAACGTAAATTATGAAAAGTAATAGTTCCAAGATTGTTCCTTGTAGTACTGCAGTATTGATGTTTTTAAAATCACTCGTAGTTTCCTCAATTCAAATCTGCTACTACTTTCTTTCAATTATTGTCGGGTAGATCTCAATAAGTTCATGTGTTTTTCTCTAATTTCATAATTATATGGTTTAATATATATTAAACTATGATTTACCAAGTCAAAGACTTGCCAGATCTAGAAAGGTGATTGCTATCGGTTTGCTTCCTTCAAGTTTATCATACAGTTTTCCTGGATATACAACTCGGAACATCTTTGGTACCTTTAGCTTTCACGAAACCATATTGGTTTTGACTTAGGATCCCATTTTTATTCGAAAATTTTCCTAGTCCGTTGTATACTAAGTCTTTCTCATACGCTTTTTCAATTATCGTCCATGAAGCAAATTTTCGATTCGCGTTGACGTCCACATGTTTGTAGTCCACCTCCAAATCTTTTGTAAGTAGATTATTGCGGATGCCTTTTATCAAATGAGGAGGATCGTAAATTGGAACAACTGGTCGTCCATTTACAAGGAATGTATCATCTAGAAGCGATAAAGAAAGCATTTTTAACCAATTTCCAAATACATTGTATCGAAAACATACTGAATAATTCAATACAAACCCTGTTCAATGGAATGTTCATGACGGATCTTGGTTGTCTCGTTCATCATAAAATGAATGGCTGCTACGTTCCCTTGATCACATACTGATGCAATTACGTGGAGACCAATTTCACTCACATGATGGATAATTTCCTTGATGCACGCCACCAGTTGTTGGGTTTTTGTCGGATATTGAAAATATGGCGGTGTCTGTGTCGTCCATTACAGTAGTAAGGTGGGGGTATTACGTGCTGCCACCTAGAATGGGTCCCAAGTTTTTGAACTAAATTTAAGGGAACACGATTCCCGTATGGAGTTTCCGACCCCTGCACAGAACACTTCGTACGACATTGCCTATCAGCCGCAGTTTCGTAAGTTACTAGATATGACTAGTTACTTATTAGTAAATCACTAGATGTTACTAGAAACTACACTAGCAGTGTAGTAACAGTAAATAGATAACTATTCATGATACCGTAATTTGCGATCTCGTGGTCACTCTAACAAAACATTACAACTTCATCAATATTCGATTCAACTAAATGGCTGAACGTCGTTGAACCATCTCGTTAAACATTGCGTTCAACGAGTTGGCTAGTTATTCTTTAGCCATTTAATTGAATGGTTGATTTGACCAATTGGCTGCAACATATTTACACAGCTATTGTACGACCTTGAAACAGTTTAATTTAGATTTAACATTTTTTTTTTTCGATTTATCCACTGAAAGGCCCGCCAAGTACCACTACCTCCAATTTTGTTCTTCTAAATTGGTCGTTATGAATATTTGTTCAACTTATATTCCTCTACAGGTACTCGGCATTTGTATCTGATTTCAATACTTGTGTAGGTTGATATTCTTGGGGTACAATTTTGTCGAATCCAAATATTTGTTGGCAGGTATTTCTGTAGGTGATCCACGCATTAATGTACTAGGCGAAACGTTTTTGCACCAAAAGTGCTTTTTTGGGAATCCTTTATGATGGCACAAACATAGGTAAGGAATTGTTAGGAACTATTCAGTGGAGATTATTCGTTTGGTGGCTATGATTTGGAATCAGAAGAATATAATTTGTATTTTGGGCAAGTGCAAATCATGTACAACAAAATGAAATAGCAATCAGTCCAACGAGGAAAATCTTAAACTCGTGGCTAGATTTCCCGGCTTGCGTGATTCAGAGTTGAATTTGAAATAATTCGAAAAAGGAATTTGTAGTATTCTTCGCGTTTGAGATTTAGTGTGTTGAGGTTCATAGTTGACTTCAGATTAATTCAAAATGTAACTTCCGAATATTCTTTGCCTTTGAGATTTAGTAAGTACGGATTCAGCGATTCAAGATTTGGTAAACACCAACCTTCGAGAAGACGTCTCTGAAGCCAATGACGATTCGTCATATAGTAAGTCAGGATTCAGAGGAACTAGTAACGACCAACCTTCGAGAAGAAATCTACGAAAAGAGTGACGATTCAGTCCGATTTTTACCCCGTATTTATACCCAGAAAAGGTCGTAAATCGAACTCTTCCGCTAAGATTTTTCTAGAACAAGCAGTGATGCTCGGCCTATGATTTTTTACAAGGGAGGAAAATCGTATGGCGAGAGTAGACTTAGGTTACGGAAAAATATTGTCCATATTGTTCGTTACATGGAAAACGCAGCGTGATAAGCGTTTACTACGCTTCTGACTAATTGTAAGAGTAATAATAACTATTTGCTAAAGTTACGCGGCCGTTACAGTATCTATCAGAATGTTGACTTTATCTTCGATGTTTTTGCTCTTTACGTATGATATAAAGTTAATGATTTCAAATTTTCATGTCTTGAAAATGTTTCTCGGAAAAAAGGATTCAAAGGTTTCGTGAGGGACAGTGAGAGGCAAGGCGACTCATTCTAGTGAAAATTCCAGTAACGGAACAATAGGGGTGGCTTGCGTAATTTGGATTTAAAGCTGAAATTCATCTCTTTATCAAGACAACTGAGTCCACTTTCCGCATAGAACCGATATTTCGTCAACATTTTTTGTAAGCATGAAATTATTCCACGTCACATTTAGTTCTGAGCTCATCATTGAGTTACGTACATTGTCATTGTGGATTGGTAGCTAGTTCATCGAATAGTTTTCTTTTATCTCGTATTTGGTTCTCGATATCATTACAGTCATTATACTAGAAATCCTCTTTCATTCGTAGCCTTATTTGGGTTGACCTGATTGTGAACGGGGACTTTGCCTGTCGAGGACACCATGTAAAAAAATGCGTATCACGTACGTTACCTCCTGAATGACACGGAAAAAAGTACATGCAGAAATGTTGCGTTTGAAAGTACAATACGCGACTAGTGCATAGGAAGGATTTTGAATCCGTAAAAACCATCGAAAATATCGAATGTTAATCGCATGAAACGGATTTCTAACCCGGCGAGAAGTGAACTTCTGATAATTTGTTAATAAAAATAACAAAAGGTCCCATGTAAAAAAAATTCCTCTCGCCAGGTATAGCGCGATCTATTGGAAACCGCGCGAAACGGATTTTTAACCTGGCGAGAAATGACCTATATCGGCAAAAAAATGATTGATTTTGTTTCATCTACTGATTTGGTCGCGTCTTGCATCTCACGTTGAGCGAAAAGGCAACGAGGCGAGATTTCCAATGGTACGCACAGTCCGCACAATTGCGGCATGTAAATGTTCGGTATCGCCCGATTCGGAAACGTTGACTATCACACCGACAGGTAACTGCTTTTCGTGTGTGGTACCCAGCAGGTCGTATGGTGGGGCCGCGCGCTCGATAACCTTGAACGCTGCCAAACGATGCTTCGGGTTCATCCGGTCTTCCGAAACATTCCGAAGCGAACTGAACGCTCTGCGCCACACCGACATGCCGCTGCTCGATTGTAGTGGTCCCGGCTCGGTACCGTTTCTAACAGCACAAACGTGGCTGACAATTAGACGCACATTTAAGTACAATTAATACGATAGTTCGATACACAGAATGGGAGACAGGTGAATACACGAAGACGAGTGAATATTTTGATCGTTATATGATTTGTCATCAAAATATTATAAAACTGTAGAATATGCATCAAACGAAATGATTATAAATTAATGTAACATGTATATCAAAATAATCATGGTGTAAGGATAGAATACATCGCAATCTTAATCTTAACGGAATGGCTCAATTTCCCACGACCAACCTTATGTGACGTTTTATAATCGAACCAAAAACTAATTTTCGGACGCAGAGTAATCACTATTCAAGGACAAATAAAAGAGATATCAGACCTCGAAATCGCGAGTGCCAGGTAAACGAAACAATATGTCAGGCGATTACACATCGATATCGTTCGATCGACGGTCGTGGGAGAAAGAGGAAGGGAAGTACCAAGGAACTCGGCACGCCCCTTCCCTTCTCGTTTGGTTTCACGGGTAGTGGTATCACCACTTTACTTCCAAATATCAAAGGTGTACGCGACAGTGTACGATGTGATGATGCTTGTCACATTATATTCGTAGCAACGTAGTGGTCCGGGCATACATACGGGTACGTCGTATAACATTACAAGAGCTAAAGCTAAGTATATACATTGCGCTAGAGAGGAAACTGCGTTCGTTCGTGCGATCGCCCTGCGGTGTACCAGCAGTGTCCGGGACCGTCGGAGCGGACGCCTCATCCACTCCCCTCCCCCCCCCCCCCCTACACACAGTCCACTCTCAGTGCCCTGACCGGACAGGGAAGGGAACGAAACTTTTTTGGTTTTTTGGTATATCATACGTATGTTTTTAGGGTTTGATCCACAGTGGTTGATCCATGTTCTTCCGGCACTTGGGTTGTTGTCGGTAGCTGTGGTTGAGGTTATACAGCTTGCTGTTGTTTGTCTTCTGCCACGTCCGATTTAGCGATGAAGGCGGGTTTGAGGCGAGCAATTGATGTTGCCTGGTTGATGCTATTTATTCGCACCACGAATACACGGTCATCCACGCGCTTGATTACCTCGTGACAGTCCAATTATAATCGTGACGCGAAATAAACGATGTACAACTTTTACCACACCTCATGTTTTACTTTTTTTTGCTCGATAACCCTAAATTCACCGCCAAACTGTGGCACCACGGATATCGCAGTGCTGCCATTAGTTTGAATGGTCGAAAGTAAATATACGATACTGGCGAATGCAGTACGCACTTCGCGCCATTAGTTTGAATGGTTGAAAGTAAATATACGATACTGGCGAATGCACTACGCACTTCGCGCCATTAGTTTGAATGGTTGAAAGTAAATATACGATACTGGCGAATGCACTACGCACTTCGCGCCATTAGTTTGAATGGTTGAAAGTAAATATACGATACTGGCGAATGCACTACGCACTTCGCGCTCTCGCGCCATTTCACGTGTCGATGCGCGGCGCAAGCTCAGTTATCCACTGAACGGAGAGTAGTTCAGACACACCTCATTCAGTGTACACACGTTCTCAGTCCATCACGCATTTTTCGACTCTAGAGCGCGCACACACACACACACACACACACGCGCGCGCGCGCGCCCACGCCCACGCACACACACACGCACACACACATTATTCGGTTTGACTTTTTCGTATTATTGGTTCAACATGACTACATGTCACCCATCGCTACATCCGAAACTTGACAATATTTATTTTTTATATTTTTCCACGATTTCATCGAGTCAGATGGAGAGGCAATTTTGTTTTTGGAAGAGATCGGCCTTTTACCGGGAAAATCAGCGACGCCTCTGCAATGTTGTGGCTCACTGATGAACATCGAAAACAATGTGCAAAAAAATGAGTTGAGGATGGCGATTTACGATGAAAGGGAGGAAATCAAAAGGTACAGAACTTTGCAGAGCATTGCAAAATACGTGCGCTGGCACGTTTTGCGATGGGGTGAACTGCCACATCAGAATCGGCGAGGTGCTGGCCAATATACTCGCGTTCGTTGTGAAAATGAGAGCTACCGATGTTTTCAATCACCTGCGCGGATGGCGGAGACACAAAGAATGAAGTGAGTTAAGTTGGTCGACGGTCATAAATTACTTCAGCTACTGTCGGGAAATAGCTGAAATAATTGCTTCCCACGATCATACGATCCTTGGCGGTGAGGGAAAATCGTTTAAATTGATGAAGTGTTCCTAACGAAAAGGAAACATCATCGCGGACGAGTCACGGAACAGATGACCCCAACAGTTCTGGGTCTTTATTGTAAGGAGGATAAGATCGGGATTTTCTTCGAAGTGAATTCGAAAAGTAGAGCCGATCTATGGTCTTACGTCAGCAAATTCGTGGTGAAAGATACGAGTCGCCTTTGTAGTGATGGCGCTAAGCAGTATGTAGTGGTGAAGAAGCTACGCAGTGAGAATACGGTGCACTTATCGACGAATCACAGCATCGGCGAGGATGTCAGCAGATAGAACCCGTCAAATACAATCAATGATCTGGAAAACCAGAATAAACTGTTGAAAAAGTCAATATTGTGCCGTTCTTCGGCGAAAGGTGATTTCGGTTCTCAAATTATGGAGTTTTTGCTGGATGTAAAAAAGGTATATCCTGGCATCGTTGATGATGAGAGGGTGGTGGGTCTGAAACTAATGGAGATGGATCCTCCAATCGTCGAATCGGAAAGACTGGAGTCTGTAGTTCTTTCCAAACGTCCGCAGATTGTAACGATCGATGAGGAGATCGCAGAAGCGGCGAGTGAGAGTAATAACGACAACGACGACGACGAAGCGAATCCGAATGAGATCTGGTGAAGAAAACACGCACACATAGGTACACATGTACACACGAAAACGGCCCTAATCAGGGTCAAGATGTTATGGATCAAATAAGGAACCTCGGAAATCGTTGTACTGCTATGGTCTGTTGTCACTTTTGAGAAATCGGCAACAAAGAAATAGAAACACCGAGAGCCCCATTATTTGTGTGACTGGGTTGGGTTGCCGATGGGTCACGCACCTGGCGTCAATAACTGGCAGGCGGAAAAGCGGACGCAGGACCAGGAGGAAGTCCTGAACTCAAGGAAACCCCGCAATGGCTGATCAGGCTGGCGAACACACGACAGCGAAAAACAGAAGCCCTCCGGCGACTGTAAGGCGGGAGGTGAACGGGACCGCAAATAACCAGGCGATGAAAATGCTGCAGATCAACCTGCGTGCATGCTCGGCAGTGCAAGATTTGATGCACCAAGCGATGGCTGAAAATGATGTGGACGTGGCCCTCATCATCGAGCAACATCGTAGCGGAGACTTGAGCGGCAGATGGCTGGAGAACCCAACCAGCGACGCGGCCCTTACATGGGCAGCCGGAGTTACCCGTGACCCGGTGGGACCCGTCGGTCCCGGATGGTGTGTGATAAGGGTAATAGGAGTATGGTTCCTCAGTGTGTACGTATCACCGAACCCGGGCGTAGAAGACCTGCGTCACATACTAAACGGCAGCGCCGACTTCCGGAAAGAGAAGCGGAACCAAGTGATCATCATCACGCACGACGTAAACACGATGTCGCCGACGGGTTACGACGCCCGCGGCCAGGAGGTGGATGAGTGGGTGGCGGCGCAGGACCTTGCGGACGCTAACGAAGGATGCGTGCCTATCAGTGTTAGCACCAACTGCCATTCGATCCCCGATGTCGCGACAGTGACTGCGCGCGATGCCTACCGTATCGCAAACTGGTGGGTGGATGCTGCTACCGAAATCTTGAGCGACTACCAACACGTCTATTTCCAGATGACCAAGGTGCGACGCCGCATTGACCCTGGGGTAGGGTGCCGGCGTGCCGGACCGTTACTCGGCGCCTCGCAAAGCTAACCCGAACGCGCTCTTCGTCGCGGTGACGCTGTTTTACTCGCTGGATACGAGCTCGTCACGATACTAGCGTGAACGCGAGGAACTTGGGGACTTACACAGAGAGGCTCTACGATCGCTGTATCCCAAATCGTGGTGAGCTCCGGACACGTAAAAATGAGGCGTACTGGTGGTGCTCTGAGATCGCCGACGTGAGGAAGGACGTGTGTTCGAGCACGTAGACGCCTCACCCGAAGTAGGGCAAAAAGCGTGGATAGCGAAAACTCGATCGGTTTAGACTCGCTCAGGGAAGCGCTGCGGACAGAAAGGAGCAACCTTAGAAAAAATTATTAAAAAGCGAAAAGTCGAGTGCTGGGTGAGCCTATGTGAAGAGTTGGACAATCAACCATTCGGGCTCGATAACGAAATAGCCACCAGGAAGGTCGTGGGCAGAGGAACTTTCCCAAGCATCGAACTGCCAGGTAGGGCCCAAACGATTATCAGTGGTCTTTTTACCATTGAGAGGGGACCCTAGCAGCTAGCGATGCGATAAGGCGAAATACCACTGGACGTGAACAACCCCGTCACCGGCTTTGGTGTTGAAGAAATCCAGGAAGCGGCTATCAAATTGAAAAGCAATAGAGCCCCAGGACCAGACGGGGTTTCCCTCAGGCCGTAAAAGCGGTAGTCATGGCGTGGCCCAACTACGTCTCGGCAGTGCTAAGCTCCTATCTGAAAGCGACAACCTACCTGGACACCTGGAAAAGAGCGCAGGTCGTACTTCTGCGGAAAGGAGATAGACTTATCGAGCTGCCAAGCAGCTATAGGCCTATCTGCCTGCTCGACTGCTGGGGGAAAATCTTGGATCATGCCATCGTTGCGAGGATCGACGCGAACCCGGGATACGCGGAGAGAGCGCCAAACCAATACGGTTTCACCCCTGGTGCATCCATGGAGGACGCGCTGCAACAATTGAACGACCTGGCAAACAAGCCGCATCGGACCAAGGAGTCCGCCCTGGCGAATGCCTTGGACATCAAGAATTCCTTCAATGCAGCCTCGTGAGTGTACATATTGCATGCTCTGGTGGACATGGAGGTGGTAGGAAACGTGGTGGCTCTCGTCCACAGCTATCTTCATGGAAGGACGGTGGTCTACACCACCCCCGGGGGCATCACAGTGGAACGCGAGATGACGTCTGAAGCTCCGCAGGGGTCTGTGTTGGCGGCCCTACTTTGGAACTGCATGTTCGATTCGCTCTTCAAGATTGCATAGGCACACGCAACTAATAGCATTTGCGGACTATACCCTAGTCGTGACACGGGCTGGCGATCCCTTGGTGGCCGTGAGCCGCACCAACAACGCCCTGAGGGCGATTGACGACTAGTTGCGTAGCTGTAACTTCGAATTAACAACAGCCAAAAAGGAGGCCATAATCTTCACCATGCGGAGAGTCATCAGCCACCCGACTGTGGAACTGAGAGGTGAATGCATAACGATCAAATGAAGCCTTAAATACTTGGGAACCACCTTCGATCGTGAACTGCCGTTCAGTTCGCACGTCCGCCAGACTAGACAGCAGGTGATCCAACTTGCCCACGCTAGGCAATATCCTGCGTAACGTGAGGGACCCTGCGGCGCACAAGAGGCGGATCATCTTCGCCACAGTCCGGTATACGCTATTCTATGGAGCACCATTCTCGGCAAACGTCCTGAAGGTTGCGGTCAACCAACACCTGGTGGCGAGCATTGACCGGTTGTGTGCGCTGAGGGTGATCTCGGCCTATAGCACGGTGTTTACGGACCCAGCCCTAGTGCTTGCGGGCATCGTACCGGGCGACATAGCGTCAAGGAGAAGAAAGCGAAACGCTGCAACGCGAAGGAATGCGGCATGGGACCGCGATAGGAAGCAGCTGGAAAAGAAACTGGCGAGAGAGTCCGCCTATTACGAGTGGCACGAAAAATGCCAACAGTCAACCAAGGGGGACTGGACCCCGAGCCTGATTCCGCGGGTAGAGCCATGGTGTAAAGGTGCCAGGTGGAGGATCTGCGACCATTACTCCACACAGCTGCTCACCTCGCATGGGTATTTCGGGACCTATCTGCACAAAATAGGGAAGGGATCATGAACGAGCTGCCATCAATGCAAGGCACCGGAGGACACGACAAAGCACGCGCTGGCCGAATGCGCAACAATCCACGAATTGATGCGAGGGTACGGGATTAAGCAGAGTACAATGATGGAAAAGATTACGGAGCCCCTATGTAGCTCGGATGAGAATGACGCGGACATCATCCGGAAACTGTTCCGCGAGGTGATGATGCGAAGAATGGAGGACGAACGGAAGCGCGAGGCGCAGGGTCGAGGACGAATCCAGGACAAAGAGGCTGGGTATTCCGGATGAAGCCGGAAAAAAGAGACTCGAAAGTGCTACCAAGGAACCGCACGAAAGTACAAAACAGCGAAAAACTGATTACGATAGAAGGATGAAAGCCGCACACTAAAGGGACAGGCCAAGGAGATTCCTGTGCAGCTGGATGACTAGAGCCAACTGCGGAAAATGAAATGCTCAACAGTCGATAAGAACAGACTGATTCAACGAAATGACGACGACCTTGAGCCGGTAACGCCGGTGGTCTATAACGTGGTCAGTAATGCAGAACACCGCAGGACCGACCCCTCGACGCAACGACCATGACCGACAATTGAGATGCGACCGACGGTTGGTAAAGAGAGATAGCGTGCGGATCAAACGCACGAAAGTGACGCGAACGTAGTCATGCCTTACAGCGGTTCCATTAGCGTCGCTACTACGAGTAGGAGGGGTTTTTGTCGGTAGGCGTCGCCCAAACAACATCTTGGGCGGTGAATCCGACACTCCCGCGATGGTGTCCATCCGAAGCGCGTTCGCGGGAGTCTATGAAGACTTCCCTTCCTCACAAAAAAAGTGCTGGATTGGATTGAGTCGGAATAGGATGGGATCGATCTAGCTCTGCCAGTGAGCCGAAAATTGACTTTATTCACTCTTAAAGAAGTGTTTCTTCCGATCGAAAGATGAATATTCCACGGGCTCCCCGGAAATCGTAGTACTGCCATTATTTTGAGCTGGGATTGGTAAAGGCGACCCGACCTCCTTTGTTCGAAGGTAAGATGGTTATAACATGTTAAGAATGAAACTCTTGACTGGTGACAGAATCATACATACTATCAGAAGCAAAGGAATTATAGGATTTTTGATATGTGTTGAAAGCTTGATGGGTTCAGGTATATCACGAAAATTGCGACTTACAATTCCAACTTATAAGTTGAGTCAAGACCACATCGAGTAATTTTTTGGATGCATTCGGTCACAGGGTGGATATAACAACAATGCCACGATTCGTCAGTTAAAATCGGCTATCAACAAATTATCAATACATTCTGAAATACGTGATGCTGGAAGTGGTATCCGCATACCCCTGGAGAATATAACTATTCTCCATGTCTCGTGAAATCGAAATTCTGAAGATGTCATTACGAGATCGAGCCACCACGTGATCTAGATATCAGTTTGAATACAAACCAAGATCATTCATGTCTGACAGTTTTAAGATTACTAAATAACTTTTCATCAAGGGTGATCATGTACATTCCGAGATTCGTTGTGAAGCATTTACAAAATAAATTGCTTTGTAATGAGTGCATTGATACGGTAACAGGAAATAGAAATCACCTGGAAGCTACATCATCTAATTGTAATAAAGAATCAGAGTGAACTACAGTTTCCGTCAGGAAAGGTAATTAAATTATGTAAAGAATGTGAAAAGGTGATACGCCTTGACTTAAAAGAAAGCGGCGGGAAATTTCTTAATCAAAAGTACAGGGAAACCTATTTTAATAATTATGTATTCTTCGAATACACGGAAAAAGGTATACTTACCGACCTACCATTGCACGAACATGATCAAGGTATTGTGGAAAATCATGTGGCACATCTGATGCAAAACACCAAATAGGTACGTAAAAGTAAGACTCTTCCATACACCTGATATTTTTTACTGTAACCGTTTTTCCTATTGCTATCATAACATTAATATCTTATGTAAAATAATTGTATTAAAAAATGTGTGTATATGATATTGTGCGTCCATTATTTTTCCAGTAACCAAGGGCATCCGAAGGGGGGAGGGGCAAAACCGGCACGTGCCCCCCTGACCGCCTGGAATTGCAGGAGTCTTTCCACAATTACAGACGAAACAAAAATGTACTCAAGGGGGACGGCCCAATGGGGAAAGATTAGTTCTCGATTGGTTTCGAAACGTTTCTGAAACCAATCGAGAACTAATTTTTCTCGATTGGGGGTTGTTTAGAGCTTGTGAATATAAGGTATTTTTGGGATTTTTTTTTAAGGTAATAATAATAAACAACAATATTGAAACTTTGTAAATATATTGTACTACTCAAACAACGTACAAAATCATTTTCAGAATCATAAACATGTTTTTTAATTATTTTGAAAATGGCGCTGGCTCTTCTACTCATCTGAAAAATAAAAATCAAGAAAAATTATTAATTGGTATGAGTATAGCTATAGTCGGTACTACAATATTTTTTTTATCTTGATAAGTTCTTATTTTTTACCTCAAAAAACTAATTACAAATATGCCTGTTTTCGGTTATCAAGCTTGAAAAACGCGCTATTCGTTCAAAAAACATTTCTCTTCATTTGTTATGGTACCGACTATAGCTACACTCATACAGATTAATAATTTTCTTGGTTTTTATTTTTCAGATGAGCTCAAAATCACTTGCGCCATTTTTTTGAGAGTTATCTTCAGCGCTGTTTTTGAAATAATTAAAACATTTTTTTTATGATTGTAAAAATGATTTTATATGCTATTTGAATAGTACAATATATTTACAAAGTTTCCATATTGTTGTTCAATATTATCACCATAAAAAATCCCGAAAATGCCTCAAACTTACAAGCTCTAGACCGCCGTTGTAAGTATCAAGAGACTCGGTAGAGTCTCGCGCCTAGTTACATATAAAAAAAAAAATTCGCATTCGAATAATATTTGAATATAGGGGCTCTGCGAACTGCGACATAGCGAGAAAAAGGCGCACTAGTGCGAGTGCGCGCAATCGGGCGAAAAGACGATCGAACACGTCGATCTCCCAGTTTTGGGTCAGGCGATATCTTCCGACCAAGGAACGCCCTCTTTGGCTCTGGAGATGTCGAGTGGGACGGAGGTAGACCTCCATCAACGGAAGAAATTTTAAGACTTTGGAGTTGGAGTACAACATCTTTCGAGGATACGGATCGGAAACGAGACTCGCCATCCTGACGATCATGCGTGCGGTCCATCCAGCATCTCTCCAACCTCAGCATCGTACACTACACCGCATGATCTGCGAGTCCCAGAGCCGAATGAGCCATCATTGTTGAATTTAGACGTCCAGATAAATAAAAGTAGACGTGTTGATTAACAGTTTATTTAAGTAAGTAAAAATGAATAAACATACAAGAGCACTTTTTAAGACACGAGGCTCGACTCGAGGTAGCATGAAGAAGACAGGACAGGTGCGCGGTGGGGACACATTGGTGGACGTTGTTGTGTATACGAGCAGCTGTGCTGCTACCGAGCCATCGTCGCTAGGTCATACATGTATAGATCTAGCTCTCGTGTAAAGTCACATGTTTCAACAATCATATTAAAGATAGGTCTTGCGCGTCTCCTCGATCGCTGTCGCTGTATCCTTGTTGTGTGGTATAAATGTGGTATGTGAATAGGTAAATGTTTAATATAGGAATGTATTACATACGAGCATTGACCAAAATAATCACCCGATAATTTGAGTACGATTTGATTTTATGTGAAGCTATTAAAACTAATGCGATCATAAACGTGATAATATCATTAAGTTTTCGTTTCCTTTTAAATCATATTTACATTTTTTTGTGTACATTAGGTTGAGATCAATTCAAAACCTTACACCGTCCCCCCTTCAAATATTTTATAGTGTAACACAGGATTTATATATACATTATATACATCGATTCAAACCAAAATTTTGGTTCACTAAAAGTACAGAAGTTGATGTAACTACAAAATAACCATCCTTTAGTAATACTATATCCCAGGTTCGACCGCTCGAAGGTACAGAAAGAGAGCGTTAACATAGAGGCGTTAACAAAAAATTGGAACCGAAACCGGGTGAGATAAAATTAAAAGTTATACATT
Organism: Arge pagana; assembly: GCA_963969455.1. Taxonomy (NCBI): domain Eukaryota; kingdom Metazoa; phylum Arthropoda; class Insecta; order Hymenoptera; family Argidae; genus Arge; species Arge pagana. Next base: position 16,421,609 of record OZ018311.1, on the reverse strand, counting down.
AATGATTCCGCATAAAAAAACAATTGATGAGATTTATTACATAACGAGGACCCTTACTGAGATTCCAAGAGATTTTTTTTTTCAAACTGAAGAAAAAAATAGATAAAAAGGATTGAAAAAATGATATTTTTTTAATTAAAAAAATTAGAAGAGAATTAAAAAAAAAATCAAACAAGACCTTCCGCTGTTATACAGTTACCTTGCCGTGATGAGAAAGCTTATTACTAAAGGATGTATCAATACACAATAGAAGCGGAGCAAACATTACGATCAAACTAAAAGTTCTAGTGACTAACGGTCTGCCCCCCATCCCTCCACACTGTATAAAATCCTGTGGACGCCCTTGCCAGTAACTACTTTTTTCTAAATACATGGAGTCAAAATCGCCCATTCTCTTTATCATTCCACAATCTCCGAATCTTTTACGCTGTTTACTATCCAGTATCTTTTCAGCAAGTCTCGTTCGTTATTGACCGAACCAATATGGTGATTCCCCGCCGCGCCAGTACCAGACCCCTCGCCCATATTGATACTTTACACTCCGTCTCCTACTTCATACGTCCATGGGTAAAAATGTATTCCCCACTTCGCGCCTCTCTATCCCTTTCATTTTTCCCCCATCTCTGACTCTCCCACACCGTTCCTACTCTGCTTTCCGACGCCATGACACCATTGCAGTTGTTCATAAACCACGCGTTTGTTATGTGTACCAACCTCCGGGTTGTTTGTGTTAAAAAGTTGGTTTTGAAAAGAAATTTCGTGAATTTTTTTTCTAGCTGTCAGATTGCTAATACCTCTAGAAATAGTCGTCAAATTTTTGTTTACTGTGGCTGGAACATCACTATGAGCCCAAAGCATACCCAAAGCTTTATACCTTGGATGAACCTGCAGTACATGTTGCCAACACTAAAGAACTTTCTTTAGATCTAAACAAAATTAGCCTGCTCGAAGAAAAAGAAAAATTGTTTTCTTATTATAAAATATTGTCGCTTGGATGGAAATCTGGAGAAAATCTATATATTTTTCACCAAATCTCAAAACTTATGGGAAAATCTTTAAAAGTGTTTCATGAAATCGAAACAACGAACTAAAAATCAACCAATTGTGAGCTTCCGCGAAAATATGCACCAATCTGATAGCGTCTGCAATTGGCCAATGCAATAGACCTTTTCATCACAGCCATGAAACATGTTCTGCGCAGACGCATCGCCATATCCACGGAGGTAAAATGATAGGACTAACCGGTCTGGTCTGGCAGCCTAGGAGTGCGTGTGACTATTCTCTCCCGTTTCGTCGTTATCCCAATAGTTAGCGAGTTCATCACACGCCCAGCGTTATTTTGAATTCGATTACGGTTCCAAGGTATAAAGATATAGATAATTTTTGGAAAGGTTATAATTTAAAGGAATTGAGGGTGGAAAACGAGTTTATTTCTTGAATAATCAACTATAGTACATAGAAGTGGACAAAACATTCGTTATGAAAAGGCCTAAGTGTATAACATCGACGAAATAACTCATTATCTCTATAATTGATAAGATCCTAATGAACCCTTATTTACAGATAAACTCTTCAATCATGGATCCTCTCTGATGAAATAAACTATGCTTCATATTTAACAAAGCAATGAGCCGTTTCAGGGTAAAAACACGCAATGGAAGTCAACTTCAAATATCTCAGCTTCTAATGAAGCTACCAAGAATTTATTTTTAAATTGAAGCTCAAACAATTCTGCACAAAATGGTTGTGTTATGAAGGTCATTGAGTTCCACTAAACCAATAAAAATTAGCGTAGAAGCTGAAAACAGGGAGATTCTTAGTTTTTTCTTTAAAATTTTGTATCTTTGACTCTACTGCGATGAAAAATACAAATCTAAGTGATTTGAAAATCCCAAGAAAAAGAATTAATAATAATTCGGTTTTCGGTAGATTTCGATAAGTATATATATAACTTTATATACTTATGAATTATATATATTTATTTATATAAGTATATAAATAACTATAGTTATTTTGCAACATGAATGTATAAAGTAAATGTTTTGAACGTACATGAACGTATATCATTCACTGAAGTCTTTTCCCACAGAGAATACAGAAAAATACAAAAATAGGATTTTTAGTCAAACTTCCTTATACAACAGTATATAAGGGGGCTCCTCGCCGTAACGGTTATTTATTGATTTTACGCGTTAATTTATTACTGCAATAAATCTTATTGAAGGGCCACGCGTATTTGCTTACACTGGCCGACTGCACGAGGTTAATTTTATTTAATTCACGTAGACACGAGCGTCGCTATTAGAGTGGTCGCTACACAAAATAGATGGGTGCGAGATGCATGCGCTACCTGTCGGAGCGGCTAGGAAATGGGACAAAATAGTCACACCTTTCTAGACGGCCCTACTTACTGCTTCCTTTCCACCTCCGTGGCCATATCAAACGGTGCTTACCGTATACGAGAGTTATTCTGACTGAAGAGGGCGTCCCTGTAGCGGGATTCTGTACACGACTATGATCAGCTAACAATATCGTTGGCTGCCCTTAACGACAAGTATCGCTACAAGCAATTCTGTACGCCCAAGTTAGCGACGCTAACTGATATTTTGTTCTTGGTTGCTAATTCAAGAGACTCTTTTGATATACACCACGGTGTAATAAGAAGACGTGGACCAACTCCCATCCCTCGCCATTGCTTTCTTGGACCCCAGTTTGCCTGTCGAGTTCACGGTTAGGCCGTGGACAGCGCCTCGGCATTTATCCGTATACATGTGAACGCTTGTGAATGTGTGAGTCGTAGTGCTGAAGTATCGCATGTGCATGGTAAACATAACCCCAAATCAAGCCAGGCGTGAAAAGGTACACAAAAGTTGTTCAAAAATTGCAAAGTGTTTTGCGAAATGAAAAATGGTGTGGCATTGTCCTGAATAATCCTGATACATTATCATCATGTGGAGTTCCGTCTGACAAGATAAAGAGAGACCAATGGAGAAACATTTTAAAGTGCGGATTCCAAGGTTGTAGTTCGATTCGCATTTGTGAAAAACACTTTCCACCAGATCATATCCAAAGAAATTATCATCATGAAATGGACAAGTAATTTTACAAGTACGTAAACATTCTCCATGAATACTTGTTGCTTTTAAATTGTTTGAAAAAATGTTTAATAATTATCAATGCCATAATACTTTGCATAAATTTGAATTCATGCAGGGACAATACTCGAGGCCGCGATTAAAGAGAGTAGCCTTCCCGTTGGCCCCTGACGAAAGTGATGGAATACCGGAGAAAATTATTAAAATTGAGGAACTTGTCGCACGGAATAACTCAAAGGTATCGGCTCTAAGCTGTTCATACCTTTCTCCTGCCTCCTTTCAAAGATTATTAAAAATCTTAAATTTCATAGCCATGACTAGTTATAGTTGTCTAAGATTGTTTGAGAGAACTAAGATTGTTTGAGAAGATTGTTACTCTTTGTGTGTTATTTTTCCTACTTCATTTTGTCAATAAAGTTTTCCATTTGCAACTTTTTGATAACTCCTACTATTCACCGTTTGTATTTTCATTGACTTCTTATATTTATATTCCCACTTACCCCCATCCAAATGAAATTTATACCAGAAGTTGTTTTCATTCGTTTAAAAATCGCGGGGGTACATACAAGCGCGACCTCTATCGGCCGCAGAGAGAACCCAACGGCCAACATGGAGTGGTAGGGGAAGCCGAGTCGGTCCACCTCATCTTATTACACCATGGTACGCGCAGTCTGAACCGTGGTCTGCACATTCGCGGCATTTAAATGTTTCGGCTCGATTCGGAAACCCGAACATCGGCTATCACACAGCAGGTGGCTGGTTTTCATGTGTGGTAGCCAGCAAGTTGCATGGTCGGCGGCGCGATTGATAACCTTGAACGCTGCCGAACGATGCTTCGTGTTCGTTCGGCCTTCTATCTGAAACATTCCGAAGCGAGCCAAACGCTCTGCGCCACACTGACATGTCGCTGCTCGATTGCAGTAGTGGAGGCTCGGTCCCGTATGGTCCCGTTTATGGTAGCATAGCTTTTCCGCGCCTCTACACTCTATACGTCAGGTCTAAGAAATGAAGCATCTGCAGGGTTTACTGAACACCCCCTCGGAAAATCTGACGTGCTCGAGTAAATTTGTTTTCCCGTCCCGTATGGCCGCCTCCACCACGCAAATTGGCAGATTAATATAAATTTCATATCAGAGACATGTTGGAACATGAAAAATATCAGTATCTGACACGCTTGAGTATTTCCATGCCACTGTTTTTTTAACAATTTTGAAAATCTGTAGACGCGTTCCTCATCGACAAAAGTAGAAACATTATAAGACCATTTATACTTCTCATCTTATCAACCAAATCTAATTCGTTTCCGCGACGTTTGAGTAAATCCACGTATAGCAACGTGGGCTCCCCTACTATAAGTTACTCTCGTTGCTACATACAAGTTGTATGTATTTATATACATATACATGAAAATAAATAGACAATCAGCTGTTTCTTACGTAATCCCCGATGAACGCGCGGTCACCGCACTTTTTCACTGGCACTTATGTATACTTGTAATTATCATAGATTTGAATCATAATTGCTTATGATTATCATTGAACGAGTGACTTACTGACATGCATTCTATTGTTATTATAAACAGAAGTGTGATTGACAACTGGTTCTTAGGTTAGAATAATTGGGCCGTAAATAGCATTACCATCTATTTATTAGGTCGCGTTAATCTACTTGATTTGAAGTATAATTTGCTAAGGTTAATTGTTATTGTTAATCGCTCGCATGATGATAAAATAGGGATGAAACAAGAAATTGTATCCTGCGTGTTGTTCAATTGAATCGGTCATTGATCAGCAATGGTCGAGGAAAGCGTGAATTCTTATAATAAGCCAAAGGTAATAGAATTATCATTAATTATTAATCATGTGTTATCAATATCCAAGTTGAATATCATCTTTGCTGTTACAATTTAGAATAAAACAGCTCGGCCCCGTCCAGTATATTTATGGAACGTTTTAGATGTTCAAAAGTGGTTGCGACGGCATTGCAGCGATTACTATCAAATCTACCATGAGAAATTTTTGCACGTGAGTAAAAACAGCTTTTATTTGAACATGCATCCTCAAGGTAAAAAAAATTCATATTTCAATATGAACAGTTTCATTCATTGGCCATATCACTTGAACGCGTGTCATTACAACTACTCCAATTTATATCTCGATACAATGCAATGACTTTCGAAAGTTCAATTTTGGTGTAGGTAGTTTCCACAACCATATCTTTCTGGAAATGCGTACTCATCAAACAAATCCATGACTCAAAAAGGCTAAGCCTCCTGTAGTATCGATTGCATCTCAGAAATTCGCAAATCCATGAAAAATGTTTGACCATGCTAGCTGCTATTTAATGTGTTGCTTTTAGATTATAAGCCAGAGATTCTATCCATTATATAAAAGCGTTATCTTAGATTTAAAAATAGTGATAATATTCTGACTGAATACTTGTATTTTGTTTTACTTAGCATGACATAACTGGACGAGCACTATTGAGAATCAACGAAAATATACTCTTACGACTCGGGATCATCAACGAAGAACATAGGATGGATATATGGCGAGAAATTATGAAATTGAGACTCAAAACTGATATTTTAGAAATAAGGGACATCGAACGTCGGAATAATATGAACTACGACTAATGGTATCTGTGACCATATAGTTATTGAATGACTGATCATTTTGTATATCATTTAGCATTTCTCATACAAAAAATAAACATTCGACAGACATCATGATTATTGCATGAATTATGAGACCTGATTATTGCATACCGACTACATAGTCTCACTGATCTTGAAGGCATGTCTAGAATCTGTTACATTTCACCGACGGTGTTTTACATTTGGAAAAACAACAATCACCGCTTTTCACCTGTAAATAAATAATATAAAACTGAATAATACTAAATTCATAACGATCAATTAGAGTATTATTCGTCATTGATGGAAAACTTAATATAAGGATGTAATAGATGCAAAACATATTTTTGTATACTGTAGTCACATGTCTGAGGTATGTTTTGATCGACCGAATTAAATAAATAGATTTTAAGCTGTTGGGAATGTTGACAATTAAGGTATCAAATTATTTTATCTGTTTGGTTAATATAAAGCGTTTTTCACTTCAATCATTAACAAGTATCAAGCGACTTTTTTGAGTATCGAGCTATAATCGACCTAAAAGCAGTGATATTTACCCTGCTGCTTCATGATCTTTACTACAAAAATAAGATTTGATATGTAGTGACCTCCTAATGCCTAAATTGGTTCGAAATCTTTAGAAAGGCCTAAAAGTACCTTTTAAGTCATATGACGAATAACAAGAATTTTCTATGGGGAATTGATGATAATGGAATGATTGACGTTCGATGGTAGAACGTTGTGACGAACAGCCATCATGATCGATTTCAATGATTCCGTGAATTGATATAATGCACTCGAATATGCCTGCCAAAATTACAATACTCAAAAACTGATTCCAAAGAAACTAGGACTCGAAAAGTTGCAAATTTTTTAAAGTTTTTCCAAAGGAAAAATTTGTTATTGAAAATGTTACATAATTTGCATTATTGACGATTGTGTGCGTTCCACCGAGTAAACTGAAGACAAAAGTATTTCAAAACAGTGTTGTAATCTACTAGATTCGTGTTCGATCGATGATGTATTTGGTCAAATTTAATTTATATAGCATGAACTGTAGTATTGCTTCGAGGCTTATCAAGTTGAAATTATATACTGTATCTTCGATCGTATCCGCAACTGTTGCACATTGATTTCGACATGCTGTGATACACATATATGCGTAAGAAATCTCATTTTCATATTCAAACAAATTTCATATATTATTTACATCTATACCTAAACGATCGAATATGAAAATGACACACGTATTATATAATAACATTACCACGTTCGGCTCTATATAAAGATGTATTAGAATATAATATAAATCTTGTACGTTTTTATCACAATTCGAAAATTATTTGCAGATTTGCTTAACCCTTACAGAGCTAAATATAATTCATTTCCAATGATGATTGGAGGCACTTATGCCTGGTTTGATTCAAGGCATGAACTTGAATTATCTAAGTGAAAAGTACGTTCCATTTTACGGAATAAATAATATAATACACTTGATAAAGAATATCTGAAACCCAGGCATTTGTAGCAAGCAGTTTTAACCGCCTTCTACCGTCCAATCGCTAAGCTCAGAAAACGTTAGAAGCTCGGTCCATTTTCATTCAACTATAAATACTTCACAGAACAGTGTACACTTAGCTATCCACGCGTTTGCGTCGTTATATCACGTTTTGCTTGGTTATATGTAGATCGCGCATGACATCGAATACATTTTGATTCGTATCAAACATCCAATCTACCTCTAAAACATCTAAAAATCTACATTGTAACAACAAACGTTAGAAGCTTAAACTACTTTTCCAAGGTGAGATGAGAGACTATAATAAGAAAATTATATATTTACCATTATTGAAAAGACCGGTCAGTTTGTACTTTCACACATGACATCATTTTTCATTGTAATTCTTTTTTTCTGTTTGATTCTGAAAAGAAATCATGGTTTATTATTGGAATTTACGAGTGAAATATCTATCGCTCGGTTCATTCGAATGTGCCAATTGATACATTAGATCTATCAGCATTTTTAACCAGTAAGAATTCTTTATGTTTCGTTTTCTAGATGACTTCCGAAACTGGGGAGTTATGCACTGTGTGTCGTGTGCCAGCTGAGCACAAATGTAGTGCTTGTAAAAATGTTTTTTACTGCAGTCGAGAACATCAGAAGTCTCACTGGAAGATTCACTCGAAACGGTGCAGACCGTACAAGGTGCGTGATAATTACACACGTATGGTGTTCTATGAACGGAGTTAGGGCTGCGTACAATTTTTAATAAATATTAAACGTGGATATGGAGTTCTCCACACCCAATCGAATCATTTGAAAAATGTTCATATTTGATTTCCACAATTATTTGGCATTTAGGTATTTGTATCATTCAAAAAAACCTATGCGCATTTTGAAATAATAATTGATCATTCGTTAAAACGATATCAAATTTTGATTTCTTACCCTTAACTTCTTGAATAATAGACCAATTAAGATCTATTTTTTTTTAAATTTACATTTTTTAAATATACTTTTCAAGAAGAAATACGAACTATTATTCCAAACTATTTGTACATGCGATTTTTAAGTTTTAAATTTTAAATCTTCTTGAAAGTGGATGTATATTTTGATTTTTTGTTGTCATTCTTCTATCACAAGCTATTATCCGTTTTATAACATTTTAGTCTGGTCTGATCGTGGAATCTTTATAATTACTATTTTTCCCCCGATTTTTGAGAATTTAAAAAATTCTGTTCTCTCTATTAATCATTATGAATACCAATGTTTCTAGTCATGTGTCACTTAAAAGCCAAATAATGTATAATTTAAGTTCTTAACGAACTACATATGTCAAAGCCATTTTCGTTCCCAGATGAAATCCCCAATTATTTATAGTCTATTATATACATCATTTCTTCAAATTCGAAATGAAATGTCAATTAGTCTAATTGTAACCAATCCGTATTCCTGCAGTATTTTTCCGCAAGTATTGTATACAGGGTGATTCAAAAGGATTATAGGTTCCCGAAAATGGGTCATGGAAATAATTTTTCTGAATTGATCAGTGTTTTCGAAAATTCTTATCTTCAGTAGTTTCCGAGAAAATGAATTTTGAAAATTGATAATTTCGGGCAATGAGAACGCAGCTCCGGCCACCGGCAAAATTATTAATTGTCAAAGATTATCCAATTGAAAAAAAGAAATGGGGATTGTTGTTTACATACATAGTCGGGCAGCACGCAACGACACCTCAGCTCGCCGCGGCCGTTGTGGTTTGGTTGCTATGGTCGAGCGGTGGGGAAGGCGCGCTCTCATTGCTCGGAGATATTAATTTTCAAAATTCATTTTCTCGGAAACTATTGAAGATATTTTTTTTTTGAAACCGCTAATCGATCCAGAAAAATTATTTGTATGACCCATTTTCGCGAACTATAATCCTTCTGAATCACTCTGTATATGACAGTTCTGGATCATGAATAAAACAGGCGTCTTCCTTACCGACCGCCGGCAGTTATACCGGTCATGGGTCGGTCTTGTGATCGACTGGTCTGTTTTACCGACTGTATTACATGACACTGCTGAATCGAAATCAAAACATGCGAGTAGTAGGTGGTACACTATAGCGACCCCCACTCCTAACCCCCATTCCGCGGCGAGCTGTTCGGTGCTCGAGCAGCCCGCCGCGGCGTAGGGGTCGCCATAATGTACCGTCGGCTTTTCTTCTCTTCTTTTCTTTTCTGTCTTTTCCTTTCCTTTTATTTTTTGTTCTTTTCTTTCTTTTTCTTTACTTTTATTTTTTCTGCACCTAGTGGTCGTCGAGCACCAGCAGCGCCGGTCGTAGGCGCGTGGCGCGTGTGTGTGGTGGGAAGGGGAGACGGAGCGTATCGCTATAGTACATACAATTGCTTTTTTCATTTTTCCTTTTCATTCTTCAATCAAATCTCATAATTTACATAATTACACAATATATACAGTTTTCAAATGCATCGTTAGTCACTTTTGTCCTCATACCCGTCAATGGTGTTTTTCCCTCTCTCTTTCTCTCTCTCTATATTTGTGTATATATGTGTATATATATTATAACTGTTCAACATTGTAAGGAGCGGGACGGTTCAGTGAATTTTACCAACGAGCGAACTGAAATTGAAACTACAAAGCGCGAGGAAATGAGGGAAAATGAAAGAAGCAAAGTGGGAGGATTTTAGTAATAAGAAGACTCCTGACTTAATTACTTGCGGAGGTAGCGTTACAAAAGGCAAAAAGAAAGGTGAACAAGATAACTAATACTAATGCAACTTAAAATAACCCAAAGACCGGGAAAAAGCAAGCGGAACATTATGCAACTAGTACTAGATCAAAGCGGGGAGAAAGCAAGGCAATTAAAAGCAAAGGTTTGGACGAATCCAAAGCGGGATCGGCAACACAAGCCACGACTAATTAAAGGTTGGGCGAATCACAGATGCAACCCCCGAAGCAAGCCACGACTAAAACGAGGAAATAAAGCGAACTGGGGAAGAGGAAATTTGCCTATACTAAACGCAACTGAAACTAAACTGTTTTACGTGCTAAAGGGAGTTCGATCGCCTTCCCGCGGATCACTACACCGATTTTCACGGGAGAGGGCGATATGCGAAAGGGGAAACGCGACGGCAAAATCGCAAGACTGGTTCGCGCTATTTACAAGTAAATCGAAATAAAAGAAAGAAGTTCACAAAACCGGGGAAAACAATACAAATGTTGGGCGCCAGCTATATACCGGAGTATCACCGCATGTCCGAAGGAAACTATCCAACAGTTCGCGACGGCCTTAAAAAATTTAGGCGGGAGACGGAGACTCTAACAGAGACGGGCGGGCACGTTCTCTATGCTATCGGCTCTAACGATTAATCTTGGCAAATGGGATGGAACTAGGATTAATTCACGGGAGAACATCGGGGAAGAAATCTGGAACTAACGAAACTCAACATATCTTACGAAAACGTGGTCGCCACTTGCTGCACGCGGTCTCACAACATGGCTACCTATCGAACAGCAAACGGGCGGGAAATCTTTAGGTAAAAGGCCTATTACACTACCGAATAACTAGGGTCCCTATAAATAGGTCAGGTTAGTTTAATCGCATATAGGGCGCCCTATCTGTAGACAGATCAAACCGTAGAGGCCACACCCACCCTATCGATAGGGGCCCTAGTTATTGGGTAGTGTAATAGGTCTTTTAATGGGACGGGTTTTCGGCGGACCTGGGTATGGTTTGGGGGTGTTGGGGGACTAGAAAAAAAGCAGGGGCAAGACTTACGTAATCTCGATGCAATCTCACAATTAAATCTCACACAATCTCTTACAATAACTCATCTCACACGTGCACTCAGGGGGACGCTACGGACGCTCGGCACGAATCTGTTTGTCGGTCTCTTGGTGTCTTCCACGTCGTCTCAGGTCGGCTGCTGGTTCGTTGCGTTGGAGGATCCTGACGATGTGGCGGGCTCGGGTTGGCTGGGAAAGTTTCCTTGAGATTCGGTTGGTCGGACGGGAGAGTCGGTGCATCGGCGCCGAGAACGGCATCGGTCTGTCACGACGTCATGTTGTTGCGTTGGGTTCTTTCCCGGACTGGCAGGCTCGGCAGCAGTGTTCGACACGGCAGGGCGTGCGACATGTATTCCCCTCTCGCCCGTGCCTCCTCGACTTCCGAGCGTCAGGCCGTGCTTTCCCGACCGTGTTGGATCCGGGGCCAGCTGAAATCCAACGGTGGGTGACCGGGGACGATGACTGCGTGGCAGTGATGACAGATTCGAGCTTCGCGGGGAAAAGCGGGAGGGCAGGGTGAGGGGGGGGGGGGGGGAAACTAACTATGAATATTCAAAAAAAACGTACTATCGGGCGTCGCAGGCGAGTGGCGGAGTTCGAGCCGAGCAAGGGGGATATTGTAACGATTTTGCGTTACAATATATATATGGGCGCCATTTATTCCGTCCGCTTCTCACGATGCCGTCGATGATCACGGTGACGAGGCTTACGACGTGCACGGTGTATTGGTCGGACGATGTTTCAACTACGGGAGATAAAGATACAGGCACATGCCATGGGGGCGAGAGACGCGGTTTTATGTAGCATAACGCAGATACTTTATATTAGATTTTTTCAAACCACATACCTGCTTATAATTATTCTTCGACAGCTTTGAACTCCAACTCGTTGAACCTCGTGCTGTAGTATGGCATGATCCAATTCTTGGCGAATGCGGATCGCGTCATCTGCCCGAATAGCTCATTCGCGTAGTCGAACACCTTGACAAACCTCGCTGATAGATAGCACGTGAATTCGCCGTCCACATCTTTGACGATTCGCACACCCCATTTTGTTTGGACAGTTTTTATATTAGTAATGTAATAATCTTTTTCGAGCTCGAGCTCAGACAGTCTTTTGACGGGAAGACATACCTCCAAAAGCCCCACCTGGTTGATCCACGTGAAATCCATTACCCAGTTCGAGTTTTGTCAGTTTTAATGTCAAACAGCGCCGATGTTTTGGATCCCCCATTTAGCAGCCCCATTCCCCAATTATACACACGGAGAAGAGCGACCAGAGCTCGGCTGATGCAAAACTTTCCTCCGTTTTAGAAAGAATGAGTCACTTCGGTGATGGTTTTGATTTACGATAACACCAGGTATCACTTACAGAAGTCAGCGTTTATAAAATCTGTTATGGACGTTGATTGAACTCGCAGCAGCGCGTGTCTTCGCGCGGATAACGTCTTCCACGAGCCAATGAAAATTGCGCGAGTTCCTCGTTAAAATATGCAGGTTATAAATATCGTCGTATGAGGTTATGGTGATCGAGATAGAGAATGCACATTTTGCAGAGACATTTTATTCTTCAATTCACAAGTACAGTACGACTAGCGGGTACGAGAACAATAGCTTCATACATAAAACAAGGCTTTATTATCATACCGGAGACCTTCCCCCACAGAGGCACCCTTATCGAACACTTTATCCAAAAGTTTAGACTTGTTACGCTTATTCGTGTACTCATTGTGGTAATCATACACTATTTTATTCTTATTTGTCAAATCGGTTGAAAATGCACTTCTAAACTTATGAATACCAAGACCTGTATACATGATATGAAGAAATATACCACAATAATTCCCACTAGTCTATGATGCAGGATCCTGAAGCTGTATAGCGTTGTAGTGAAAGAATTCACAGTTCTGTCGGAAGCGTCGGAGATGCTGCGGGATGATTGTTGGCATTCCGTAGCGCTCGAAGTACCAATCGCGTCCATCATCGATCACGTACATGGCGACCCAGTGGGTTCCGGGCTGCTTGTGGCCATCAGTGTAAACGACAATTTCTGCTGGCCTCGCCCACACCTTGGGGATGCGATCTGCAGGATAACCGCCTACAGTACGGCTTTTCATACAGCGTAAGGCCTGCAGACGCTGCTCGGTGCTCATGACGGGCAGTAGTTACAAAAGCGTTGCCGTTTCTTCTATATCGGCGGTTTTTTCCGCTTCCTGACGTTCTTCTGTCAGTAATCCTATGTTCTAGGTTGTGATGGTTCTGTGCTCCCACAAAGAGCTGGAGTAGTCGCGATGGGAGAGCCACCTTTTGATTCTTACAGCGCACTTGAACGTACATCATATTGGGTGTTCCGCTGGCTAAATTGGCAGGCCTCTGAGTCGTGTATTCTTTCTGAACTACTATTAGTTCCGTAGCTCCACTGAATCCTAGAACCTTGTTCAATGCTTTGGTGGGGTAGGTGGAGTGCTCCGGGCTCTTACATGATTCGCAGACACGCGTCACCGTCACAGATCCGTTGCGAGTGTACTTCAATTTCAGATGACCCGTAACGCACGGTATTTCGTTAATACTCTCGAGTAATGTGTCAATGCTCTGGTATACACCGAGCAGCACGCGAGCACGGTCTTCCTTATAGCCGATATTCGTTACGTTACTGCTCGTTGCGAAATTCATAAAGTTTCGCTTACCCTCGGGCTGTACATGTAAAATTGTCACGGGTTTGTGTATTTCAGCTAAAGAAACAACCCAACTACCACGGAATAACGTACATTGCGACAGATGTGTTGTAAACCGTGTTGTCACAATTTCGGGATAATAACTCAACTACTATTACTGGGTAAAACCATGTAAAACTCGTCCTTCATTTTACTGAGCGTCGTTTTGTCTCTTTCGTTTGTAGTCTCGATGACTCGGCTTTATAAAACATAGTATCAATATCCTCACCGTGGAGATCACGCAGGACGTATATGACGGGGCAAGCACTGAGCGATATACGGTGAATTTTGAATAACTCGCTATTCCAACCATCCTCGTAACCTTTTCCGAAGACCGCCTTTGTGCTAGTGATGCGTGTTACCCTTGTTGTATTTAGGAGAGCAATGCTCTGTTCTCTAGTACCGCTGCATCAGGTAATCCCGAGCTCCAGCGGCTGTAGCGAGCGTCACTGAGGCGGGAAACATTTTTATGTCGCTATGCGTAGAATGGTTGTACGCCGGAATGATCTTCTGCGGAACGTCAAAGTAACGTTTTTGTCTAGAATACGTGATATAATGCCACATTCTCTTTTTCAGTGTGCTATTGAATCTCTCGACAATGGCCGCTTTTATATCAGGATCTCTCGCAACACGGAATTGTATATTCTTTTGCTTCAAGAGGGTCTGGAATGCAGCACCAATGAATTCTTTACCCCTATCCGTCTGTAGGTGAACGGGTGATCGACCGTTACTATTTTTTTCAGATAAAATGGGATAAAAGGCTCTAGCTTCAGATACAGCAGACTTGTCACGTGATGGCTGAACCCATGAAATTCACTAAGATCGTCTATAACAGCGAGGAGATAAACATAACCATCGTTATAATCCATAATCGAGCAAACATCTACGAGATCGGCCTCCTAAATATTATCAATATTCCGTACGTTGTAAAAACGTCGCGGAAAGCGATGTCGCACGGGTCAGTGTTTTGTATAAACATCCTGTGTTTCAAGCCACTGTAATATCTTGACCCTAGAAATTTTCTTCTGGCGTGCCAGGCGTAACAATTTGCTAGCACCTGAGAACGATGTTTTGTGGGCTGGATTGAAGTACACTTTTTCTAAGGTTTTCATGATTATAATTTGAGGAAAGCCCAGGTTACACGTCTTTTATTATTATGATAACCGCTGCCTCTCTGCTCGGTGTTATTTTCAGTGTTTTCATGACCACTGAAAAACGACAACTTACTCGTTTCGGGTGTTCCATCACTGGTTGTATCACTATCGCTGTCCTGCGTCTTTCGCAGTGTTGAGTGAGCTCTGGACTCCATCTACAATGCCTCATAGCCGATCAACTCTCGTGGTTTCTGCGTCGCTCTCAGAATACGGGCAAAAGCACCACGCCCCGTTGGTTTGGGTATTTTTCTCGTCCTTGTAGCATCGTTCACGAGATCAACGATATTCGAATCCTTTATTGGCTTCCCACCGACCGACACGACCCCGGCAGAATCCTAAGAAAACTTAGACGGCGATGTGTCAAGCGAACGACGAAGCCGCAGTTTTGCTTTCGTGCGATATTTAGCTGGTGCACTCTCAGTTATGACGGAGTCGTTCATTCCGTAACAGGTATCTTTTCTTCAGCACAGTCAGTCTCTACAGAGAGTCTATTCCTTGTGAGTACATGTTAGGTACTGGTGGGGTCTCTCAGCATCGGTGAAATGGAGATAACGTTGAAGCACAGTCAAGTACGGAGTCCACTTTTTGTTTGCACTTTTGTACGCGTTAGAATTCAAAATTTCATTCATCTTTGTGACTGATCCAGTCAGCGTAGCGTCACATTCACGCGGTGGACGTGTTCGAACCACTGTACTCAAAACTGATTACTTCTGACGTTGCGAGACCAGCTGCGATAGATGTTCCTCCGGTACGAGCACCATTTTCCTTGCGTACTCCATTATCTGCGACCAACAATCAAGCTCGATACAACAGCCTAGTATCGGTGGCTAGTGAGATAGGCAGAAACCCGCCGTTGTGAACAACGACACGTTTCTTACTTCTACAACAGCCTATTTTTGAGGCTAAACGCCAACGAACGAGAGCGTGCCGACGTAATTTTCTTCTCTGATCAGTCTTCAAAGGGATGTAGCTGCAATGAACGTTCAAGGCACACTCGCAGATGCAACGGATGATTCTGGGATCTGATTTACATAAAACAGTCTCGGACTGCTCCTTATTGAGATGCTGAAGAGCTCGTAATATCGTGATGTGTTTTTTACAGTACGGTGAACCATCTCGCGCCATTACGCTTGATGAACTGTCGATTGTCTCGATCTATAACGTCTTTTAACCCACTTTGTACTGTAAATCCTCGGAGCAGCGCTATCTCTAAGCATGTACCGCACACACACCGACACACACATTGATTAACACTTTCTTTTTTGTGCTGTTCAAACGTACCTTGCACTATGCCGGTTTGTTGAAATACGCTCAATACGTCGACGCATTTGTCGTAACACGACGATCCTTTAGAAGTCATTACACGCGCTGAACTGGCAATTCACTAGTATCGCGGCTGCTTTTTAACTTTTTCCGTGGAATGTACACAACATAATGAGGAACCTCGAGAAAAATACAAGTGCGGTATCGACAGTCAACAGGTGTGGATTGTTTCAAATCAAGCAGTAAATAACCATGCGGTTTGGAGGTTGCATCGTGATAGGCTTCTCGTAAAAAACGTGGAGTTCCCGGCTATACGTGGCACGCGCGATGTTGACGTTGTACACGATCACGTGGATTTTTGAAAATTACAATATAGTTGCCGTTCAGAGAGATATATGGTTGACCGTGTCCTTCATGAAATAAGTTTTGAGAAATCCAAATAACGCTCGGGTTTTTATGGTGGCTTCCTTTGGTAAAAAGATCTACAACAGTAGATAAACAAGGGAGTTTCTGGATACAGATTCCTGCACCATCTACCGACCCCCCACTCCAACACCCTTCCAGAAGGCTCGAAAGATCGCCACCAGATGCTGTCACCATCGACCCTCGGGCCCAGCGTTACCGACATCATTTCACTCGATAGATGGTGCTGTTATCGACATTGATGACGTCACACACCCTGAAATTACCGTCAGACACCTTTAAATTGCCACCACACACCCTCAATTTGATATTCGGCACCTCCAATTTGATATTCACACGCTCTACCTTACCGACGCATGGTGATGATTTATTTGATGATCCTCATTTAGAAATTCCCACTGCAACCATCATTCGAATCGAAATTTCGAGACGAAGATACGAATCAAATATACGAACGAAAGAACTTGTTCTGGACGTTTCCACCCGCGTGCGAAAAAGATTCAAGTGGTTTTCCAGAGGTTTCACGCATGCGCATGACAATAATTCAGTTTGCGATTCTCATAATTTTTTTCCAGGTCAGGAGAGTTGACGGAATTATTATCGGCAATATAGAATTCCATAACATTCCGCTCATGCGTATCCGTGCATGCGTATGGCAATCATCCCGTTTGCATAAGGTAACCTCTTTTTTGCTGGAAGCCTCCATGATCATGTTTACGATTCTTACAAATCAATGTATTCTCGAAGTATACGCAAACTTTGAGGGGAATGGGTAGGTGCTATAAAAACATGCGAGATAATAATTTGTGACCGTCTCCCCTTGCCCGTTTCAAGGGGGTGAGGGTTACGCCGGGCACGGTTGCGCTGAAAACAAAAGGCGGGGGGGGGGGAGGGTGGAAGAAGGAGGAGGGGGGGGGGGTTGGGCAGAGTGAGTGAAGAACGCGGGTTTGATAAAGTGGGGATTTAATAAAGCAAAGTAAGACAGAAGAAACCGACAAAGATGAAATATACGTGGGACTCTACGGCAATTTCAACACAATACAAAAGAACAGGGGCGCAATTAAATCTAGTAAAAACAGAAGAGAAAGATCGGGGGAGTTATAGGGGAAGGATCAGATAAAAGGAGGGCGGGTGACAGGGTGGAGGGTCCGTTCGGGCGCCAGCTACGTCTCGGCGTAGCACCGGGATACTCTCGCGTGTCGTAGGGACACGGGTTCAGAAGAACGGCAGGTAGGGAACCGTTAGCTCACGCGGGAGCGGTGGAGACTCGAACAGGGGGGGAGTGAGGATCGGTCTCTGCGCTATCGGCTCTACTAATTAGCCTCGGCACGTCTGGGGCGGGAAATCGGGGGTGGCTATCGGGGAGGGTGTTGGGTAAGGGAAGAAGGAGGGCGATTGGAGGGTAAAAATGCAATAAACCTAGCTTAAAACTACGCGATCGTCACTCGCCACGCCACGGGACACCGGTAATCAAGATGACCGGTAGTCTGAAGGACTGGCGGGTAAAGTATTCCGCTAAACAGATCAATGTTTCGGAAGAAAAAACGGGGCAAATAATGGTCGGGAGAGACTAGAGATATAAACAGGAAACTCAAACGGTACAGCTACTCCTAATTTTAGTAGTGCACTTTCACTCTCACACAATTTACAATTTGCTCAAAATCGCTCAGTTTTCGCCTGTTCGTTAGGGCCGTCGGCTCGCTGTCGGTCCGCCGTGTCGTTGTCTTTTTCGGGGGCTCTTCGGTGGTCGTCACGGATTCCGGGGCTGCGATTGGTGGGTCCGTGGTGCTGTTATCGTGCTGGGTTTCGTTTCGGTAATTGGCCGGGAGGGTCGATGCGTCGGCATCGGGGACGGATCGGCAGCAGGCGAGGTTTGTCCGGAGGTCCGTAGGTGACGGCGGGTGCAGGGTTTTGGTGTGTTCACCGCAACGAGCTTCGGGCATGCTCGTTGTAACGCCGTCTTGTCGGGTGAGCGGGTTAGTAGACAGGCTGGCGTGCTGGCGTATGGGCATCGGACGATTCCGCAGGGCGTACGGTCACTATCCCTTCTCGCCCGCGATTCCCTGGCTCCCGAGCCTGAGACCGTGCTCTCCCGATCGTGCTGGGTTCCTAGGCAGGTGGCGGGTGACGGGCGAGGTTGGCCGGTAACGGCGGCTGCGGGTGGCGATGGCGACGGTGACGGCTGTGACGGGCTCGGGTTACCTCAGTATACTTGGCAAACTACTGCAACCAATTTGAAAATAAATGTACCCAATAATTTGGAAATCATTTGGACAAATTTGGAAAATCATTCACCTTGTTTGGAAAAGAATGGATAATGAATAATCAATGAAAATTTATTAAACGTATAGTTAGCAAACAAGTTGACCGATTTCAATTTTTTTTCTTCAGATCGATGCTAAATGATTTGGAAAATCGATTTCCAAGTATTTCAAAATTTGGAAAATAATTTTTAAGTATTTATTTACAAAATAATAATAAAGCGCCGCCCCCCCTCCCGCCGCCCGCTCTCTGGCGGGCTGCGCTGCCCTCCGCCATGATAGTTAGACCACGAACATCTACATGTCGACGCTGATCATTTTTTCTCGCTGGTTTATGCAGATCCGTGACGACGTCTAGCTTTCTCTCGTTCATTTCTCCAGTCCTCTCAATTGATCGTCCAATTTGAAAATGGCTTTTGAGTTTCGAATCATCGACTCTTGAAACGTTTTAATATCAACACTCAGGTTTTGCAAAGCTGTCTTTGTAGTAGACTCTAACGAGTGTATCATCAAATTGCTAATGTGAATTTCCTCTTGTAGGACGGCGATTTCATTCATCAGAAAGCTCATAGTAACAACATCAGTTTGCAGCATCGGATTCGCGACATTGCATAATCTTTTATTATCTATATCCTAATTCCCGTCAGCAGTGAATTTGAATCCAACACCCGGAGGACCTCGATTGCCTCTAGCTATACCTTTATTCAACCGTCGTCCAAACACATCAACGCTCATCTTGTGAATGAAGTGAAATCGCTGAGATGACGGTTAGTAAATAATGTCAGCTTCACGTAATTCCTCGACGATGGATATGATTTCATTAGAATGATTCGAGTTTCCGGCTGCTTGTGAAGCTAGTAGCAAACGAAGACGAACCACCAGTTCATTCAGATCATGCCAATGGATGTAATCTATTTTTCTATTTTTCTACCTTCTCGAGCAATCATAAACTTTGGTAAAATACCCTTACTCGAGCGTGTACGCTATGGTTGCGTTGATGATGGTGGTGGTGAAGTTATAAATATGGAGCGTGTACGCTTTTGTCGCAGTGATGCTGGTAAAGTTGAGAACATTTGCGCGATGAAATGGTTATACTTGTGATTGTTCGTGTCACGGATGGCTGTATTCACGCGAATTAACATAGTTCTCATAGGATATCTTTTTGAACAATAATTCAAATAAGCCTCTGGTATTCGGATAACGTGCATGACTGATAAGAATATGATTTCTTTCGAAGCTTATAGATGAATTGCCAATCTTCAACTTATCGTCAGCGAGTTTGCGTACAGCAAAGCTACTATCTAGATCATTTTTTCTACTTTCATCCTGTAAAATTTCAAGTTACGCATCCGCAAATTTGGCATCAGGTTTTGCAACGTTTGAGACTATAGAGGCGTTTGCTTCATCTTCCTCTTCCTCGTCTGCTATTAAATAGACCTCTTCGTCATCTCTTGGCTGCTTGGTTTCAACTTCCATTTGTTCTATTTTTGCTTTCAAGGGTTTAGCGCCCTCCTTGATTGAGCTGGTAGCGTTGGAAACATTCAGCAATTGTTGGAGCGGTGTAACGACTGGTTTGAAAACATCATTTAATGCTCGCTCCGCAACCTCTCTATCCGACTTTATCATTCGATGTTTCAGTCGAATTGCAGCACTTGCTCTAGCAATCTGTCGCAAGACTCCTTTTTGCTCTTGAATGTTGGTACCATGCATGTTGACGCAACCGTGTTAGAAACTCTACTAACTTTACTCGAATGAACAGGCGGTATTTATTACTTGTTCAGACTCACGAAACTATCAAATTTTTTTCTGTACCGACCGTCATTCATCTCACTATCCTTATCGATGACGACAAATCCGTACTTATCACTGTTCCAGCATATTGAACACAAGTCTTTGAATAGTGGGTAAGGCATATCGGTATTCACATGATCGTTATATATGTGTCTCAAATTCATTTCATCTTGCTCAAAAAAAACTCAAACATTGGTATTATCACGCACAAGATGTTTGGGAATGCGGACGTACGTTTGACAGAGATAGAAGCAATCCACATTCTTGTGTCGATCCATACAAAAGAAAGCTCTCACATTATCTTCCTTCTCACAGGTCACATCGTCAAAAACTATTATTGAGTTAGGTAACGCGTCATCCGGTACAACTACTTGTTCATGCTCGTTGAACGGAAAATATTCAACATCATCTGTACTTTCGAGTAATTTTTCCAGGAACTTGTACTTTGGTTGATTCAACGACTTTGAGTAGATATAGATATTTTCAAATCTTAATCCATTCGGATGTGTTAAGAGAGTTAACAATGCATTAATTTTCCCGAAATTTGATGGTCCACAGATCACCGCTCGTACACTATTCGGCAGCAAATGACCGTGTCGCTTTTTATTGTGTACACTCTGCTAGACAAATCTATCGAAATTCATTATAGGTAGCTTGACTGACTGCGTCTTGAACCTCATCTTGATATAGATATAGATATTTTCAAATCTTAATCCATTCGGATGTTTTATGAGAGTTGGCAATGCATTAGTTTTCCCGCAATTTGATGGTTCCTAGAATACCGCTCGTACACTATTCGGCAGCAAATCACCGTATTGCTTTTTATTCTGTACACTCTGCTGGGCA
This sequence comes from Arge pagana, assembly GCA_963969455.1. Lineage (NCBI taxonomy): Eukaryota > Metazoa > Arthropoda > Insecta > Hymenoptera > Argidae > Arge > Arge pagana. Next base: position 16,400,138 of record OZ018311.1, on the reverse strand, counting down.
AATCTATCGAAATTCATTATAGGTAGCTTGACTGACTGCGTCTAGAACTTCATCTTGAGTTGATCTGACGTTAAAAGCAGTATGAATATCAAGTTTATGAAGACAAATTTTCAGTCGCATTCAGGGTGTTGAAATGATTGTATACACAGCAAAAACAACCAGTCGAAAGGGAACTGCGAAAGAGAAGCGTCGCTGTGAACAGGGTTTACTCTACAAAATTATCAACAATTTTCCAGTAGAATAGCATTCACCCGGATATCAATACTGCGGTCCCGGTACGAAATGCAGGTATAAATCCCCCTGACGCGGCCTGCAAGGAACACGATATTGCCTACTCGAAAGATCAAGAAAACCTTGAAGCTAGAAGTGAGGCAGATGAAGTCGTGGCGGCAAAAGCTTGGCGACGGATTCTCGCTAAAGACACTAATTTAAGTGAAAAAGCTGCTGCTTGGGCTGTAACAAACGCGGTGAAAGACAAGGTAAAGCTCGGAATGGATGTCGGAAAACCCAAGATTGCGTTGCGGAAAATTGTCACCGAAGCTAGGAGGTCTATGCATCGAGGTAAAACTGCTCTGACTAGCATCAAGTCGGCATTGAGAGGTGCACGAGGATCTGTGAGAAAGGCTGTTAGTAAACGTAATGTACGCACTCCCGGGACTCTTCCTCTACCGTCGAAAGTTGGCGGATTTTAAGCATTCCTCGTACCCTTATTCGCTGGGCTTAGCGCTACCGGTACGTTGGCTGGAGGTGCGGCGGGTATTGCCAAGTCTGTAAATGATGCTAGTTCTGCCAAGCGACAACTGGAGGAGAGTCAACGTCATAACCAAACTATGGAAGCCATCGCTTTGGGCAAAGGACTTCACTTGAAACCCTATAAAAAAGGCTTGGGCCTCCACCTAAAACCATATAACCAGACAAAAAACCCAAAGTGACACTGCCACAACGGGCGTTAACTGACGCAGATCTGTTAAAGTATGCAATCATCTTGAAAATTTCATATTTCCGTGGAGTTTTCATGCGAAATGATTCACCAAACACGGGATCACACAGACGTGAATCGGCAATCCTTAATCTAGATGACAAAGATGGCCCTAGTACGCATTGGGTTGTGTAAAAAAAATTGATGACGAAGTTATTTACTTTGATAGTTTTGGTTATCTTCGACCTTCGTCGGATTTCGTCAGATACCTTAGTGTTGGCAGTGTCAAATATAACCACGCAAGATATCAAGACTATGACACGGTCGACTACCGTCACTTGAAGCAGACGATAAACAACCTCTTCTGGACAAACAGTGGCATGGAGGATGGTGATGGTTGTAGTATTGGGCGTAACAGATATTGTCGCAAAGATGGAACCCTCCAGATGCAGGGGTTCGCTTCTTGACAAAAATGTTAGTACATGTATCAGTCGAAAAATAAAGTGTCAAAGTAACTATGTTAAATAATATTTAATCATTATTTATCGGCGATGATGCCGAGAACTCTCCTAGCTCGGGGAAAACATTCCGAGAATCGCAAGCGTATGGAATGTGGTACTCAAAAGGGGCGGAGAGGGTCGAACTTGCAAGAAGACCACGATGACGTCATCATTTATTGGCGATTATTCCGAGAATCGCGAGCGAGGTCATATGCACGAGTGTGGTAGAAGCTTCTGGAATCGATTTCTGAAACTTGCAAGCATGATCATTGTCACACGTCGGTAGACACGTCTTGCAAGACCTTGAGTCTTGCTCATCTCTTGAGATTCCGTGAGTACGCTATGGAACGTGATATACATACATAAGAGACCGACAGGTTTGAACTTGCCAGAAGACCACGATGACGTCATCGTCGCATGATCATTGTCATACACCTTCATCGTTTGACTCCCGCTACAACGTGGGTAAAGTAAGAAAAAAAGGGGGACGCTAATTATGTCGGTAACGAATCTTGCGTGGAATAATTATCGATAAATAGCGAATGATCGATGAATCGTTACCATGTGTCGGTCACGTAGACCGTGTGAATATCAGATTGGGGGTCCCAAATATCAAATTCAGGGTGTGTAGTAGCAACATTGAGGGTGTGTGACGTTAATTTAAAGGTGTTTGGTGTCAAGTTGGGGGTGCGTGACGTCAATTCAAGAGCGTGTGATGTAATCAGTGTCGGTAACAGCGTCATCTGTCGGGCGATTGACGTCATCACATCGGTAACAGCACCATCTATCCATCGAACTGTACGTAAGGGTTTTAGAGTGGGAGGGCGGTAAATGTCGGTGCAGGAATTTGCATCCAGAACCCCCATGTTTATCTACTGGCCTTTACGAGGTGTATCGTGAAAAAGATGATGTGACGACAGATAATGCGAGCGAAACCGATGACGAGGATGCCAAAGTCGAAAGGACCCGTGCTTCGGGACCCACCGATTTTAGCGAAACATAAGATGAAGAATCGGAAGAACAGGAGCCAGCAGTAACTGTTTGATAATAGTTTGATACCCATAGAATAAAAAAATGTGTTTGAACAATAGTTGTCGTCTTACTATGTTTTATTCATTAAATCACTCACGACAGACATTTATTTCGCGATAAGATTTTTTTTTTACATTTATAAGTAATTCTATAGGTAACCATATTTTACTACACAGAAAAAATACCTATTTTCAAACCTTCAAAAGAAGGTACTTTTTGAAGTGAATCAAAAAAACATTAATACCATTTTGCAGTTCAACTTTTAAGCTTTCCAACAGTCGCCGAAAAAATGTCAATATCTTTTCTCTTCCGAGAAATATCAGCTATTGAACATTTACAAATGTCTCTGATGGTCAAGACCTTGCCATATTCATCACGGAAACAAGAAAAAGTGTTGGATTAATTTCGAATAAACAGTTATAGCGGTACAGTCGACACCGAGAAACAACTCGAAGAAGAAAGTGTTCGCCTTCGTGTAGATAAATAAGAAATAGTGAGTGTCGTGGAACACTCGGTTGAAACGAAGTTCGTTTCGCAGTATATTATTACACCCGACAAAAACATTATGAATGTAAAAAATGCCCCAAGTTCTACAATATCCTACTGGGGAAAAATGCAAAAATCTATGGCCAGTCTCTGTCGTGAAATCACGCAATATCGCAAAATCATTTCAAGAGCTGTATACTTGGTGGGTACATTCCTTTCTCCTGTTCTGTAGCCATACGTTAAAGCTACATTATGAATCATCAAACATGTTTGTAGACGAACCCAACACTATCGATAATCACGAATTATTGTGTAGTACAGTATTTAATTGCATGAACAAGTTTAAAAATCATTAATTTAGTAGACATTCAACGTTTTGGATTCAGCTAACAATTGATGTCACGAGCTCTATGTATACTATCCCCGAAAAAGCGCCTTTGGTGCAGAAACATTTCGCCAAGTACATTAATGCGTGAATCACCTACAAAAATACCTGCCAATAAATATTTGTATTCGACAAAATTGTACCCCAAGAATATCAACATACACAAGTATTGAAATCAGACACAAACGTCAAGTTAGTGTATAGTAAGAAAAGTTGAACAAATATTCATAACGGCAAATTTAGAACAACAAAATTGGAGGCAGTGGTACTTGAGGGGCCTTGCAATTGAATGCCTAGGCCGATCGTTAATTGAACTGGCTTATCCTAGAGCTTATCGAAAGCGAGCCCATTGGAGACGGCAGACCTGAAACCACCCGGATTAAAATTCAGTTCATTCTTTTCCATGGGGTTTTATGAGGTTGGATTGGGTTGGGTTTGGTGCTGTACGGCTGACCTTTCATGGGCAGTGAAAATCAGCCGCAGTTAGTAAGTTACTAGATATGACTAGTTACTTGTTAGTAAATCTCTAGATGTTACTAGAAACTAACCTCGCAGTGTAGTAAGAGAGTAAATAGATAACTATTTACGATACCATAATTTGCGATCTCGTGGTCACTCTAACAAAATATTACAACTTCATCAATATTCGATTCAACTAAATGGCTGAACGTCGTTCAACTATCTCGTTAAACATTGCGTTCAACGACTTGGCTAGTTATTCTTTAGCCATTTAATTGAATGGTTGATTTGACCAATTGGCTGTAACATATTTACACAGCTATTGTACGACCTTGAAACAGTTTAATTTAGATTTAAATTTTTTTTTTCGATTTTTCCACTGAAAGGCCCGCCAAGTACCACTGCCTCCAATTTTGTTTTTCTAAATTGGACGTTATGAATATTTGTTCAACTTCTATTCCTCTATAGGTACTTGGCATTTGTATCTGATTTCAATACTTGTGTGTAGGTTGATATTCTTGGGGTACAATGTTGTCGAAAACAACCATTTGTTGATAGGTATTTTTGTCGGTGATCCACGCATTAATGTACTTGGCGAAAGGTTTTTGCACCAAAGGAGCTTTTTTGGGGATATCAGTACTTTTCATAGAATTTTTCTGGACCAGCTAATGATTTTGCTTGCTTGTTCCGCATGTTTGATTGAATTTCGGTAGTTCCTCGATCGCTGCAATCGCTCGTTAGTTTTTTTCTGTTTCGCGTTATCCAAAATCCCTTGATTCGCCCATGTATGCTTATTTTCCATAAGTTTTCAATTGTGTATGCGATATTTATTTTTATTACATTTAAAAAGTTATGAAATTATAATCACCTACAGGTTGTTTTGTGAAAACGTAGCATAGGGAAGTAATAACGCTGAATATACTTATGCAGCTCAAACATTATATGTTTGATTAGGATTATTTACCTGCAACGTCTAACACTGCGTGCAGCTTTCCTCCTTTCTTATCCGAGCTTGGGACCGGCAATGTCGGAGTTACTTGCATGCAATGTTATCGTCGCTACCCATCATAACATTATCTCAAATTCAAAAAATAATCATAGCTATCTTAGAACCCAAATTTCAGCTAGAACCACGTATTACTGTTTAATGTCCATATATTAAAATTGTGCCGTAATTTTTTGGATGCGGTTAAGTAAGCTGCAAGAAAAATATATATGCGCCCTTTGCATTTTTTATCCAGCTTTGTTTTCGAATTTCGTAATCATCGACATGTTGCCAACCAGACTTTCCATCTCGTGGCATGCAAGTATAATGACCGGTTTCAATATTCTGATCATGATGGAATATTGCGCTATTGACCTTGTATTTCTTTGCGCAAAACGAGGGTGTATCCGTAGGAACTGACTTTATGCTGGAATTAGTTGTCTTCGTAATTTGCCCATCCTGTACAGAATTTAAAATGAGCTGTAGAATTAAACAGCTGCTTGCCGATGATACCTCAGTTTTTATGAGTAGATTTTTTGACTTACAACTTTGACAAAATGAACCTTTGATCTGTTTCCAATGAAACAAACTATGATTGATTATCTCTGTTGAGCTGTAAGATTTCTTACCGGCCGAATGTTAGGCGAGTAACAAAATGATCGTTCTCGATCATGGTCAACCGTTCTCCCTCAATGGAGAATGGTTCTCCCTCACCGGGATAACCTATGTGAAGCTGGCCTGCAACTTTCGATATTTTAAATAATTTATGTATCAAAAAATTACTCCCGATTCGCTTCTGATTGCTCCGTACTTAGTATAATTTGCTCCCGCATAGATCCGGAGAAAAACGAAAAAAATGAAAACCGAAAAAAATTGCAATCCAGGGGAATATTTTGAATTCGGTTTTTGACCAAACAAAAAGAATTTGAAGGATCTTCCGTACGTCAAATACTTGATTTCTGTTTGCACTAGATTGCTCCACTGACAGATTTGATGAATTCGTATTCGTAAGGGGAAAAAATTGGAAATTTTCGTATCGCGTATCGCGTAACTTGCCCCGGCCAATCAGAAAACCGTTATTCCGTTTGATTGCGTTCGGAAAGCTTACGACTATACATGATTGTCCGGGGCAAGTTACGCGATATGTACAAGTGACGCAAGGTCGCGTCACAGAGTGGTTCTGAGTCGTCGGCTAAACATACAATTTAATTTGATTATAAATTAGTACATTTTTTACAAATGATAAAAATGCTCTGCTAAATATTCCCAAACGATTGCAATCAACAATAATTAATAATAATTTTTTCATCTGCCAAGTATATGGAGGTTTTTATTCTAATCAGAATTAGGGTAATGCCGCCACCGAGATTGTTAATCCTCTCATAACTTCGGAAATACGAGGGAGCAATTAAAAATAATGGTGAACCGAATTGAAGCGATAAGGCAGCAATAGTTTTCTGATTCATTACATCCATATACCTATGTCCAATTATCCATGTCCGACTCTGTATAACCATGGATAATCGTAATAAATGTATCATCCTAAGCTTTCCGAACGACAATAGAACAGAATCGCGGTTTGCTGATTGGCCGGGGCAAGTTACGTGATACGCGATACGAATTTTTCCAATTTATTCCCATAACGATACGGATTCATCGAATCTGTTAGTGGAGCAATTAAGTGTAAACAGGGAGCAATTATTTGACGTACGGAAGATCCTGCAAATTCTTTTTGTTTGGTCAAAAACCGAGTTCACAATATTCCCCTAGATTGCAGTTTTTTTCGGTTTTCATTTTTTTTTTTGTTTTTCTCCAGATATATGCGGGAGCAGATTATAAAAAGTACGGAGCAATTAGGAGCAAATTGGGAGCAATTTTTTGGTATATAAATTATTTAAAATATCGAAAGTCGCAGGCTACCTTCACATAGGTGCGCAACATCGATAAATCGTTACTATCTTTCGGTAAGGTAGAGCGCGCAGATGTCGCATTGGGGGTTCTAAATATCAAATTGAGGTTGTGTAGTAGCAACTGTAGGGGTCTGTGACTATAATTTAAGTGTCTGGTGCCAACTTAGGGATGTGTGACGTCAATCCAAGAGCGAATAACATCATCAGCGGCGATAACAGTGCCATCATTTGAGCAAATTCTGTCGGTAACGGTGGAGTCGGGGTTCACTGGTGGCGCCATCTGTGGGCAAACGTTCGAACCTGTCAGGGCGTCACGGGAGGGGCATATGTGTGAGCGCACGCGCGCGCGCGTGTGTGCGTGTATGTGCACTAATACTAATTGGGCCAGAAACCCCCTCGTATATCGACAATCTCCCGTGTCCATAATTCATACATATATTTGCCATACAAACCAATCTCGCTCACATTTACCTACTCTCTTCTTGGCACGGTGATGTACACGGTAATGTACCAGGATCCAATGCGCCTTTGAAAATGCCCAGCGAGAAGCTGGTGTTTGAAGGAGTGTACTGCATCGTGCTATGAATCATTGCGCCTATAAGTACATACAGATGTGTTGTCTGAAGTGAATGATGGTGGAAGACGTTGCATTTTAACAAGGATTTCATTTCAATCTATTTCTTTCTAAGAAAGGAACTGCGAAAAACCGCCTGGAGAAGAGGACTAAGAAAACGAAGACGAAAATTCAAATTTTTCACTATCCTGACAGTCTATAACTCTGGAACTACTGGATCGCTTTCGTACAGATTCTTCCACGACGCTCATTCGGACTTGAATTATTAGCCCTGTAAATTGGATTCCTCAATGTAGCGTGGTTGATGAATTATGACGTAATGTTGACAGGCATGAAAGTTTGCTAGGGTAAATGATTCATGGCACAAACTTGGCGGCAACTCGCTGCCGCAAATCTCGATATCCTGAATTTGAAAACACTTTCACATCCGTAATCATACAGCGAACCAATTCGCTAGCATTTCTCTCTCCATTATTTCGTCGTCTTGTTTGAAATCCTAGTACAACGTCACTTGCTTTCTCTAGTTCAGTTGACATGGTGCCGAATTTAATAAACTTGGCCGACGGTGCCCAATTTACATTATAGAGAGGAGAATCGGATTAGTGGGCTTTGCTCTGCGCCCAATTTACATGCCTGCTCAAGAATTCTACCCTAATTTGCGATCGCCCCGAAAACTCCTAAATACATCCGGAAATTTCGCAACGTAATCGAGCATCTTGACTTTGGCATTATCAGCCAGCTTGATGGACGGTAACAGCCATTCCATCTTGTTCAGCGAAATGTTAACATCTTCCACCTTAGTTTAAAGTATGGCATTCAAATCCCTGTTCGATCGAGTCATGATCAACTCATGCTTAGCGTTAACGATGATTCTATCATAATCCTCGGCGAATATCAGTAAAAAATTCTGCGGTATGATAACATCAAAGTATCCATCGGTGTTGCTCAATTTGTTATCATTATTATTCAATTAACCGATGTTTTCTTATACGGGGAACCCACGGTCTGGGAAAGGAAGTTCGGCGTGAGGCTTTGGGTGGTAACAGTAGGGTCCGAAACTCATACTATGCTAAAGCAATCAGACCCCATAGGGCCCCAGGCCCGAGAAAAAGGGCCTCAAAGTTTGTGCAGCAAATTATATGCTTAAAAGTTTCGTTCAAAGCCAAGCGGCCCAGCAGCCGAGGCAGTAGCGAGCCAAACTGGTTCCGTAGATTCCGTGTTCAAACCTCTGTTAGATCACTTTTTTCTTTCTTTTTTTTCATAAATTTTATTTTATAAGCATTCTAGTTTGTAATTTATTTAATATTATAATGATAATCGTGCAAATATCGCTATACATGGTAAGAATTCTAATGAAAATGATCAAATTTTTAATTGAACTTTTTCGTAAAATCTATCACTGTAAAATATTTATAGACGGTACAATACATCAAATATTGTGTGTTTATACTTGTCATTTCCGAAAGTTATTTTTAGAAAAGGGTGAGGCAGGTACAAATATTGTTCCGAGGTTCCAGTTATCTGGCCAACTGCCGTTATCCGAGCTATCTTTTGAATGAAGGACTTTTTCATAACAAAAGACGCCTGGTTCGCCCAAAATTAACAGACAACAAAAATTTTTTAGAAATGTTAACGAAGTTTGCTTTTTAATAGACCTGCTCAAAACTCCTTGTCCATGTAAGCAGCCATCATTTATTTGTTGCTCACATTGCCGGAATATCTTTTCTTCGAATGTTTTTATGATAACCATCATTCCGCTGTTTGTGAATAATTTAAGAAAATTGGATTATGAATAAATATAACTACAAATATAATTTCTATTCTTCTTGACTTCATTATTTTCCTATACACAATATTTCCGATCATACACATTCTTACGATGTATAACGATATTTGCACGATTATCATTATAATATTAAATAAATCACAAACTAAAATGCTTATAAAATAAAATTTATGAAAAAAAAAAGAAAAATAAGTTATCTAACAGAGGTTCGAACACGGAACCTACGCAGTACCAGTTTGCCTTATTACCGCCTCGGCTGCTGGGCCGCTTGGCTTTAAATGAAATTTTTAACCATATAACTTGCTGCACAAATTTCGAGGCTGTTTTTCTCGGGACTGGGGCCCTATGGGATTCTATGGCTTTAGCATAGTATGAGTTTCGGGCCCTACTATTACCACGCAAAGCCTCATCTCGAAGTTCATTTTTCAGATCGTGGGTTCCCCTCGTAAGAGACGTTGATGCTCGGGAGTCAGTGATAAGTAACCCTTCATAACAATCGTGATTTCACGTGTAACGTAGTCATAGTTTTACCGCGGAGATTGACCAATCCCCCGTATCGATCAACCATTCTCAGCTGTTATTTATGTATTGACGTATTGACTGCACGGCAAAGGGACGGTCAATGACGTGGATTGGTGCCTCAACGATCTTATATCGAGGCGGTACGGTTGGACAAGATTCATGAACCGTGAGTGCACGCTGCTCGTTTATACAGTGTCCCATTTATCTCTGCCATCCAAAATAATTCGGTAATTATCTACGTCACAAAAAATGTCTGAGACACAAGCTTTACGGTGTAAAAGGGGCCATCAAATGCAGCCAATTTTTCTCCGCACGATCAAAGTGTCCTTGATTTTCTTAAATGGATAGAATAATTTCTTAGCAACCCTCCTGTAGAGCATCTCGAGCCGCATGAAAAACTTTCGGGGATCGAGGTCGTTTGAGGTCATTTAAGGTCAGTCTCAATGAACTCAATATCGTCAGAAATGATAGCCTATATGATATTCTGATGTACAAACAATGGGCGTGTTTGGCCGAATTAAGTACTTAGTAAACTTAGTAAGTAACTCAGCAGAAATATGGTAGAATTACTAACAGGAAACCTTGCGAACCCGAACTCACCGATTTCGATGATTTTGATATATGTTGTAGAACATCGAAAAATAAGAGACACGTATTTTTTTATACGTGCTCTTAAGCCCATTTAGGGGTGAAATCTACCCTCAAAGTTCACTCTCAAAAAGTCTTTTTTCGAAATATCTCTGCTTCTAATTGGTATTCCGCGACGGAACAAAATGGAAAATGCTCTTTGCGGCGAGGCGAAGCTACTAGACATTGTTATGCTCACGAGGGTTGCAACCCCTATTTTTTATACCGGAAAAACCACATTTTTCGAAGATATTTTCGTTGTACTGATTCGAATATTGACTTGAAAATTGAAAAATAAATATTCTGAGTTGTGAAATGAAGTGAATAAGTTTACGTGTTCGAGGATTTCGCGTTAACTACCCCCAAACACGGTTACTACCCCTTCAAACATTGGTCATCTGCAATAATGAAAAAAATGTTTTTCTCAAGAGAAATACGAATAAGATATGTTTTGAGAGACACGTATTTTGTTATACGTGCTCTTAAGCCCGTTTAGGGGGTGAAATCTACCCTCAAAGTTCACTCTTAAAGTCTTTTTTCGAAATATCTCTGCTTCTAATTGGTATTCCGCGACGGAACCAAGTGAAAAATGCTCTTTGCGGCGACGCGAAGCTACTAGACATTAATATGGCCACGGGGGTTGCAACCCCTATTTTTTGTACTGAAAAAAACACATTTTTCGAAGATATTTTCGTTGTAGTGATTCGAATATTGACTTGAAAATTGAAAAATAAATATTCTGAGTTGTGAAATGAAGTAGATAAGTTGACGTGTTCGAGGATTTCGCGTTAACCACCCCCAAACACGGTTACTACCCCTTCAGACATTGGTCATCTGCAATGATGAAGAAAATGTTTTTCTCAAGAGAAATACGAATAAGATATGTTTTGAGAGACACGTATTTTGTTATATGTGCTCTTAAGCACGTTTAGGGGGTGAAATCCACCCTCAAAGTTCACTCTTAAAAAGTCTTTTTCCGATATATCTCTGCTTCTAATTGGTATTCCGCGGCTATGATATTGCTATGATACGATGCGGCTGGTGTAAGAAATCATTATGTTTCAAACATTTCTATGAAGATTACCATTATTGTCATGAATTTATAGAATAATACACTTCAAATTGAGAATTTGAAAATTATTCATCCGCTATAGAATTAGTTCTAGTTTTTTGTATTGAAGTTTTCTGGGTCAATACATATGCAGCTGAACCTGATTTCCATGATTGTTGAAATAAAAAATCAAAAATGAGACCTGTGAGCACTTTACTTTGAAAAAACCAAATTGATTTCGAATATTTTGAGTATTTTTATATGTACATAATTTAAACACGATTTTCCGAAGTTGATAACTTCTTGATTACCACGAACAGCATTCTGTACAATGATTTGTTGGTGCTTCAACAGGATCAGGAAAATGATGCTGTATTGTATCTTCAACTATTTTTGCTGCGTCATCTTTGTACTGTTCTTGAAAATGTAATGTCTCTCCAATAATCATATCTACGTCATTGAAATCATTTGTGGCACTTATCAGTATATCTTTAATCGATTCTGCTAACTCCATTTCTTTATGATTGGCCGTTCCATCTTGTATTTGAATATTTTGAAAAAACGCGGATAATAAATGTATAACAGTCAAAGGATTGATTCTCATTGTTGAGTCCGGATGGAGGAACAAACCTACTCAATGCTTCTAAAAGACTACACTTATTCCCGAGCATAGAGTTTCGCGACATATATACCCGACCGATGAGTTACGAAACGAATAATCGGTAATAAACAGTATCGTAAAAAATTATTGGACGAAAAGAAGAATTGATGGATTAAAAAGTCACTCGTGAATTATAGTTTATCTTGACCAAGGTGATCCATTTTATGATGAAATTATTGCCTCGTGATAAATGACTTTAAATATAAAATATTCGATATCTCAATTCATATCTTATTCGTATTTTTCTTGAGAAGAACATTTTCTTCATTATTGCAGATGACCAATGTCTGAAGGGGTAGTAACCGTGTTTGGGGGTGGTTAACGCGAAATCCTCGAACACGTCAACTTATTTACTTCATTTCACAACTCAGAATATTTATTTTTCAATTTTCAAGTCAATATTCGAATCACTACAACGAAAATATCTTCGAAAAATGTGTTTTTTTCAGTACAAAAAATAGGGGTTGCAACCCCCGTGGCCATAACAATGTCTAGTAGCTTCGCGTCGCCGCAAAGAGCATTTTCCACTTGGTTCCGTCGCGGAATACCAATTAGAAGCAGAGATATTTCGAAAAAAGACTTTAAGAGTGAACTTTGAGGGTAGATTTCACCCCCTAAACGGGCTTAAGAGCACGTATAACAAAATACGTGTCTCTCAAAACATATCTTATTCGTATTTCTCTTGAGAAAAACATTTTTTTCATTATTGCAGATGACCAATGTTTGACGGGGTAGTAACCGTGTTTGGGGGTAGTTAACGCGAAATCCTCGAACACGTAAACTTATTTACTTTATTTCACAACTCAGAATATTTATTTTTCAATTTTCAAGTCAATATTAGAATCAGTACAACGAAAATATCTTCGAAAAATGTGGTTTTTCCGGTATAAAAAATAGGGGTTGCAACCCTCGTGGGCATAACAATGTCTAGTAGCTCCGCCTTGCCGCAAAGAGCATTTTCCATTTTGTTCCGTCGCGAAATACCAATTAGAAGCAGAGATATTTCGAAAAAAGACTTTTTGAGGGTGAGCTTTGAGGGTAGATTTCACCCCTAAATGGGCTTAAGAGCACGTATAAAAAAATACGTGTCTCTTATTTTTCGATGTTCTACAACATATATCAAAATCATTGAAATCGGTGAGTTCGGGTTCGCAAGGTTTCCTTGTAAGTATACTTAGCACTGAGATCGGCCCAACACGCCCATTATTAATGTAAGGTTTCATCGAAATCCGTTCAGTTGTTTTTGCGTGAAAGAGCAATAACCTATCAGTTCATATTTGATATACAAATATGATCATATCATACATATCTTATTATTTGATTTATTTATATAATATGCATGGACAAAGGTTACGCGTTCTCTGTCACAAGTTTTACTAGCAGTGGCGCCCTTGAAGTGAAACAGCGTGATGTCAAATGGAAGTATGTATTTTGTTTTATCATAAGAACAATATAGAAATAACAATAACCATTTTCAAATAACCGTATTTGTTAATATTTAGCGGAAAAAAATGTATTCTTAAGATTTTATCCTTTAACTTGATGTGATAAGTTATGGAAATTATATTGATTATATTGGTGCGTTTACCATATATTTGTTTCAAAGGATTATTATCTTCTCGCACAAAATCAAGATTTGCGGCAGCGAATCGCCGCCAACTTCATGTCGTGAATCATTTACTCGAGCAAACTTTCATATTTGTAAACATTGCGTCATAATTCCTCAACCGCGATAATGAAATTTACAGGGCTAATAGTTCAAGTCCTAATGAGCTTCGTGGAACGATTTGTTCGAAATCGATCAAGTAGTTCCAGAGTTATAGACTGTCAAAGTTATAGTATAGGCGAAATTATACTGGATAATAATTTGATGAAAAAACAACGTCTTAGCAATGTTTTATATCAGCAAAAAGTAGAGTTTCATTCAAATTGTTGCTTCTACGAAAAATGAATCTTTTCTAAAAGTGTTCTGATTATATCGACGATTTTTCTTGTTAGCTAGCAACAAACGAAGTCCTCGGACGACATTACGTTGCCATAAGAAATATCGATATTGGAGAAGTAATCATCCGGGAGGACGAGGCTCTGGTTGAAGGACCTCCGACAGACACAGCTCCGGTTTGCTTGGGATGCTACGTTGTGTTAAGCACAGAAACTGCAGTCCCTTGTGTCAAGTGCGGTTGGCCTTTGTGTAGACTTTGCCGAGCACACGGGTCGGAATGTGACTTTACATTGAAGCACAAAACTGAAAAGGTACAAAAATACAAGTAAGCAAATAATATTTATACCAAAGAATGCCAGAATACTGTGTACAAAAGGAAAATGAATAATTTTCATAGATACCAATTGTCATATCTATGAAAAAGGTACCGCAGATAAATTATGCACGTTTCGTTTTTCATTCGGTTTTTCTTTTGTTTTCACGATGTTTTCAGGTCTCAATTACCGATTATGTTTTTCCACATCCAACTTATCGTTGCATCACTACGATCAGAGTTTTGCACTTGCGTGAAGCGGATCCGGATCGCTACAAAAAATTTGTAAGCCTGGAAGATCACTTGCAAGACCAGGAAAACGGCACTATAAAAACACCTCGGGATATAGCGCAATTTGTCAGGCGATTTTTCAATGTGGACATCCCGGAAGAGGAAATTGCGAGGGTTGCCAGCATTCTACAGGTACATGATACACCTGAGAGGAAAAATGATATATAATTATATATTATTTGTGTATAATTTATACAGAATTATATAGAATTATATATAAATTATATATAGCTGTATCGGACCAATTTTTTATGTATAATTATACATAATCTTTTTTTCGGGCCCAATGAAAGATCAACGAGAATGTCAGTTGTACGATGACAATGTTGATCTACCGTCTTTTTGAACCAACTTCAAAAAAGGTGGAGGCGACTCTTTGAGTACACAACTAAATGGCAAAAAATCAATTATTTTTAAATTAAAAAAACGCCTTCACAAGACATCTCAAAACTAAAAAACAAAAAAATAATTGGTTCCTTTTGATTAATATACGATAAAATATTTCAATACCTAGCTAATTATATACAATTTCCTGATTTTTAATGACCTTCTGAAGTCGGTGCCTCAGTCAGCGTTCGTTCCGCACGGCGCTGACCGAACAGACACGACTTCGGAAGATCATTAAAAATTAGGAAATTGTATATAATTAGGTAGGTATTTCGATAGAAAAGTGGATTTTTGAAGTGTGGATGTACAAATTGTGAGTGGAGCAAAATAAGCGGTGAATAGTGGAAAGGAGAGTCAAGGAGCCTGGAAAAGGGGTAGGACGGCTAAGGCAAGGGCAGCGCGAGAAGTGGGTGTGAAGGAAACAGTGTAGAGGGTCCACGAAAAGCGCTGGACGGAGAAAAAGGCAGTGCGGGCGAAAGAGTAAGAAAGCAAGAGGATGGAGGAAGGTAAGGAGACGGTGCGCGACACCATATGGAAAAGTAGGGAACACGGAGAGCAGAAAGATTCACGAGAGACGGCCGACAGCTTATCGACGGCAGGTAGCGGAAAGGGGGGGACGTGGGGAGCACAGGGACGCTCAACCACGTGACAGACACGCACAGAACGAAGAAGCAAGAGCAGAGCAGGTGATAAGCGGGAATATAACGGAGGAAAAGAAAAGAGGAAGACCAACAAAGGCGATCCAACTGGCCAGGGAAAGGGCAATAGTATAGGTGAACTAACGGACTATGTGAAGAAAATGAGAGAGGCAGAAATAGCACTGCTGATTGCGCAGCCATTCAAAAGGTGCCAAAAAACGACGCGGTGACCAGAAAAGCAGGAGGATTCAGAGACAAGGGACATGGAGGAACAAAAAAAGAAGGAGACGGCTGGAAGGAGTGAGAAAGAGAGGAAAGAAGAGACGGAGGGGACGTCGATCAAGCAGATGCTCGGTATGATAGTGAAAGAACTAAAAAGCATGAAGGAAAAGAGGTCGAAAGACAGTTTGGAAAGGAAAGAGGAGCTAAGGAACTTGAAAGCGGACATTCTACCGGAGATAGAGCAGAAGCTAGAAAAGGCGAGAGAAAGCAGCGGAGGAGAAAAGGGAACTGAGCGAAAGAATCGAGAGAGTAGAGAGGAAATGGAAGGTAAAGGAAAATGAATTAGAAGCAAGGATGCGAAGCGTGGAATTGCGCACAAGCCAGGGTGGGTGCGATGGAGCAGAGGCGAAGGGGGGAGGGATAACGAGGAAAATTAAGGAGATGGAAGAAGAGCTAGAAAGGGGAATAGAAGTAATTAAAAAGAGAATCGAAATGAAGGAAAGAAGGGAAAGAAAGAATAATATAGTAATTAAAGGAGTAGCACTGAAGGGCGAAGAAACGAAAAGGGGTGCAGAGGAAACGATAAAGAAGTTGCTGAAGATCACAGCAAGAGTGAAGTCGGCGAAGACGCAGAGACTGAGGAGTGGAGAGGAAAGACTTGAGGCCGAGATGGAGGACGGGGAAGCAAAGAAGGAGGTTATGATAAGGAAAAAGCTGTTGGGGGGAACATCGATATACATAGACCACGACTTGACGTGAGAAGAAAGAGAAATACAGCGAAACTTGGTGAAGAGAATGAAGGAGGTGAGGGAAAGCGGAGGAAGGGCTAATGTGGGATACAAGAAGATATGGATAGAGAACGAATGCTGGTACTGGAGTGAAGAAAAAGACAGGCTGGAGAAAGGGGAGGAGAGATGCAGGGGAAATTCTCAGAGAAGGAGAGAAGAAACAAGATGAAAAAGAGAGAAGGGCAAAAGGCGAGGGGAAAGAGAGAAGTAAAAATTGGTTTTTGGAATATAGCAGGATTAAGGAAATAAGGTGATGATTTCTGGGAACAGGTCACTCAATGGGATTACATAGGAATGATGGAAACGTGGGTGGAAGAGGAAAGTTGGGAGAAGGTGAGAAGAGGGTGTCCGGAAGAGTATGTATGGGAGCACAAGCCGGCGAAGAGATTGGCTAAGAAAGGTAAAGGGATGGGAGGGACAATAACAGGGGTAAGGAGATCAAGGGCAGTGGCGAGCATGGCAGGGAGCAAGGTGGAAGGAATAATGGAAAGGGGAATGATAATAGACCGAGAAAGATGGCGGGTAACAATGGTATATGTAAACGGGGATATAGGGGAAAAAGTAGAGGAACTGAAGAAAATCAATAGAATAGAAAACATGAAGGAGAAGAGAATGATAATAGGAGGAGATTTTAATGCTTGGATGGGAGAAGAAGGAGGATGGATTGAAGGGGAGGGGGAGGAGAATGAAATAAAACGAAAGTCAAAACATAAAAAGATCAACAAAGAAGATAGAAAATTGGCAGAATGGATAGAAGAGGAAGGATGGTGCTTGCTGAACGGCATAAAGGGGGAGTACACGTATGTAGAGACAAGAGGAGTATCGATAATAGATTATGGGTTGGCGAATCAAGAGGCCTGGGAGGGAGTGCAGAAATTCGAGGTGGGGATCGGAGTGGAATCGGATCACAATCCGATAGTAGTCACGATAGAAGAAGAAGGAATAGAGGAGAGGAAAAGGATAATAAAAAACGAAGAGAAAGAAAGGATGGTATGTAGCAGGGAAGGGATAGAGGAATACTAGAAAGGGATAGAGGGGAAAGAATTGGAAGTGACGGAGGTAGAAAGAATGACACTAGAGGTAGAGGCCGTCATGAAGCAAGCGGCGAAGAAGATGAAAGTGAAAATATGGGGTAGCAGGGCAAAGAAAAACCAGTGGTGGGGAGGAGAATGTAAGATAAAGAAAAAAGAAGCAATGAAGAGATGGAGGGAAGGAGAAGGGCGAGGGGGGAATATAGAAGAATAAGGAAAGAATTCAGGAAGACGTGTGAAGAGAGAAAGGAAGCGAAGAGGCAAAAACATATAAAAGAGGCAGAGGAAGCGGACACAGAGAGCAAGGTGTGGGAAATTTTGAACAGGGAAAGAAAAGGCAGAAGAAAGGGGAATGAGAGTATAGAGATGGAGGATTGGCGAAGGTACTTCATGAAGCTACTGCAAGGAAGGGAGGTGAAAGAGGAAAGGAGCGAGGAAAGATGGGAGGAAAGGGGGGAAGAGGAAAGCAGAATATCAAGGGAGGAGGTAAGAAAAGTAATAAGGAGGTTGAAGAAAAAGAAAGCTGCGGGCGGAGATGGAATACCGACCGAAGCATGGATCTATGGCGGAGAAGAAGCAGTTGAAATGGCTTGGAAAGTTATAGATCAGGTATGGGTAGGGAGGGGGCTTCCGGAGAGATGGAAAGAAGGGTGGATAGCACCGATCTTCAAAAAAGGAGAAGGAAACAAACCAGAAGATTATAGGGAAGTTACGGTGAGCTCAACATTTTAGAAATTATACGCGATGGTGTTGGCAACAAGGATGGAAGAAGAGGATGGTACCGGAAAAGCAAGCTGGTTTCAGAAAAGGAAGGGGAACAATAGACAACATCTATGTACTCAACCAGGTGATAGGAAGGGAGATAAGAAAAGAGAAGGGAAAAATAGTGGCAGTACTCGTAGACCTGAAGGCGGCATTCGACAGGTTGGACAGAAAGAAACTATGGGAGACGTTGAAACGAAGGTGAGTGAGTGACAGGCTGAGAAAAAGAATAAAAGAAATATACGAAGAAACGAGATGCATGGTAAAGATGGGAGAAAAGCTGAGCGAGGTGTTCTGGACGGAGAAGGGTGTGAGACAGGGGCGCCCACTAAGCCTGTTTTTATTTAATTTATTTACGGCGGACTTGGAGGAAGTGATGAGAAACGAGCAGGACGGAGGGATAATAGCAGGCGGGAAGGGGTAAAAATATGGTCACTAGCATATGCGGACGACCTAGTGGTTCTGGCAAGGGAGGATCGTGAAATGCAGATGATCCTGCGGCGGCTGGATAGATATATGGAGAAAAAAAGTCTGAAAGTTAACATCGGAAAAACAAAGGTGATACGGTTCCGGAAAGGAGGAGGGAGGGTAAAGGCGGTAGAGTGGAAATAGAAGGGGGGGAAATAGAAGAAGTCAAAGAGTTCAAATATTTAGCATACATAATGCATAAAAGTAGGGGACAGGAAAGGTAGGTAGCGGATAGGGCAAAAAGGGAATGATCGTAATGAAACAGGTGTGGGGAATAGGGAAAAGACAATTTGAAGGGAGTTGGAACAGAAGAATGAGGCTGTTCGAGGGGTTGGTGGAAAGTGTACTGATGTATGGGGCGTAAATCTGGGGGTGGAAAGAAAGGGAGAAGATAGAAAGGATACAGAAGAAATATATGAGATGGGTATTGGAAGTGGACTGGTGCACCCCAGGGTATATGGTGAGAGAAGAAACAAAGAGAAGTAAGATGAGAACAAAAACGGGGGAAAGAGCGATGAAATATGAAGAAAGGCTGCGAGACGGAGGAGGTAGTGAGATTGCAAGAAGATGCTGGGAGGAGGTAAAAAGAGGAGAGGAGGAGAAAAGATCAAAATGGGAGGAAGAAAGACAAAAGTTTTACCAAGAACGGGATATGCAGAAGAAGAGATAGAAAACAGAAGGGAAAGGGGAGAAGAAGTCAAGGGAACTATAAGGAGAAGAGACAGGGACATACAGGTGCAGGAGAGGGAAGGCAGGATAAGAGAATCAAGATACAATGCAATGTACAAGGAGATAGCATAGAGCGGGGTGCCAGAGTATTTAGAGAGGGGAATAAATGAGAAGAAAATGAAAAGGATAGCAAGATTTAGGCTGGGGAATGACATGATAGGGAGTAGATACTGGGAAGAGCAAGAGGAGAGGAGATGCAGGGTATGCGGATGGGAGGAAGAGGACTGGGAGCATGTACTAGGGAACTGCGTGGGTGGAGGTGCAGGAACGAGAAGAGAGGAAGGAAGGAAAATTCTGAAGGGAGATGGAAGTGGGGATAAGTGGATGAGGGAAATGAAGGGGATAAGAGGGGAAAGAGAGGAGGAAGAAAGGGAGAAGAGGAATTCGAGGAGGGACGGGAGAAGGAAAGGGAGAGCAGTAGGGAAGGAAAGGGAATGGCTAGGAAAAGGGAGTAGAAGGAAAGAATTTTAAAGCCGGGCCAACTGAAAAGGTCATTGTAAAGCCGAAAGGAGTGATGCAATTAAATAAATACATAGTTAGGTATTGAACTAGTTCACCGTATATAAATTAAAAGGAATCAGTTATATTTTGCTTTTCAGTTCCGAGGTGACTTTTTGAAGGCGTTTCCTTCAATTCAATCTCATTCCAATTGTAGAATAAACGAGAAACAGCCATTCGAAATAGACGCATTTACTTTTCCAATAATCATCAGAAACTTCTAAATACTGTCAAACCAAAAAAAAAAAGATTACGTATAATAATATAAAAACTCAGCCCGATATAATTGTCTATAATTTATGTATAATATGACCACGTTTCCCTTTTGAGAAGGGGTTCAGGTCACTTTTATACAGTCGTTTTCATTTGAGATAAAACAGATGTAAATCAGTTAAACATTGTTGAAATGGAGTGTCCGACCGAATTTGAAAACCTGATTTCGACAAAAACGCGTTTAACGTTTTAATTACGGGTGTAAGTACTGCTAATTCTGCTTCAATAATTTTGATTTATGGAGTATTTGTAGCTTCCGACCACCCAAAAAACCTATTGGGTATTATGTTTGAGACCCTAATGGATGTTTTTATGCAAAAAAGGCACTCATAACAAGTTCAACGGCGATGTTACCCCCTTAGGGGGGGCGGGGGGGGGGGGTATCGCTTATAAGCCCATACAAAGACACATTATTTGCGATTTTTCGCTCACCAAACGGTTGAAATATGTTCATCAAAACCAAAACACATCAAAAGTATAACATGTCATACGTGTTGTGTGAAATTTTCATGAAGAAATAATTGAAATTGCGCCCTTTGCAGCAAATCTCCGCAAACGCAGAGAAAAAAAAACAGTTTGCGGTGGACACCGGATACAGCGTCTGATAACTTGATCATCTGAAATTGAAAAATAAGTTTCTGCTATTAGGTTATGTGTAACGTACTCGCACTTGACCTAAATTTTGTCCTTTCACGCTAACTACTATCAACCACATTTTACCCCAAAACAACGAATAAATGGTATAAGAATACCTGCGGACGTATAATCACTTTATACCGAATTATACGAATAACTAATATAAGAATACCTGCACACGTATAATCATTTTATACCAAATTAACGAACCAAGTTAGCAAACGACTAGCATGAGAACACTTGACCAGCCAACCCACGTAGAAATAGAAACGGTATTATCGGGTGATTACCAGTACCGAGCGATTCACCCTGTGTACCTTTCAAGCCCGCGTAAACATAACGGGCAACTTGCCGATAATAAGTAAGTCGCCCTAGGTTCTTTGGAGCCTTGCGTAAGCATGCAGCGTGACTCGGTACGTTGAAGACTCGGTAAGTTTCCTTCAAGTTGCTGAGTATTAACCGCTTCTGTTTTTGACTTTTTTCGCCATTTTCCTTCACCGTAACGTAATTTTTCTTGCCTGCTATGATGCGATTTACATGATCGGAAGTATAAAAATCCACAATGCAATTTTCAGTATCTTGGTTCAGTTTCTTACCGGATCCGCCATTAGGAGTAGACGAAATCCCGAACTGTGCCGCCGTCTTCTTGGCAACGGTAATCAGGTGTTTGGTAGCATGGAAATTTTTCTGAATTTTTCCAAATGACCAGTCGGCAAATATCGTCAAGATTTGAATTTTCTTATTCCGTTCATTTGTACCAGCAAACGCTTCCTTCAATTTTTTGTATTCTTGAAGATTCTGCTACCTCCATCTCTTCTGCAGTCTTTTCTTCCACGTGAAATACTTTTGAAGCCAGTGTCTTCTGTAGCTTTTGATATTTTTCTTGAGAATATCTGTTCTGCGGCAATTTTTGTTTATCAATTGGTGATTCTCCTAATCCGAGTAAAGTCTCGTTCAATGTTTGAATATCAACGATATCCTCCACCGACGTTGAGTCCTCATCACAATCCAGCACCCGCATCGCACTTGTGCTGGGATGTGGATCACTAAGCGATGAACTGTCACTGGTTTCACCGATGTCCGGCTTTGGGGACAGTTTTTTCCGGTAGTTGTCACAAATTTTCAAATTTGCCCCTGGAGGGATATTTTTCGGTTTCATTTTTCTAAGCATCGACGGAAGTACCCTTCTCAAACTGCGTATCAGTTTTTTAGCGTGCTTCACTAACTTGGGCGGGTGACAATAATAGTCATATAGTGTCGGTGCCATATTGAAGCAAAACACTACGAAATTTTGCAATACAAAACTTGATAATCAGAGAGCAGATGTTAATCGAACACACTCCGGAACGATACTGACATGAATTGTACGTCGACAGCACTGTACAATTGCAAAGAAACCATGGAGGGGGATTCCAAGAGTTTGGTAGGACCCTTTCCTAGAGGCTATACCTGAATATCAGGACAATGGATGACTCGCAAATGGGTACTAGAATGTACTTCCTAGAAAACCGTTGGGATTTCTATATCGCCGACTTTTCAGAACCGGAAAGAAATTTGGTACTACAGTAATCAACATTCGTGAAGTCTCCAAGCACGTAGAACCATGAGTCAATCATAGATACATTCGCAATAAATTGGTTGCCTTTCATCACCTGAGTTTGAATCGACCTGAACCGCACCAAACAGTGCGCGTCGCGGCCTCCTCTGGTGTCGCCGGTGAATCAATCGCTGTTTTGGCACAGTGCCCATGCATGTCCTATTCTAAGAGTTGAGGTTTCTTATGGGAAATTGATCAAGTAATACGCTGATATTTTGTTCAAAATTTTCGGAGCTTGCGAAAGCCTCGAGAAGTACGTTTGAATAATGTAATTGTTTATAACAAATGGAATTGTTGATGGCCATGAAATACAATAAATATTTCCAGAACGTGCCATTCAAGAACTACAAAATGCCGTCTTGTAGAAGTCTGTAGGATAGATAGAACCGGAGATATGGGCAGTTGAAGGAGAGCGTGTTTTCGATTTTTAGCAGTTTTGTTATGATTTCAACCCCGTGCAATTTCTAAACTAGGGCCGTACAAAGAAAATGAAAATTGTTTGCTGTATTCATTTGTTGCAAAGAACTTTTAAAAAAATTGATTTCAAAATCAGAGACCTAGTGTCAGAAAGCTGTCTGGTCTGACGTGGAATGACTCTAATAGGTGACTCACCCTGGGCGTCTCAAACGTCACCCTAAGATAACGCCCCTCCAAATCAATCATAAAACAATCGAACGCGAGTATAAGAGACTGTCATGAGAAGCAATGGCCGGTCAGTCTAATTACAAGTGGTAGTGCAGTAAGTCCTAACGAAAGCGATCATCATTCAACATACAAGTAACTATAAGGCATCTTCGAATAAACTCATGTTACCAAATCTACCATTTCATTTGCTAAACCTTATTACTAAATCTACCAAACCTTACTAAATCACGCCAATTACCAAATCCACCAAATCCTACTAAATATTACCAGCTACTAAAGCTACCAAATTCTGCCAATTCTTACTAAATTCTAAATTTTGCTAAATCCACTGGATCATTACCAAATCCTAAAATCTTATGATTCTCGCTGAATCTGCTAGCTATTGAAGTTCATCGAAACTTTCATCGGCACCTCATTATATTCACGAACGTCCACTGAATCTATCGTACGCTTTCATATGTGGAAGTAGCAGAGAGACTAAGAAAGAGAAAGAGAGAGGGTAAAAAGGAAAGAGCGAGAACTGAAGCGGAGCTGTGGAAGTAGGAGAAATCGAGTGCGGGGGAATGGGAAGGCAAGGCAGGACGAGACAGATAGTCGGTCGCGGTCCCAGAAGGAAAGGAGAGAGCCGTCTAACAGGACAGGACGCCACATAATCAGAACCCGAGAGGGGAATATCCTGGGCTTCCACGGCGGCGGAGTGCGAGAAGGACCAACATCATCTGAGATATCTGTCGATGTTCCCTCAGCAGCAGAACAAGATCAGCGTCTCCATCTCTCTCTTTCTCCTAATACCAAGACGTGTGCTACACGAGGAACAAACGGGAGTTATCCGGCGCCGGAGTTTGTGTGTGCGTGTGAATTCCTGTGGATCTGTTTTGTCTTCAATTTAAGATCGATTAAGTGTTGTCTTTTCTATAAAGCTTAGCACAGTATCGTCCGTCCTAATCCATGGTGTCATAACATCGATGCTAAAAATAAATGGAGAATCATTACACAGCTCCAGTCTTGCGACATTCTATTGCGGCATTCCAATCCACCACGATCATCGCGTACCACAGTATCACGACTCGTATTCTGTTCAACGAAATGCTAGCGGTTAGTAATCACGAGAGACGTAATCAATTCCGTTTCCTCCAACATACCAACACTCGGGAAACTCGGGAAACTCGGGAAACTCCAATGGCCGCCCCGAGGCTCGAGTTATCTTCGGACCAACCGTCAGACTCGTTAAATGTACCCAGTGGAATCTTCAGAAACGAGCCCGGAACCAGAAGAAGAACTGTCAGCGAACGACCATACGAGGGAACCATCGATAGAGACTACCACATGTCGCAACCACGGCCATCAACTGAACCAATGTACCAGTACTCCGAGTAAAATCCACCGGATTCAAAAGACCCATCGACCTTATGTTGAATACTGGGGCAGAGATCAGTGTACTCAAAATACACTACATCAGTAACCCGGAAGAAATCGAGAAGACAAGCAAAATTAAAATAAAGGGTATAGCGGATCAACTAGTACAATCCATAGGACAGATTACTTATGGACTCGACGAACATGAGGTAGCCTTCCACGTTATAAAAAGAGTAACATCGTCTACGCCAGACGGGAAGACAGGTGCATCCTGTACCTACTCACTAACAAGGGCAACTTGAACGAACTTACACCCGAGGAGTTGACCAACAAACTCCGCACGCTAGAAAAGCATTGCAGGAAACTAAAAATTACCAAGATCGCCGTGCCAAAAGAGGAGTACGATTCAGAACGTGTAGACAAAAGAAAGATTAAAGCACCAATCCAGAAATACCGTTCCGGGAAATTGCAAGCTCATATTTGCAATCCATTAGCGAAACCCGCAACTTCAAAAGGCCCGCAAAACGATCCACCAAACAATGACAACTCCAGTTCAGAATCCGAATGAACCAGAGCCCATCACACATGTCGACGATACAATGCCAATCCCTATAGCCCATGACGAACCTAATTCCGACAGCAATCCAGAACCACCAATGGAAAACGACAAAACAACCTCAGACTATAGCTCCGATAGTGATGACGACCAAGACAAAATCGACCGTCAACATGATTACGAAATACCACCTACTGAAGCACGACAGATCACCATTTCAAGAGACCAATTTTGCAACGCAATAACAACATCAGTTATCTTTACCACCACACGAGGAAAACCTTGCGACGATGGAGCGACATCCCTCGAAAAGACTCGACAACTACCGACAGATAACGAACTTACGTTAGGACGAGTAAGGGTACACAATGTAAAGCGCAAATAGATAATAACCTTAGCAATTAAGGAAAACTTGCATAGACATTTAGACCTCGAGATTTTTGAGGAAACGGTCAGATCACTCCGATACGTCACCGAGGAATTACAACTTGCAGGAATAACGGTATCAAAAACTAATCGCATAGACTGGCTTGATTGGAGGACGATCCTCAAAAATCTCAAAACATATCTTGCCCCTTGCAAGATTACACTTTGCGAAAATAAGGTCTAAGACCTGAATCCGGATGAAGCCTTCGACATAATCAGGGAATACCAGGCCTCAACGTTTGGAGGTGACAAGGGGATCTCCAAGACCTACCGGCGCATTAGGCAGAATTTCCTTTGGGATGGAATAAAAACGCAAACTGCAGATTACATCGGAACTTGCGTCGACTGTCAGACAAAGAAACTCACCAGAGTAAAAACGGGAGAACCCATGGTCATCATAGACACATCATTAGTAGCATTTGATACGATCTCAATGGACACAGTAGGACCTCTCCCTATCACTCCTAAGGAACATGAGTATATCCTAACACTACAAGACCAACTAACTAAATATTCCTTAGCTATTCCACTCAACAAAGTCGACTCAAGGACGACAGCGTCCGCCCGGGTTAACGACTTCATTTGCAAATTCGGCCCACCAAAGGGAATCCTGACTGATCAAGAAAAAAACTTAATAAGCAGTTTGCTGAGAAATATCGCAAAGAAATTTAAAATACAGCAAATAAAAATGACAGCATTTTATCCGCAATCTAATGGCAGTATTGAGCGATCACATCATGTCGTGAAAGAATATTTCAAGCAGTACATAGAAAACGTAACGTACTGGGATCTGTGGATGCCACAGGCCATGCTTTCTTATAACACTAGCACCTACGAAAGCACGCGCATCACCCCGCACGAACTTGTTTTCGGGAAATCTGCTGGATTACCGTCGGCTCATGATATGATCGCCAACCAGTAGGATTACACATATACAGACTACCTAATGCAACTATACATTAAGCTCTGGACCATACAAGACATAGCAAAGGCAAACCTTATTGAATCAAAACATCACAATAAGCGTTGTTATGATAGGAAAATACACCTTATTAACATCGAACCCGGCACCCAGGAATTCCTGCTCAAGGCACCGGTGAAGGGTAAATTTGGAGATCTGTACACGGGTCCGCACAAGATAGTCGAAATACTACAAGAGAATAATAATAAAATTAAATATAATCATAAGCATAAAATAGTTCATATGGATGAAGTAAAAATAGCCACGTTATAGCCAAAAATTATTACATGAAAATGTGGTTGCTATCCTCGTTTTATCCACGCCGACCATGGTGCTTACGGGGTACGACTGTGGTGAATCCTATATTAACATCACCACAATCAGCCTCATAGAATGGACACGATGCGACACACCAGACACAAACATGCCATCGCGACGTTAGAAACAATCCGTCAGCATTCCTCAGAATTAGCAGATCAACTAGCTCCAGGTTCTCTAGAATTATTTAATCTTATTGAAGATTTCGTAGAACAAGATATAATTCCTCCTTGTCGTCCAGCAATCTGTCTTCTCACGGCACGGCCTATGCCTACAGTCGGTCACAAGAAAGCTTTACCTCGCATTATAACAATCGAAAAGGTCAATTTCAATGTACGTTTCTTCATATAACTAGCCCGCTACGCTCCCCTCCCCATAATACAAGCATTTATAACATAAAATCTCATTGATCTCGAATTCGTCCCTTCCGCCTCCCGCATTCCAACACACTTGTGGTCAAAAGAGGCCTAGTTTCTATAATGCTCCAGGTCCATTCCCATATCTTTCAACGTTTTCGAAAATACCCTGGGCCGTTACATATGACTTTCCCGAGGTCACAATGACGAGATCTTGTTCATTTTTTTTTGTTTGTTTTGTTTTGGTAACACCTGGTAGTCGTTGTATTTATTTCATTGTCTTTGCCTTTCGGCCTTACACCAGCCTTTTCAGCCGGCCTGGCTTGACATTTCTTTGTTCTTACTCCAATTTCCCTGGCTTTTTCCCTTTCCTTTCTTTCTATCCCTCTTTTCCTGCCTTTTCCTCTCACTCTTCACTTCCTCCCACTACTCTCTTTTCCATTTCCTCCTCCTCCTTTTCTTCTCTTATCTCCTTAATTTTTCTCATTCAATTATCCCCACTCCCATCGGCTTTCAGGATCCTCTTTGTTCTCTCCCTTCCTGCCCCAGTACCTTCTCCTACATATCCGGCATCTTCTCTTTTCCTGCTCTTCCCAATATCTACTTCCCCTGATTTCATTCCCCAGCCTAAACCTTGCTATCCTCATTTTTTTCGCTCGTTCCCTTCTCTAAATATTCTGGCACCGCGTAGTCCGCGATTTCCATGCATATTTTGCTGTACGTTGACTCCCTTATCTTTTTTCCTTCTGCTGTATCTGCATATCATTGTCTCTTCTTTTCACAGTTTTCTTCACCTCTTCTCCCCTTTCCCTTTTTTTATGTCGAGAACCTACCAACTCGGCGGAATTCCGTGATTTTTTTATAAGGACGTGATTAGAAGCAGGGTAGGATTAGAATGAATTCAAACTCTCATGTTTGAGTCGAATAAATCAATTAATTCATTGGTTCGTAGGAAAAAAGCCGCAAGATATAAAATCCCTTGATTAACTACAAGGTTATAAGAAATTTGAGAAATGTGAGGGGAAGGAACGCGAGGAGTGCTTGGGCGACGTCTCGTAGCAGAAACGCAGATCCTCCGGAGATTCGTCACTAGGTGAGAATCTGCAAGAGGATGAGGACAATGAAAGAAGAAAGTTGTCGAAGACAGGGGATCGAGAGCTGAGAAATTGAATCGAAACGGCGGAAAAATACTCAAGAAGCGCGAAATCGGCACGAGAGATTCGTCTCAGCCGGCGTCGCGTCGCGCCCCACCTACATGGCGCGCGAGATTCCCAGCGGCAGCGTCTTCCATTTTCACGAATTATTTGCTTCCGTGCACGTACGCGCCCGGCAATGTTCCCGAGGCCGCCGCCACGCTAATGAATCGAACGATCCCAATTCCTACCAATGACCGAGCAGCGCGATCGGATTCTGCTTGTGAAGCGCCGACGCGATAAGAGGTTTCGGGACCGATCGCGAGGGAGATATAGACATGGAGAGGAGTAGAAATTATAGAGCATTTAGAAAAAAAAACCTCAGTTCGGCTTGAACATCTTTTGCTTTCTATCTCCTCTGCTGCGAATCCTCTTTCTTGGTAGAACCTTTGCCTCTCTTCCTCTGACTTCGATCTTTTTTCCTCCTCTTCTCCGTTGACTTCTTCCCAGCATTTTCTTGCCATTTCACTTCCCATTCCCTCCTTTAGCTTTTCCTAATATTTCATCGCTCTTTCTCCCGTTTTTGTTCTCATCTTACCCTTCTCCATCTCTTCTCTCATCATATACTTTAGCGTGCACCAACCCAGTCCCAATATCCATTCTAAATATTCATCTTGGATCCTTTCTATTTTCTCTCGCTCTGTTCACCCCCAGATTTCCGATCCGTATATCACCACGCTTTCCACTAGTCCCTCAAACAATCTGGCTCTTCTCTTCCAGCTCCCTCCAAACTTTCGTTTTCCTATTCCCCACACCTGTTTCATAATTAACATTTCTCTCTTCGCCCTATCCACTACTTGTTTTTCTCGTCCTTTTTCTCGTCTTTTTTCTCGTTTCCCTGTATTTACATCGAGCTGCCGCTTATCCATATATCTCTCTATCCTTCTCATGATCATTTTCATCTTTTCCTACTCCTTTGCGAATACTACCAGGTCATCCGCGTACGCCAGTGTCCATATTTTCTCCCCACCCGCTATTATCCCTCTATCCTGACCCTTCCTCATGACTTCTTCCAAGTCCGCCGGGAAGAGGTTAAATAGTAATGGACTCTACGTAATCTTGAATTAATCATATCACTCGTTATATATTAACGATAAAAACCAGCTGTCACTTCGAACGACCCGTAGGCCATAAAATAGCCTAGGTACTTTAGAATAGCCAAAACCACGCTGGGAGGGACCCAGTCACGAAAAACTACGAAGCGGATGATCTAGACACCGACAAATACGGAGCCAATGACTGAGACACCAGGTACTACGCTGCGAGGTATAGAGACAGGAAAAACTACGAAGCGGACGACCAGGACACCGAAAAATGTAAAGCCGATGACTGGGACTCCAGGTGCCACGCTGCGAGGGACTTACAATTAGATACAAAAACGGAGCTGGGGACCTGGACATCAGGGATTATATCATAGACACACACACCCACATGCACGCGCACACACACGCGGACACACACACATACACATACCATGCAGCATCATTGATTGGGCTCCATGTTTTTTATACGTCATCCGATTTTCACCAAAATCAATAGGGGTCGAGATTATGGAGATAATATTCGTTTTGAATCTGAAGTCGATCAGTGAATTGGTTCTAGAGATATCGTGTCCACAAGAAATTGTCTGCGAAAAAATGTCCGGCGAAGAAGAAGATTCGAACTTTTCGCTAAGTTTGACAGTCTATAACTCTGGAACTACTCGATCGATTTCTTACAAATTCTCCCACGAAGCTCATTTGTACTTGAACTATTAGCCTTGTAAATTTCATTTCTCAATGTAGCGCGGTTGAGGAATTATGACGCAGTGTTTACAAGTATGAAAGTCCGCTAGGGTAAATGATTCGCGGTATGAACTTGGCGACAATTCGCTGCCGCGAATCTTGATTCAGATTAAAAGCAGCCATACAATTTTCAATTCCTTCTACAATGCCTTCTGCTGTACCCGAAGTAACCTCAACGAGTTTGGGGAAGGTTGATACAGTCTTTCCAGTTTCCAGACTGTGATACCTTATGACGATGTCCAATAGTTTTGTAACAGAAATATCCGTAGATTCATCTAGTATGAGGCTGAACTTTTTCTTGCGAATATATAGTTGTAACTGGCGGAAGTGTGGTTCGAAAACATTTGTTATGATCTGAGTATATTTTGTTCTATGTATTCGTACGTGTGCTACACTGCTTTCAGAGAAAAGTGATGAACATAATTCTCGCAGATGGTCGCTGATGTTCATATTACTGTGAACGGTAAGAAGAATCCCCATAAAAAGCACCTCTGGTGCAAAAACCTTTCGCCTAGTTATATAAATGTGATAGTCACCTAGAAAAAATACATTCTTATACCAAGAAAACATTATACACTTATTATTTTATACAAAAATTCCTTCCTCGTAAAAAAAAAAGATTCGAAATCAGATGCTATTGTCTAGTACCGATATCACGTTGTCTTTTTCGAATTGACAATTAGGCTTTTCATAACACGGTATTGACAGCCTTCCTGTCCTGCCACGTAGTACCATAGATATAACGATAGAGGACTGACGCCTCCATTGGTTCACCCAAATAACATTTAAAAAAAATTAAAAAAAATTAAAAAAAAATTTGGCGTACGTGGTACAAGGCGGGCCAATATTTCGTATCACTATATTAGGATTATTGACATGGTTCAACCGCGGTAACATTGTACTTATCTGGAAAAGGCCCGCCTAGTACCACTACCACCAAATTTTTTTATTATTTTTTTTTAATTTTTTTTAAATGTTATTTGGGTGAACCAATGGAGGCGTCAGTCCTCTATCGTTATATCTATGGTACTACGTGGCAGGACAGGAAGGCTGTCAATACCGTGTTATGAAAAGCCTAATTGTCAATTCGAAAAAGACAACGTGATATCGGTACTAGGCAATAGCATCTGATTTCGAATCTTTTTTTTTTACGAGGAAGGAATTTTTGTATAAAATAATAAGTGTATAATGTTTTCTTGGTATAAGAATGTATTTTTTCTAGGTGACTATCACATTTATATAACTAGGCGAAAGGTTTTTGCACCAGAGGTGCTTTTTATGGGGATATCACTACTTTTTGTAGAATTTGATTAATTACGTAAGTACAATCATTCTCGTATCCGTAATAAATTGCATAAATTGTCTATCACTCTTGAATAAAATTAATAATAATATTTGTACAAAGATATGTACATATATATACTAGGGGTTCCGCCCCTGCGCGCTTCGCGCGCCAACCTTCCTCGGCGCTGCGCGCCTCGAGCACTCAGCGCTTCGCGCCTTACTCTGTGGGTGGTTTGCATGTGTGTGCATGAAATCTAAGGGGTGGAAGATCCTTCATAGATCTTTGACGCCGAATCCCATGCTCTTTGCTCCGTGCGCCGGAACATCACTTGACTGTTTAACCCTGCGTGCAGCCCTCCTCCTTTCTCATCCGGGCTTGGGACCGGCAATGGCGGAGTTACCTGCACGCAGGGTTAAATAAATAAATAGATGAATAAATGAATAAATCAATAAATAAATAAATAAATAAATACATATAGTTGTTGCTCATAAAATGATTTAAACGTTCGATTATATGATTATAATTTCGTAATTTTCTTTCCCATCAGGTTCGCTGCAAAAAGAATAAGTATGCATTCCTTGCATTTTTAATCCAGCTTTGCTTCTTAATTTCATTATCATTGACATGTTGCCAGGCAGAAGTGCCATCTCGTAGCATGCAAGTATAATGACCTTCTTGAATATTTGGACCATGATGGAATATTGCACTAGTCACCTTGTATTTTTTGGCGCAAAGTAATGGTCTATCCGTAGGAACTGCTTTAATATTGTAATCAGTTATTTTTGTCATCTGCCCATCCTGTATGGAGGTCAATCTGAGCTGTACGATTAAACAGCTGCTTGCCGATGATACATTCGTCTTCATGAAGATATTCTTTGACTTGCAACTTTCACAGGATACTTCATTGACAGTTTGCCAGTGCGAAAGGTTATGATTAATTATGTCTACCAAACTGTTATTTTTTTTACTAGGTAGGGGCAACGTCAATAACAAAATGTATCCAGTTTCCATTGTTGTACTGGTAAAACCACAGTCTTTGCAACGCCTTATAGAGGTCAACTCGTGTTTTACGACGTTCCTTAAGGCATTGTATTTCCAAAGTACACTATTTAAAAATTCTGGCGCATCTTGCTGAACATTAAACGTAAACTTCTCACCCGCCAATCTCCTGGCATTAAGAACATTTCCCGGTGATTCGAAGTTGACGTAGTGTTCAACTATAATTTTCATGACGTCATCATTTTGCTGATTCAAGAAACAGTTTCTAATAGGTGTACAATGAAATAGACACTGTATTACAGTGTTAGCGTAACAAGAAACACCATCTGTGTTCTGAAGACCTTTTACTCGCCACGCATGGCTTGATATTTTTTCTTCAATTATTGGTACCTGACATGAAGACACAACTTTTGAGACAGACCATCTGCGATCTTCTACTTTTCGTGGGCGTATTCCTGAAACAGTCATCGCCATGAGGTCCGGTCGATATTGTTTCCTCAACCTATTGTACTCTAAGATAGCAGATTCATCCGCTAATACCGCGTGCGGATCGTGATTAATCAAATGGAGTCCTTCTAATGAAGTTACCCGTGAAAGGGCAACGTACACTTGTCCGCTCGTAAATATAGAATTACCAGCATCAATCACGGCATTATTCAAACTAAGACCCTGACTTTTATGTATCGTAATTCCATAACTGAGGCAAATTGGAAACTGTCTTCGTATAACATAAGCCCCTTCCATTGCCTCAAACTTAACGTCGACGCGCTCTATAACATGTTCGAAGCCTGTCGCCAAGACAACTGATACTGCTTCTACATCACTCGTATCAACAGCTCGTGATACTGACGTGATTTTACCAATTTTGCCATTCACTAGTCCTAAGGTAACATCGATATTTCGTCTAATCATTACTTTTGCACCAATTTTAACAGTGATTAATTTCGCAAGGCCTGCAGTTCGTGAACAATCCTCGTCCGCCATATTCAAAATTTTATGTACTTTCTTTTTTACATAGCTGGGGCAGTGAACTGTATCATAAGCTATCAATTCTATCTCTTCGCCTTGTATCCCACCCAGCATTGCCTCATTAAGAACTTCACACATCCGAATCGTTGGAAGTAGACAGACCGCATCGTTCGGTAATTCATTTATGTAATCGCAGAGTTTATGTAGCGTATCGGAGGTTGAAGTTGTGAAGTTTGTAAAGCGGATTTTCCGGGATGCTAAGATCGCCGTGTCCGAATCGGTAGCAATTCCAACGCGGATTCTTGATAATATTTCACGATAGGACTGATCGTTTTTTTGTCTCATGTTAATCGTCAATTCGTCGTAGCTGAATAATTTGCTCCACAGATGAACGCTTGTCATCGAGTCTAAAAGTTTATTCGAAACTTCGCTGGACAGCCTCGTGAACGCCGGATTTTCGCGAACGGGTGGGAGTTGTAACAAATCGCCGAACAGTAGAATATGTTTTTTACCGAACCAACCATCCTCGCAGTCGTTGGTATCGAATATTTCACTTAATCGAAGATGTATATACATGAACGTCACATTCGAAATCATCGAGACCTCGTCAATGATAATGAGTGCAAGATTTCTAAGCTGCTGTCGAATTACTTTTAAGGCTGCATCAGAGAGTTGTTTGTATTTGGGAGTCACCCCGTGTTCAACGGGCAATTGAAACAGTCTATGAATAGTTAAACCATTCACATTGAATGCTGCTATTCCAGTTGGCGCTGTTACGGCGGTATCTTTACCAGTATACTGCTTGACCGACCATACTAGCGCTTCGATGAGATGACTCTTACCAGTTCCACCCTCTCCGCTGACGTAATGTCGGAGAATTCTATCGTTTGAACTCACGGCAGCCATAGTTGTATCAAATACTCGTTTCTGATCAACATTCAAACTTCTAATTATTTGCGAGTCGTTTACCGTAGGTAATTTTTCGACACGGGCTTGAAATTCTTTCATTGCTCCTTCTGCTTCGATTGGCCCACAGCCTAATGGTACCGAATCCGAAGTATCGCTCTGTTGGGATTGAGCCTTTACTTTCATAAGTTTCTCGATTGTATCCTTGATATGCTCAATGCCTTTTTGTATTTCTGCTATGCGTTCATGATACTGTAACGCATCTTCGAGCTCCAGTCGGACTGATTCGAAAGCTTCCGCATACGTATCACAACCATTTCGCAACTCATTTGTATCCCTCCATGGTTGAAAAAGTAATAGCAGCGCAAAGTAATATCGTTCAGGCTGATTGTTTACATTATTTTTATAATGATTGATGAGGCAACCACGTTTCCTCTTTTTCAAGTACAGAGTTTTCCCAATCTTATGGTATTCGACGCCTTGTACTTTAGGTTCGACTCTAGTTACCTCGTACCATTTCATAAAGTCGTACAAGCACGTTGATTCCAATTCCTGCGGGCGAGCTGGATAATGTGTATCGACTACAGAATCACAGAAAATATCAGTGGAATCTACATCGAGGGCTTCAATTTCTTTACGACATTTGACTTTTCTGTTTCTAATTATATTTACATCGATCCATTTAATTGTCGTTTGCGGATCGGTGCCATACAACGATATTCCCATTAACGTATCAGCGGCCTCTAACGCTCCACATTCTCTGTGATCTACCCTTGCACTGACACTTGTCTCAGTAACGTCACTAACACGGTAAACTAATAAAACTCGCTAACCCTGCTAATCTCGCAAACCAAAACACGTCGAACCAGTACGCTTGACTTGTATTGAAGAAGTGAGCTGATCACATCCTCACGTTTTTTGAAGATACATCAGCGCCGTTGAACAGCCACCGAAGAAACTGAGAAAACGTGCCGAGCGCATATACGTCGTCGGTGTCAAATTTGAAGCGTATTCTTGTGGCGAAATGCCGAAACAGCTCGTCAGTGCTCTGAACTACGGCAATTCCAACGCGCCAATTGCCTATTTTGGGAGTTGTCTAGATCAGTGGTACCAACCTCAACCGGTTACTTGACGCGAGACTACAAAATCTTTCGCTTATGGATATTTATTGTCATAAATATACATCTATGATATAGGTACAAATGGTTGCTGCATATGCTACAAATTTAAATTTTGAAGGCACAATCATCGAGGGAAGGAAGAAAAGAGTAAGAAATGTAAATCGTGGGTGTAGTTCATACATTGAGGAGTGTATACGGTGAAAAAGGAGAAGAGAATTTCTTAAACGGACAGGGGTTTTCCTTCTTGCGCTATTGGGGATTATCCATAGCGACGTGATGGTTTCGGTCTTTTAAAGTCCTTTTCTCCATTGCACCTAACTTGTGGCCGGCTACTTCCGTATTTAGGGTGTAAACATGAAGAGCAGAAGATACCAATCTATATATGTATTTAATTTTGCTCAACTCATATCCGACAGTTCAGGCTATGATTTATTATGTCAATTCATTCTTGGTCATAACTATGCGTATAATTTAGCAGACAATCATTTCGGGTATGATAAGATTTTTTTCTATGAGATAAAAGCAAGTCTCTGATGGCAGGGTTAAATTAAATGATCATTACAGTCTTTTGATATATGTGGGTGTATTTTTTATAGTGAACAAATGTATTCAATCAGTATTATATGTAATGTATGTATATATATATATATATATATATATATATATATAAATAGAATATAGGTATAATAGTAATAGAAAAATAAGTACGTTAGAATGTTTATTTACGGTATTATAAATGTATTTGCTATTAATTAGTTTATTAAATGTATTTTATTTGAATATTATTTGAATACATAGAGTAATAAAATGATAAGTAATAAGTATAAACATTATATAGAGTGTTCATGTTGACTCTGCACATACTTTTTTGGAATGTAGGGTTTCCTTGGGTAAGTATTTTGAGGTAAGACATCCATAGTCGGAAACTCATTCTGACGAGTGTGGAGGGCTTTCAAGGATTTGGTATCGCATCCTCATTGATAGTGTGATAAATCAGACGTAATCACTTTCGACTCAATGTCTTATTGAGCCGTAGACAACAGTACAAAGTTCTTGTGTAAAATCAACAAATCGATAAATAAGAAAAATAAAACTGATAAATAATTAGCAATAACATAAGAAATTGTTGCTATTCCATTTCACAAAAGAACTTTGTACTCTTGTCGAAAGCTGAATAACTCGTTGTCGCAAATGATTATATTTGATTAATTACATTGCGAGCAAGCGTACCAAATCCTTCTGAGCCCTCCACAGACGTTAGGATGAGTTTCCAACAATGGTGTCTTACCACGTAATGCTTAGCCTCTGCCTCTGCCTCTCCCTCTTCCTCTTACTCTCCATCCACGGTGAGGGTTGACCATCTTGTAGAGAAAATTGATCAGATTCATTTGGATATCTGGTCCTCTTCATCGCACTGCCTGCCCTGCTCGCTGGTGGCGAGGCACTCTATGAACTAAAAAAGTAACGGTTAAAACTCAATCCTGAATCTCAATAAAGGCAAGTGAAGTGAGATTACTAGAAGTAAGACGAGGGTTGTATTCAGTCGTCTACGAATCTCGTTATCGAACAACAAGGCAATACATGGACATATAAAGATTCTTAAAATTAAAAAAGAGTATGAAATATGAAACTATATATCATGCTGAAGCTTGTTTCGGGCTCTCCCGTTCGCTGCAGGCAGCCCGAGATTTAGCTGTACGTTTTTTAAAACAATAAATGTGAACTGTGTTACAAAATTCAGCGTGGTCAGACATACCTTGTATGTGATCGACTAACACTTGCTGATAGCGGCAGCTACATAGAATTTCATGATAAGAGCATGAATATTAACAGTATATTTGAAATGAAAGCGCGACTATACAGAGTTGATTCTATCACACATTTGAACAATTACGGGATCGGCATGTACGACAAAACGGAGAAACTTACGCAAAACATTTACTAAAGATGAGGAAGTAATAGTTCGGGTAAATATTTCTAAAGCTATATACCGTAATCGCGATCAGCTGGCTGGCACAGTACTGGCTGGCGCAGTGCTGGCTGACGCAGTGCTGGCTGGCCCGCTGCTGGCTGGCCTTCGAGTCAACTGCCGCTGGCCGACCTAGGGCGCCTTCAATGTTCAACTGCAGCGCTGCTCGTACAAATGTAGGCATGTGATTTAATGAAAATGTTAAACATGACAATTTATGGAATAAGGGTGACGTCAATAAAATTCTAAGAAATAATTGTTCTCCATTCTTTTGGATGACTCAAGTATGTTTTTACTTTCCTGACATAAAACATGTGGGAACTCTTTGCTGAGGGGACCATACTGAATCATCCATAGTAAGAATTTTCATGGTACAAATTTTATCTGAATACTCCTGTAACATGCTGCATGAAATAATTTGAATTTAGATTACCATCATCGACATCTTCTTTCAGATCCCGTTCTCGGGGTACGCGCATATTTGCCACCACTCTGTCGACCATGGGCCACTCTTCATCATTCAATGACAGATTATCGAAGTTCATAATTGCAGATAACTAATAATCCATATGATTTGAGCATAATTGATACAAAGTCTGTGCTTACGCTCGTTTGAAATACTTACGTTGTCAGGTGTGAGACTTAATATATTATTTCGCGCTGACATACGTCATCTTCTTGCAACGATCTTTTGAATGTCTGCCGACATAAGGAGAAGTACCCGAATATACTTAGAAGCGCGGACTCGGAATTTGAAATGGTTCAATACCACTTTCATTTAAGCATGAAAGTGGTATTGAACCATTTCAAATTCAAGCGACAGATATGGCATCGAACGGACCTGGCAAACCTGACAGTGTAAGTATTTCAAACACGTATAACTATAACACCAGTCAACAAAAAAAGAAAATTTCTTGTGTCTGGATTTACTTCATGATTTCTGTACTTGTCATGCATCAAATCAACCAAAAAACATGTACACCCGTATCGTAGTTCGCTTTTAAATTCTCGGGAAAATGGTAACCTAGAGGAAGAAACGTGATTTTTCAGCTGTTTTTGTTTCCTGCACTAACCTCATGATTCAAGTCAATTGGCAGAATTTGAAATAAATATTTGGTTTATTTTTTTCATTTGAAAGACCTAAATCATAGATTTTCTTAACATTTCTTATAGCGTTGCCCTAACTGCAAAAGCAAACTTTATCTAGTAAAACTATTTTTTCTTTCATTAGTGACGTGGAACGAATCAAAATTTTAAATCTAGAACCCAGACTCAAAATTCGTGTTGATCGGTGAAATCGGTTAGTATTGAGCATGCTTAAAGTATAATAATACGCGTTATTAGTTATTAGAATTCGAAATGGAATTCGACGAAATGGGGGATGAGGTGATGGCGAACAGGCAGTCTGACGGAGAACGGAATCTTAAAGAAGATTTCGATAATGGTAATCTAAATTTGAATTATTTCATGCAGCATGTTACAGGAGTATTCAGATAAAATTTGTACCATGAAAATTCTTACTATGGATGATTCAGTATGGTCCCCTCAGTAAAGAGTTCCCACATGTTTTATGTCATGAAAGTAAAAACATACTTGAGTCATCCAAAAGAATGGAGAACAATTATTTCTCAGAATTTTATTGACGTCACCCTTATTCCATAAATTGTCATGTTTCGTTATATCACATGCCTACATTTGTACGACCAGCGCTGCAGTTGAACATTGAACGCCAGCCAGCAGTGGGCCAGGCAGCAGCGGGCCAGTCAGCAGCGAGCCAGCCAGCAGCGAGCCAGCCAGCATTGCGTCAGCCAGCACTGCGCCAGCCAGTACTGCACCAGGCAGCAGCGGGCCAGTCAGCTGCGAGCCAGCCAGCAGCGAGCCAGCCAGCACTGCGTCAGCCAGTACTGCGCCAGCCGGCTGTTCGCGATTACGGTATATAGCTTTAGAAATATTTACCCGAACTATTACTTCCTCATCTTTAGTAAATGTTTTGCGTAAGTTTCTCCGTTTTGTCGTACATGCCGATCCCGTAATTGTTCAACTGTGCGATAGAATCAACTCTGTATAGTCGCGCTTACATTTCAAATATACTGTTAATATTCATGCTCTTATCATGAAATTCTATTTAGCTGCCGCTATCAGCAAGTATTAGTCGATCACAAACAAGGTATATCTGACCACGCTGAACTTTGTAACACGGTTCACATTTATTGTTTTAAAAAACGTACAGCCAAATCTCGAGCTGCCTGCAGCGACCGAGAGAGTCCGAAACAAGCTTCAGCATGATACATAGTTTCATATTTTATACTCTTTTTTAATTTTAAGAATCTTTATACGTCCATGTACTGCCTTGATGTTCGATAACGAGATCCGTAGACGACTGAATACAACCCTCGTCTTACTTCTAGTAATGTCACGTCACTTGCCTGTATTGAGATTCAGAATTAAGTTTTAACCGTTACTTTTTTAGTTCATGGAGTGCCTCGCCACCAGCGAGCGGGGCGGGCTATCCAGCGTAGAATGGATCCTCAAATGAATTTGATAAATTTTTTATATAAAATGGCCAACCCTCACCGTGGGAGTTTCATCGTCGGAAACTCATCCTAACGTCTGTGGAGGGCTTAGAAGGATTTGGTACGCTTGTTCGCAGTGTCATTAATCAAATGTAATCATTTTCGACAACGAGTTATTCAGCTGTCGACAAGAGTACAAAGTTCTTGTGTGAAATGTAATAACAACAATTTCTGGTCATATTGCTAATTATTTATCAGTTTTATTTTTCTTATTCATCGATTGGTTGATCTTACACAACTTTGTACTGTTGTCTACGGCTGAATAAGACATTGAGTTGAAAGTGATTCCGTCGGATTTATCACACTATCAATGAGGGTGCGATATGTATATACACATGTGTATATATATATATATATGTATATATATATATATATATATATATATATATATATATATATATATATATATATATATATATATATATATAAACATTACATATAATACTGATCGAATACATTTGTTCACTCTAAAAAATACACCTACATACCGTGAGTATTCGTGTATCTAACTCTTCAGCCATACCACAATATTCGTTAATCTTTTTCGTTCCAGATCCAGCCTCGACTTCCGAAAATCGTTATTATTTTGTCGTTAATATTTGTTATAATTTCAAACTGTAAATAAATAATTTCCAATGATATACATGCGTAAATAATCTTGAAAGTTGTTTCCGTTTGTGGCTTACTACCTTAATTTGCAATCTGAATGTGATGCACTCTCTGTTAATGTAATGACTGTAATTCTCTCTATTGCCTGGTACTTCTCCTTCTTCACACTCTTTCACAGGATTCGCTAATAAATATTCTCGTGACTTAGCTACTTTAGTTGCTTCTGATTTGCATTGAATCGTTTCAAAAATATTATTCATTTGGCGAATAATAATGGACAGATTATCGGTACAATTTTTTCATACTGTAAGTCCTAACCGCAATCTAACCATATAATCGTACTCCGGGCGCTTTGCCTACCTGTCAAAGCAGAAGACAACCAGCGTGAACAAAGAACAGCGGAACGGCAATGCCGTAAACGCCAAATTCGGGATCGGACCGATCCAACTGACCCGCATAACGAATCTCACGGTATAACTAAAGACTGTAGTAATCATTCAATTCAACCCTGTATTGTCAAACACTTACAGTTATCTCATAAAAAAAAAATATCTTACCGTACCCAAAATGATCTTGTTCTGAATTATACGAACAATTACGACCAAAAATACATTGACACATACCGTACTGTAGTTGGTGAAAATAAAGAGCTAACCAAAGCGCCATCTGGCTACGTCCATACTTGGTAGGTCTCTTCTCTCTACCTAGCGAAAGCCACTCTATACTCTTTATACCCATAGGTTTCTTGCCACATACTTGGTAGGTCTCTTCTCTCTACCTAGCGAAAGCCACTCTATACTCTTTATACCCATAGGTTTCTTGCCACATTGTGTGACGTCACTGACTGACGGAGACGACGAAAATGCGATCTCGTCGATAACACGTATAAATTACTTGCATCGAAATCTTCGAATAATAATATCTCAGCTCTACGTCCACCGATTCGATCGCAATAGGGCTTAAATTAAAGCTCTTCTTGGCCACATCCTGCAATAATTATTACAATTCCGTATTTATAGCGAGACGGAAGAAATTAACGATCATAAATTTCCTCAACTGTCACTCAGTTGCCGTTCGGGTATATAGAGACTCTGTCAGAGTCTCGCGCGGCGCGGCGGAATTTTTTTTTTTTTTTTTATATAACTAGGCGCGAGACTCTACCGAGTCTCTTGATCATACCGTGATCGCGTTATGAGTGCATAAATAGTTGAACACAGCACGTTGTACTTATGTTACGATTATGTCAATATGGAATGCAATAAATAATCGATCTTGGAATGATGGAAATATGCTCCCATGATATGTACTCAATATATTAGAAATAAGAGGAGTCATATTATGATAAAAATATGTAGGCATATTTACAACTATGTTTTGTTGATCAACCATTGTGTCATACTCCATGATGACCACGATGATCACGAAATTTTATCTAGGGATAAAGAAATGGTTGCCGTTATCGGGAAAATGCTTTTTTATAATAATTAGCAGATATTCTCTGGGGTATGAGCACAAAATAATTCAAAATATCAAATTTCCTCTAAGACTAATTTTTTCTGCTGTGAAGAATCCTGTTCCATAAACTAGAAATGTAAAAGTGACCTACAGACCTCCCCCAGTAGGTGGTTTAGGCTCAGAATATGATTTCAAGCAGTTTCATAGTTATAATTGGCCTTCTAGACTCGATATACAAAGTCAAAGAAATGATTTCGACCTTGCAGTCCCACTTTTAGGCCGTTGAGGTTGGAAATACGATTTCACATTTCAACGCAAGGCCGACATCTGTTGTTACGTATGCTGTGACGGATTCTGGATTGGACTGGCAGGGACTTATTTTAGGTATCGGGGTCTCGGAGGTCGTGAGTTCTAGTTCGTTGTGCCATGGTTTGAGGTCGCGTACGTGAATATGTGGGATAATTTTTCCCCCAGATGTCTCTAAGTCGAAGATCACTGGCGATATCTTGTTACGGATGGTGTGTGGTGCTTCATATTTCGGTCGGAGTTTCGCGTTTTCGTTCCTGAATTTGTTGGACAGGTAGTGTGTTCGTGCCATCACTTGTTGTCCGATTGTTGGTTGCCATGGTCGGTGTCGGAGGTTGTAATGTTTTTCTTGTTTTTGGAAGGCCTTTGCCTGGCAGATGCGAACCAGCTCGTATGCGTCTTGGAGCCTCTGAACTAGGTCCTCTGGTGGTATTCGGTTTCCGGTGCGTGTTTCGGTTAGACTTGGTGGGGTTAGTTCCCGTCCATGATTCAAGTAGGCCGGTGAGAAGCCTGTGCTGTCGTGTGTGGCGGTGTTATAGGCAAATGCGAGTTCGGGGAGTAGCTGGTCCCAGTTTTTTTGATTATTCCCGGTGTACTGCGCAATCATTGTTTTGATTACGCGGTTCGTGCGCTCGACGGGGTTACGCTGTGGTGTGTACGGCGGGGTCTTTCGGTGCTGGATTCCGTATTGTTGGAGCATGTCTTCAAACTCCTTGCTGACGAACTGTTTGCCATTATCGCTGACGAGTGTCGCTGGTGTCCCGTGTCTTAGGATGATTTCCTTGATGGCGGTTCTCGGTGGTTTTAGTTCTACCCACTTCGTGAATCTATCTTGGGTTACCAGCAAAAAGGTATTTCCTATATTGGATCGTGGTAATGGTCCAATCAGGTCTGCCGTGATCGCCTGCCAGGGGTTCCCTGCTGGTGTTGCGTGGAAGACTCCTGGGGCGTTTTGCTGTACCGGTTTGTATCGTTGACAGTTCTTGCAGGATCTGACGTGGGCGGCGGCGTGTTTGAACATTCCTGGCCAGTAGCAATGGCGGGCTAGTCGGGATATTGTTTTCGCGATTCTTAGATGTCCTGCGGTTGGGTTGTCGTGATGTTTCAGCAGTGTCTCCGCTCGTAGGTTTCGGGGGATACACTGCTTCCATTGCTCGTGCCTGGTTTCCTCGTTGTAGTCCAGCCGGTCTAGGATTTTGCGATGGAGCTGGCCATTTATTATTCTGTAGTCTGGGTTTTCCTCTGGTTTGTCGGTCACCTGTTTTATGATTCTGTTGTACCACCGGCATGTGGTCTGTATTGCAGCTACTTCTATGTGTTGTCGCGAGAGTGCGTCGGCTACGGTGTTTTCAGACCCTTTTCTGTATTGTACGGAGAATTCGTACTGCTGGAGTTCGAGTGCCCATCTGGCTAGGCGTCCGGACGGGTTATCGATTCGTTGTAGCCAGGTCAGTGCCTGGTGGTCGGTGATGATCTCGAATTTGTACCCCTCGAGGTATCCTCTTAGTTTTCGGATTCCCCATATTATGGCCAGGCATTCTTTTTCGGTTACTGTATAGTTCCGTTCGGCCTTACTTAGGGTTCGGCTCACGTACGCGATTACTCGTTCTGTTCCGTCGTGGTTTTGTGTGAGTACCGCGCCGATCCCCGTGTTGCTTGCGTCGGTCTGTAAGGTGAACGGTTTTTCGAAGTCTGGGCAGGCCAGTATGGGTGTTGTTGTCAGAAGCAATTTCAATTGCTCGAATGCTATCTGGTGTGCGCTGTCCCAGTGCCATCTGGTTGTTTTCCCCAGTAGTTCGTTCAGGGGTGCGGTGATCGTGGAAGCGTCTGGTATGAATCGTCGGTACCACGATACTAGTCCTAGGAATCTGCGGAGGGTTCGTCTGTTGTGCGGGGCGGCCATTTGTGTAATTGGTTTTGTTTTTTCGGGGTCGGTATGGATGCCATCCTTGTCCACGATGTGTCCCAAGTATTTGAGGCTCTGTACGCAGAAGCGGCACTTATCGTTGTTCATCTTGAGTTGGGCGTTTCTTAGCCGTTCAAACACTGTTGAGAGGTGCCGCAGGTGGTCTTCGAATGTAGCGCTGGTTACCACGATATCGTCTAGGTATGCAAATGCGAAAGGTTCTAGCTCTGGTCCAATCACTCGATCCAGCAGTCTCTGGAAGGTAGCTGGTGAGGAGTGTAGTCCGAAAGGCATTACGC
This sequence comes from Arge pagana, assembly GCA_963969455.1. Taxonomy (NCBI): domain Eukaryota; kingdom Metazoa; phylum Arthropoda; class Insecta; order Hymenoptera; family Argidae; genus Arge; species Arge pagana. The sequence continues at coordinate 16,355,674 of OZ018311.1, read as the reverse complement.
GGAACTGGAAGAGGCCCCTGCCGGGGACGGTGAATGCGGTAATAGGTCGGCTTTCCTCGGCAACGGAAACCTGCCAATATCCGTTCCTCAGGTCGATGGTTGACAGATAGTGTGCCCCTCTGAGCTTGTCCAGTGTTGCGTTTACTTGCGGCAGTGGGTAGGCGTCCCGTTCTGACACCTTGTTGACTTTTCGAAAGTCCACACAGAATCTCGGTTTGCCATCTTTTCTTCGGACGATTACTACTGGCGAGCTCCATGGGCTACGCGAGGGTTCGATGATATGGTCTTTTAGCATGTTGTCTACATCTTCGTCTATCGTGCGTTGGACGTTCGGGTTCCTGGGCTGGTATCGTTGCCTGACCGGTGTGTCTGTTTTGAGCCGGATTTTGTGCTCGGCCAGGGGGGTTACGCCGTGTACGTCTTCGAATTTTCGTAGCTCGTTTTTCAGGAACGAATCAAGTCGTAGTTGTTCGTCCAGGGTTTGTTCCTTTAGTCCGGTGGTGGTGTCGATGATGCACACCTCTTTTTGCCCTCCACTGTTGCGGGTCGTTATGTGTTGGCTATTTAATGAGATTTGTATGCCTACTTTCTCGAGGATATCCATGCCCAAGAGTATTTGGCGCTTGAGTGACGGCATGATCAGGAACGTGTGTGTTATATTCCGGCCCAGAATCGTTAATGTACCGGTAGTACTGGTCGAGATGTCGGCGGTGTTTCCATTCGCCATTCTGGCCGTGACTTCTTCCACTTGTCCAATCCATCCTGTCCGATGGCAGTGTTGTGCCATTTCGTTGTTTAGATATGATGCGACGGATCCGGTGTCTATAAGGGCGAGCGCGCTTGTGTCGGAGATGCGGGCGGTTACGTACGGTCGGTTATCTAATGTTGCGTGGGCCGGAAGCCTGTGGTGGGTCCGGCCCTGGTAGCGTTTCCCGGTTTCGGACAAGTGCAATCCCTAGTCAGTACGTTGTCGGTGCCACAGTACGAGGAGAATTTTCATAGTGGACGGCGGCAGTTGAAACGCGAGTGTACTCGTTGTTTGCAGCGCCAGCAGCAGTCGTTTCTGGAGTACGGGGTTGTTGATGCTACCGCTGTATCAGATGGTGGTGTGGTTGCCGGTTTTGTCTCGGCGCGGGTCTGGCGTTTTTTCATATCTTCATATTCTTTTTCGAATAGTATGAGGTCGTCGATGCTGCTTAATTCCCGTCTTCGGATTGATTGGTGGTATTCGGGTCGTAGGTTATAGTAAAGTCGGTCGAGTTTCTTTTCTATGCTAAAGCCTTCTCGGCGTCTAATCAATGTTTCTAGGGCGGTGATGAACGTTCGAATTGATTCGCCGGCTTTTTGCTTGCGCTCCATTATTTGATCGTCGAGCTTGCATTCTGTTGCGGTTGGTAAGTAATATGCGTGGAAGTTTTCTAGAAAGTCTTCCCACATATGCCAGGATCCCTTGCGGTTACGATACCACAGCAATGCGTCATCCTTCAGTAGTTCTGGTAAGCCTCGAAGTAGCGTTGCGTCGTCGATTTGGTATTGTTCTTTTAGTTCTTCGATGCGTTCGAGGAATGCGTGGGGGTCTTTTCCGTCGAATTTGACGCCCCACTTCTGGATCTGATCCATGCTTCTGTATGCCTCTAGGTGCGGTAGTATTCGGGTGATGGTGTTCTCGTTTTCCTCGTTGCCGGGTGGACTGTCTTCTGTCATTGTACGTAGCGGGGGTGTTCGGGTTCCGGCTTCTTGCCACGTACGTACGATTGCGAGTTCTGGGTTGGCCTTAACGAAGTCTCGTAGCCTGGTTCGTAGTTCTTCGACAGTGCCTTCGGAGTCTAGTTCAGCGAGTTCGAGATGAGCTTGGAGGTCCGGTTTTCGTAGGTTTTGTACCCATGCGGTGGGCATATTCCAGTGCCTGGTGGCGGTTGATGAATTATATTATGGATAAAAATACAAACAAATATAACAGAGACCAGAACGAGTGAAAAGATAAACAGAGAAAGAAAAAAAAATTCTTTGGATCTATAAACTAAATGTCGGGATTGACAAGTCTCCCTCTGTTATCGAAACCCGTTGTTCTCTTGTGCGTTCTCTATTTAATCAGATTTTATTCCGATCAAATTTTTCCCCACGGTCCCTGTTCGGGCGTCATGTTACGTTTCGGCTAGACCGGGTAGGATGTGGGGACTAGGTGAACCCGGTGTATGCCGTAAACGGGTCTGAGGGTCTCGTCCCTCTCCGCCAGATACTCGGAGCTCACCGGGCGTCATGAGCGAAATGATAAATACGTAAGTCAGGATGGTTTATGTGAAAGTATATGTATATTTTCAAAATAGAACAGAAACAATGATTATCGGAATATCGGAAAACGGTGGAATTGTCGCGATGGCGGAATTATTGCGATGTCGGAACAGCTGGGGGGCCCAGTAGGTTCCAGGCTGTAATGTTAAGAAAGAATACCGGATACACAAAAGAACAAAGGTGAGTTTGTACAATTAAGCTTTTAGTTAAGAAGTCGGCTCTAGTATGTTTCGGTTCTGGTCGGAACTCATCGGGCGGCGAAGATTGCAGATAGGAAGCTATATACGGTTGCAATGCGATCTAGAGCGGACGGTAAATGGTGAATAAAAAGGGGAAGTCTTTATTCTTAACGCGAACGCGCCTAGCGGTCCGGGGTCTCGTCCCGCGGTCCGGATACGTCAGTTAAGACGGAGTTCGGTCGTAGTTTGCCTGAGGTCTGGCTGCCAGAGAACTGATCAGTCGTTCTCGCGGCCTGGTATATGAGTCCTGCGTCGAGTCCTTTTGTCTGCGGGAAACGTAGCCGCCTGGCGGCGGGCGGCGCGGCTGGCTCGTAGCGGTGGCCCGGTGTGTCCCGTAGCGGTGGCTCGGTGCGCGCGTAACAGTGACTCGGTGCGCGCGTACTACTCGTAACGAGCGGTATAAGCTGTCTCGTTACAAGGTAATGAGGCACGAGGTTCATTTTCATCTTATATATCATAATACATACATTATATTTCATTCGTTCTTCCACATTCAGCAATCGTATCGCATCCAACATTCTCCTGACCGGCGTGTAGCGACCAACTAACAGTATCGCTCGCATTGCTCGATTCTGTATTTTTTGTAACATAGTCATATATTCATTATTATAATTTAACATTATTGTACTACAGTAATCAAAGTGAGGTGCAATGCTCGACTTATAGATATTCACTCTCGTCATGATTGTTATATTCATCTTGATTCTATTGAGAAAACTGACTTTTTTTGCGGCTTTTTCAGTCACATACCACACGTTGGCTTCGAATATAAGGTTATCATCAATAATAACTCCTAAATACTTAATTTCTCTTACTTCTCGAATGATATTTCCCTTCACCTGTATCACACAGTCATTTCTCACATTCTTCTTACTTCTGTCATGTATTGACATGTACACAGTTTTCACCATGTTTATTTCCAGCGAGTGTTTCTCCAACCATGACGCTAATACTCTTAGGCTATTGTTCAAACCTTCTTGTATCTTTTGAAGATTGTCGCTACTGATGTATACAAGCATGTCATCTGCAAATAGTTTGATAATACACCCACAATTTTGTAGAGCTTTTTTAATAGTATTTATGTATATTATGAAAAAGATAGGCCCAAGCACAGAGCCTTGGGGTACGCCGTGGTCATTTACTATTTATCCGATAATATTGTCTCATATCGCACTTGTTGCGTCCTGTTGGTCAGGTATGAATCGAACCAGTTAAGAACATTTCCCTTCATTCCACAGTTTTTTAATTTTTTGAGTAATTATTTTCTATCAATTGTTTCAAAAGTGCATCTAAGATCAACGAATACAACCCCAATTATTTGTCTGTTGTCTAAGTAATTTCTCTATTCCATTAGTGTACTTTGTAATGCTGTCTCACATGAGTGATTTTCTCTGAAACCGAATTGTTCTGCGATTATAATATCTCTTTTTGAAATATAATATAGCAGTTGATTCTCAACTGTTAATTCTAATAATTTCTTGTATATCGGTAGTGTATTAATCGGCCCATAATCTTTCGCATTAAAACTTCCCACAATCTTGGGTATAGGTGTTATTATCGAATTCTTCCATTTTTCAGGTATTATTCCTTCTCTCAGTAATTTATTTATGAGGTTCATTATGACGTTATTGTTTTTTCCCAACCCATGTCATCTTGATTGTCTTTGCCGTTATTTCATCGCTACGTCCTTTATTTTGATCTAATTGACATATAAGTTCATTCATTTCCTCTACATTCACTTCTCTAAATTGTTCCATTCCATCAGTTATTTCGTTTTCCGGCTCTATCGCTAGTACTGCTGCGTTTCTGCTACGAATACCTTCTACTATTCGATCAACACTAACCACGAAAAACTCATTGAATTTATTTGCTATTTCTTTCGGTTAATAATACTCCATGCTATCAAATTTTATCGTCCGATTTCCATTTTCGCACACTGACTTGCCCATTAGATTTTTCAGCGTTCTCGACATTTTCTTCGGATGATGTTTCTGTTGATCAATGTTTAATTCATAATAACGTTTCTTCTCGCTTCTGATAGTACGTACTACATCATTTCTAAGAAATCTATATTTATTCCAAGTTTCCTGATGCCGTTGTTCGCCCCCTGTATTATTATTCCCGATATTATTACTAAGAACTGCTTCCCTATATACACGATCCCTTTCTTTTATCTTTTGTATTACCTTATCCGTTATCCACGGTCTATTGGCTCAATTTAATGGTATAATCTTTTCTACAATCGGTGCTACTATATTCATTGTCTCTGTCATATATTGAATAATTTCATCTACATCTAGATTTATTTCAATAAACCTATCGCACCATTCATTCACGGTTGTGTTCGTACTTTTGTTTTGTCGAGATTGGTTGATTTTTTCGTCAAGAATTTTATTGTATAGGTCGTCATCTATACTATTCAGATCACGTTTAACTCTCACTATCTTGGAATTCTATTTCTTTTTATTCCGGCCAGTTAATATTTCAATGATGTTGTGGTCGGTTATTTTTGAAGTCAATAAGACTCTGGTATCAATTTGAAAGTTTGCAAATGCCAAGTCAATCAATGTTTCTGAGTTGCTTGTTATCCTTGTCGGTTCCTTTACATATTGTTTCATATCTATGTTTCGGAAGTTTTTTATCAGTCTATTTTTATAGTGTGTTTCTTTGCTAATGTCAAGATTAAAGTCCCCGATCACATGTAGTTGTATCAGTTCAACCAATTCTTCACATTTTTCAATCATAATTCCTATAAATTTACCGTCACTTTCACACGGTGAGTGATATACGTTGCATATTATGGTACTCTCATATTTACTTGTTAGCTGAACAGCATTTATCCACGCGTTACTTTCTATATTCTCGGAAATAAGTATCTTATACGTTACGCCAAATTGAACATATGTCAATACTCCTCCTGTCCTACTACTATGCGAATCAGTTCTGATCATGGTATAGTTATGTATGGCAAGTTCCCCATCACTAACTTCTTCTGTTATATGCGTCTCGGTTAAACATATAATCTTTGGTTTTCTATCACTGATTAAATTTTTTATCTCATCCTCATGCCCGAGAAAGCCTTGCGCGTTCAGTAATAGCAAAAACATATTGTACCTCAATTTAGTACTTGCATTTTTCTCTTGCCCTGCTAATTGCTATTCGTTACCGTACAGTGTATTTCGCAGCTCCCTATTATTTTTCTCTTTATATATATATCTCACAGTTTCTGTCCGTTGCTTCGTGATTGATCGTCATCCCTTCGACATTGAACTAGGTTTCAACATCAGCGCAGTTCCTACATTTTTTGCTATCAGATACACATTCCCGTTCATGGTGTTTTCCGGCACATTTTCTGCACATCTCCTCATTTCGGCAATCTTTCGCAAAATGGTTAAATCCCCAGCATCGATAACATTGAAGAACACTTACGAAGTCATACACCCGACATGTCCTCCATCCGATTCGAATCCTCTCTCATTCTGCTAACATTTTATGTGATCTTGAGTCCGCCTCCACTATGATCGTTCCAATCCCATGTTCATTAACGGTTTTCTTGAGAATTTTCATCTTGAAGTTGCCATCATCTATGTTCAGTCCATTTTTTTTGGCTATTTTTCCAAGGAATTCACTTCCTTCTTATGGCGTCATTTCCAGGTTCTCATGAATCCCCACGATTTTCAATTTTGGTGGCTTCTTGTTGGCGACATTTACTTTGTAATTAGGCCCAATTTTATCTTTTATTACCGAGCTTAGCATCACTTTATCTTCATTTTTTTCACAGCTGATTATCACTTTCCCTTTGTTTCAATTTTTTACTCTATCTACACCAACACGTAGTCTCAATATGTCAATCTTGTCTTTTATTTGTTCCATTGTTCGTTCACATGTTTGTTCCACCACTGGAGTTACGACGATCTCCTGGGACCTACACTTCTTTCCCTTGTCTGTGTACGTTTCTCTAATTTTATGACGTTCTGTAGTCTTACTACATCCTTGTTCTGCATGTCCTTCGTGCTGTTGTTTTAATGTTTCTCTTCTTTGTTACGGTTCTAACATTGAAGATTTGAGCTGTCTTATTTCTTGTATCAGAGTCCTAATTTCTCCCACTACTTCGCCTGCAATCCCGTTCTTTATCTCGTCCTTGAAGTTACGGCGCTCATTCTTCACAATTTCCTGTATCGATGCAGTGGACAGAGGCTGATTGTTTCTTTCGTTCACTTACTGTTCTGGTCTTTGGTTGGAGCTTTCATCGTACAAGTCATCTGCATCCAGGTTGTCCGTTCCGGAAAAATACGTTGCTATATCTTCATTGTTGTGTTCGCTAATGTTGGTTTCGGACAACACTTCTTCTCCTTGGCGACGCGAACTACTAATGAAGGCTTTCCTTTCATTTATTTTTCCCGTGCATAGTACGAGCTCACGCTGGTTATTGTAGCTCTTATGAATTTTGGCACAGCTTCGATGGTAGGGTTTTTTGCATGTGCTGCAATCAAAGACTGTTTTTATAACATCTTTTTTACACCCTTTGCATATGACACGCCCGGGGGTACTCATAATTCGTAACAATGTATTGACATGGACTGTCTCAGCACACAATCAGCACACAATACATGTATTGGTGAAATGAGACTTGACAATATCTGTTATTGCGGGAACCACAGAGCGTGACGCTATCCGCAACCAATATGTCCGATCGCGAAACTGTCAATTTCATACGATATCGGAATCTTGTTACAAAGATAACTGCACTACACAAACTCGTTTATGCCAAACTTTTATACGCGGGAAGAGCTCACTCAAAACTGCACACAATATTACACATTGCAGGTGCAACAACGCAACACTTCGCGTCAAGAAAAGATTTCGCCCGGACTTAGTGACCGGCGAGACCAGCGAGGTTCAAGGGACGCCTTGAAGAGAAAGAGAGAGAGAGAGAGAGAGAGAGAGAGAGAAAGAGAAAGAGAGAGAGAGAGAGAGAAAGAG
>OZ018311.1:16326425-16347960 GCA_963969455.1 Arge pagana | reverse complement strand
TCTCTCTTTCTCTTCCTCTTCTTTTCTTTCACTTTTTCTTCCGCTCTTCCCTCCTCTCACTATTTCTTTTCTCCCGCTCTTTTCCCTCCCCCCCTTTTTCTCTCTTTTCCTTTGTCTTTCTCTTTCTCTCTTCTTCGCTCTCTTTCGCTCTTCCTCCTTGCTACCCCTTTATGTACCCCTCTTTACGACGACTTCTCTACCTACCTTTCTTTCTGCCTTGCTCCCTCACCCTCACTATCTTCTGTAGTTCGCGCGTATGCATCGCTGTGCGCTTTCTTCATCCAATTCTGTCTAGTGCAAAAGCGGCGTCGATCTTTGGGGGTCTTTCAAGTAGTTCATATTTTTGCCACTTGCAGTGCCCTGGTGTCCTCCGTCTGATCGTTTCACGGGGGCTCAGTGGGAATTGTGTATCGCGCACACCCACGGCGAAAAACAGCTCCAACTCTTGTCTACTGTGTTCACTAGTTTATGCTGAGCGCAAATTCTCAAAGAAAAACGCACACATATTATGGCATTCATCGAGGTAAGTGAAAACAGGTAAGGAGTTGTTTCAATCAATCACCTTAGTATACCAATGAGGGGAGGTTCTAGCAAGGTTAGTTTTTGAATTCCAGACTTCAGTATTCAGATCTCAGAATAAGATCTAATTCCATAAAGGAAGAAAAATTCTGACGGATTCTGAACCAGAAAGTGTCATGTCACATCATGCGGAGGCTAAAGCTCACGGGGTGTTGTTCAAATATTTTTAGGATGGTTTAGCTTCGATTTCTCTTTCTGCTGGACAATGGCTTTTTTCAAGAGCAAACCATTTACTCTTCAGTTTTCAAAGAGCTAAACTCGACTACATAGTCAGGAGAAGAGTCGCCGTTTTCTCTACAATACAGGTAATGGTTTATTCAGACGATAATAAATTGCCTTTCTCAAAATTCATTCGTATCTATAGCACCAGAGAATTGTCACCTACGAATGATAGTGTGGCTAGAGGAAAGGTGAGCACACAAAAAAAAAAGAAACTTGGGTTGAAATAACAATACACCAATTTCTGCTTCGTCAGCGTTATTCGAATTTTAACCGTCATGTCCAAATGAAGGGCATCTGAATAAAATACTGTACGAGGTTCTGTCAATATCAAGTTTCATCATATATTAATATAACAAAACAAGATTCTATACATTTATATACTGTTTATTCTACGATTTCATGATTAACAATTTCCGTTCATATGTACATATCATTGAATAGCGCTTCTCAGTTATCATGGATTATTGAATATAGAATTTGGATTTATAATAAATTCATAGATACATAATCGATATGTTGATTAAGTTGGTTCCAAGAGATATAACGATTATAATTTATAGATTATAATTCAAGTTCATCAATAATTCTCAAGAGTTCACCAAATTCACTGGTACTATAGATACGACTGAATTTTGAGACGGCAGCTCATCATCGTCTGAATAAACCATTGCCTTTTTATTAGAGAGTGCAGCAACTCTTTTCGTGGCTATATAGTCGAGTTCAGCTTTTTGAAAACCGAAAAGTGAATCGTGTCCGCTAAAAAACAACCATTGTCCTGCAGGAAGAGAAATTGAATTTAAACCATCCCAAAAATATTTGAACGAACTTCCGTGAGCTTCAGCCTCTGTTCGATGTGACGTGACATTTTCCAGTTCAGGATCCTTCATACTTCTTCTTCCTGTATGAATTTAGATCTTATTCTGCAACCTGTGTACCAAAGTCTGAAATTCAAAAGAAAACCTTGATAGAACCTCATCTCACTGGTATTGTAGGGTGTTAAGTAAGACTACTCCTAGCCCAATCTCATTTACCTCAATAGGTGCCAAAATATCTGTGTGATTTTCTTTGAGTAACCGCGCTCAGCGCAAAGTAGTAAACACGGTGGAAAAGGGATTAAAACTGCTTTTCACAATTGACAGCTATAACTGGCTATAACTGTGTGCTCCGTGTGCGCGATACACAATTCCCACTTCGCTGCCGTAGAACGACCAGACGAGAGACACCAGCGCACTACTAATGACACCTGCAAAATCGGCGCTACTTCGGGCGAGTAGTCAGCACGGCGTCCGGCGCCCGCCAATCACGCGTCGTTCGAGCCGAGAGTCTTCGAACGTCGCCGATCTTCGGTTGAAGAAGCAGGCCAGCCTTATTTGTGATGCTCGGCTAATCTGCTTATTAGCAAATTTTACGTTGACGGATAAAGTTTATCACGATATGCCCACCACACCGGAGAACGAGCGAGAACGCATCATCAATGCGTGTAACAGCTTTACTCCGGAAAGCATTCTACGATCGAAACAGTGTCTTACTGTTCGACTGCAAAGATTTTTGGAGGCTAGTGAAGGTCATTTTGAACATCTATTGACATGAAATATTTTTTCAATATTACTTTGTAATATTAATAATCAAAAATTGATTATAAATTTCATATAAATTTGATGATATCACAAATACCAAATATTTGATACCTACTGATCCGAGATATTTAAATTTATATCATCGATACTGAGCTTGAGTGACCTGAAATGACCTTGATCTCCGAATGTTTTTATGTGGCTTGAGGTGCTCTACAAGATGGTTGGAAAAAAATGTACCATTTCCTTTAAAAAAAAGTGAAGGTGATCTTCATTGTGATCTTCACACCGCACAATTTTTGTCTCAAACATTTTTTCGTGACGTCGATAATTACCGAGTTATTTCGGGTGGCAGAGATAAATGGGACACCATGTATATGTGACGAAAACCCGCACGGGAAGTTCAGATTTCAAATAAATTTGTTAATGTTGCGGTCTCTGCGTTTGAAATATGTCTTCAGAGTAATATAAATCAAGTATAACTCGTTTTAAATACTCGAGAAAAAATGCTCTTATATAAATACAGGGTGATTCAGGTTGAGAGGATGAGATTAAGTGAGTGTATGCCTCTCGAAAATCTAAGACTAAATTCCCTTCACCAAAACTTCGAGGGACTAATAGTTCGAGAGCTGAAGAAGATCCCATAAAATGGCCTCCCTACGATGCCGAGGATCAGGACGACGAGAACAGAGGTGTATGTTGTGCGTAGACATCACCAAGAAACGACGTCGTCATGATCACGATGAGAATCGATCTGCCGCGGGCAGTGCTTAACTTATACTCTCGCACCGGCCCTGCCTTGGTCACCCATATGCCCTGTGATTGGTCAACTAAGATCTTTTTTTGCTCCGGAACTATTAGTATCTCGAAGTTTTGGTAAAGGAAATTCAGTCTTAGATTTTTGGAAGGCATACACCCACTTCCCTACAAACGGACAATGCCAGTCGAAAATTTGAAATTCACTCTGCCAAAGCATTTCAAGGTCGCTAAATTACCATCACTCGACTGCGTTCTCGAAACCTAGCAACATTCGTCTCACAGTCAAACATTTTCCGCGATCTCCCTTTGGTCTTCAGAAGTTGCAATGGAGCACTCCCTGGCGAGAAACAAGAGCATTTTTGGAAACAGTATCTTGTACAAAAGATACTTATTTTTTCTCGTAGAATACGAAAATGAAATAAAAAATGTGGGGTTTTGTTAAAAAAAAAATCAACTTGACCTGGTTTAACATCAAAAACTAGTTTAAAAGATAACAGTAAGGTCATCATTGGGTGACCCCCTTTAAATGTGACGACTTTTGTATGAAACATTTTTCACGAAAGCGTCACCTTGGTAAAATATTGATCACGATAGATTAAAATGGGACACCCTGTTATAGTTCTATATAATTATATACCTACAATTTTCACAAGTTTGATTTAGAATTCTGTATAATTACGTATTATAATATATAAATTATATATAATCGTATTTTCTCGGGCATCGATACCACTGGGCAGGATTTAAGGCAGTGTCGAGCGACAATATTGTCAAAAAGTTTTAGATCATATTCGCGGTAAGAGTACAGTAAGAGTGGATCTGCTGGTTGTAAGGATAGCCATAATTCTCGTCTAATTGTAAAACTGTACTCGGTGAGACGTTACTATGTTCAACTCACTGGTTCAACTTGCCGGCCCGTATTTTTCTTGATTTTTCCATTATCTGTCGAACTTGGCGTTGTTATATTTCAACAATGAGATTGTGAATATTGTTTTTTTCAAACAATCACAACAAAAACATCAATTCCCAGTTAGTTTTTGGACAGTTTCTGATCGCTAAGTTTCTTATTAGAATAAATAAACTGTTACAAACACAACATAAACAGATACTCTCCATTACTCTCTGTATTAATGATCCGAACTTTAATTACGTTTATTTCGAGTGGAGGATGGTCAAACAACTGCAAATTTTAATGGCCGGTGTATTTTAATATCCTTACTAAGCATATCAAAATTTAGAATTTTCTGACACTACGTTCCCGGCGCGACAACTACCTTAAAGACAAAGGTTTTAGTTTTATACGATCTTCAAGGAAATTTTCCGAAGGCAAAATCGTCAACTTCTCAAGAGATCCCGAGAAAAAACAATTAACGATGAGAATTGAATTCAAATAGGTATCTCTATACATCGAACTACCCATCTATCTATCTATATGAATAAATCGATTTATTTAGATATTTTTTTATTTACTTATTTTTTTCAATCGCGCCAACCATGAAGCCCAAAGTCAAACCACTGTCAATTGTCAAACAACTGACAGTTATGTCAGTCGTTTACAATCACAAGGTTACGATAGAAAAGTTATGGTCGTTGAGTTTACTTAAATTTTCCAACGATCCGAGCATCTTTCTTCATTTTTCATCTCCTCCTGACAATAACAAACAAAACAAGAAAAGAATTAGCGAAATTGGTCCAGCCGTTCACGCGTGATGCCGTGACTAAGGGAAATAGGGTTTCATTTTTATATACACAGATTATATACAATTACATAGAATTCTATATGTGAACAATATATATACAGGGTGAGTTTTGGCCAATCTGCCACCGTTCTGAAGCGCGTGAGGGACACCAAGGGGAGTATTTTGATATTGGACACTTGGCTCCGGAAATCCAAATTACGACCAGCAGGACAGAATCAACATTTGCGGAATTAGCGTCAACAGGTAGGCAACCTAACGATCTGGCGTGTTTCTCCTGCGTGTCGAGCGACACATCACGTAGCCGAGGCGCCAATTATTGCTATTGATTATCGATGAAAAGAGTATGACGCGTCTTTCGCGAACATTTTTTTATTTTCTTAATTTAATTGTTATGTTTGTGTATTAAGTTTACTTAGTTTATTATTCGTCATCCTTTCATTCAAATCCAGAAATGTGACATCGCATTGCAACGAATATGACAAAACGTCACGTTTCTTTGAGCGTTGTGTCACTTTCGTTCAAACGCGACTCATCTCATTTTTGGCTCATTCACGTTCAAACGAGAGTCATACCATGCTCAAAGAAGCGTCACATTTTGTCACGCTCGTTTCAATGTGATGTCACATTCCTGGATTTCAAGTGTAGTGACATTTCTTTGTTCATTGATGAAAATAAAAAAATGTTCACGAAAGACGCGTCATACTCTTTTCATCGATAATCAACAGCAATAATTGGCGCCTCGGCCACGTGATGTGTCGCTCGACACGCAGGAGAAACACGGCAGACCGTTTGGTTGCCTATCTGTTGACGCTAATTCCGCAAATTTTGATTCCGTCCTGCTGGTCGTAATTTGGATTTCCGGACCCAAGTGTCCAATATCAAAATACTCCCCTTGGTGTCCCTCACGCCCTTCAGAACAGTGGCAGATTGGCAAAAACTCACCCTATATTTAATATGAAATTGCAGAAAAATTGTATATAATTGTATAGAGCTGACTATGATTCTACACAGTTATACATAAATAATGTATAAATTATACGTAATTATATCAGTTCAATTTTTTATTTGCAATTATGTATCACCTTTTTTCCTCGAGATTTCGAATGCTGACGCGTTATAAGTATTTTAATTCTGCTTTCAAATTTTGAAATTCGATAATGAACATCTCGCTGAACTTAAATTCTCGAGAAGAACATACAAACCTACAAATTCAAAAAATCATTCGTCGCCGATTAAATTGAGTTATATTTTTCTAACACAAGTTATTTGGAGAGGTTGTTACCTTGGGTTAAAATAGAGCGATTTGAATTGAGTTTTGAAAATAGTAGGAGGTTAGCAACAAAAATGGTTCCAAAAATTTCATACAACGTACGATAGTCGTATGACAGTTATGCAAACTTCCATTCAACAATTATAATCTGAAAGTATGAAATAAAATGTTGAGGTAATAATAAACAATTACGAATGAATCGTCTTACTGTCGAGAGAATAATAATTAATGTTTGTAATGATTGAGAAACCCCATGATTAATCATTTGATAGTTTTCTACAATTGGTGATATGTTTTGGAAGTGTCACCTACGGAAACGGATTCGCGGCAGAATTATTTCCTCCGTGTACTCCAATATTTTTAACTGGTAGAGAAAAATAGTTGTCAGGAACCCAAACATTCTAACGCACATGCAAGTACACAAATAATATGCATGTATTTTCATATTATTCACAGCGGAAACAAGAGTCCTTGGATTAGTGTTGTTTGAAATGCATGCAGCAATTGCGGAATGTGGTCGGCGTCTTGGGCCTGGAGATATGCGGGAGGCATTACTGGTGAGCAAACAAAAATTTGGATGTCCATGCTATACGAGAGAATGATTAATGATACCGCCACCTGAAATCTACACACTGCATGTTTTTTGCAGGATGCAAAACGAATTTTGGCAGAATCGTACGAACTTTTGCGGTACGAACCAGAGGTTCTTCCAGAAGGAAAAATAGCACTTCAAGCGAGGAAAAATCTCGATAATATGGAGACGATCCTAAAAGTCCTGCACCAAAACATTACAATGCCTCTATTACAATAAGATGCATCGCAACAAAATATTTAATCGTAATAATATGGAAATTACCTCGTTCTTGTTTCTTCAAATTTGCATGGAGTGGAGAGTATAAATTCTCTGTTCGGTTGTAGACCCGATGGGCATAAAGCTGATTAACGCATGACAAATTATTGCATATATTATTGGAGTGTTCATATTACCAATATAAGGAGATATTATTGTTACATGTATTTTATTCGTGTGCAATATTACATAGTACCTACTATATTATTTATAGTAAACTAGATTACATACTCGGTGAAGGCACATGTCGTCCCATATTTACAGGCTACAATCATTGATATTGAAACCTTTTTTTCAACGCCACTTTTGATAACTGCACGTCGAAGAGCGGTTTTCTCTGTACCAATATACCGATGACATTTATTAATCGTTTCGACGCACCAACGTGATTTCCGAAAGGCGTTCTAAGCCAACAATCGTACGATTTACAGCCTTTTCAGCCTAATAATTGCATGTAGTTATATTTTCTATTTCTTTCCACATAATCTAATTCATCACAAATATAATAAGCTAGAAACAACGCGCGTCGCCTGGCTTGTTTACATCGTTGCTCATGAAGCATTGAGCAATTTACTGTTATGCACATTTCCAGCAATAAATTATATATGTATATATACATACACACACACATATATATATATATATATATATATATATATATATATATATATATATATATATATATATATATATATTACAATATAAACCGCTCCTCTGAATGTAATATATTGATAAAAAAACGGTCACTGGGAGCCAATAAATTTATTCTTTGAGTTTCACTTTCATAGATTTAAAGTTATAATGTTATTAGTTAGAGTCGGAGTCCAACGGACTTCTTCTCTTACTGGCTTTTGTTTATGGAAAGGTGGAGGAGGGGGAAGTCAACCAAAACCTCCTCGCACTTCTCCCTTTCGCAATTTTGACAATTAATTTATTTAAGGCCGAAAGTGGTTTCAAAATTTAAAAAGATTCTAATCAACTAAAAGACTACGCTACGTTAAGTGAAACTAAAAGAATCTTGGAGAATCTTGGAGAAGAATCTTTTAGTTTCACTTAACGTAGCGTAGTCTTTTAGTTGATTAGAATCTTTTTAAATTTTGAAACCACTTTCGGCCTTAAATAAATTAATTGTCAAAATTGCGAAAGGGAGAAGTGCGAGGAGGTTTTGGTTGACTTCCCCCTCCTCGACCTTTCCATAAACAAAAGCCAGTAAGAGAAGAAGTCCGTTGGACTCCGACTCTAACTAATAACATTATAACTTTAAATCTCCTATGAAAGTGAAACTCAAAGAATAAATTTATTGGCTCCTAGTGACAGTTTTTTATCAATATATATATATATATATATATATATATATATATATATATATATATATATATATATATATATATACATATATACACTGTTTCAAAAAACTCGACTACGTTTTTTTCTTAATCGTATTGAAAATATTTTTGGGAATGATTAAAAAGAGATACTGTGAAAGTTACAGCTTTCGAATTAAGAGGTGCCACATCGCAAATTTCAATTTCCCATTTGATTAACATGGCGCAAACTTTCTTTTATACTTTGGAATTTTTCAAATAATCAACGAATTGTCATATTTATAAGACTGTTAGATATTCTTCTGGGGAATGGAACGTTCTACAAAAGAGGCTTCAACAATTTTTCCATAAACCTACTCCTTAAGCCTTAAGATTTAACATGAATCCATCCATTTGAGCTGGAATAACTGTAGAAGTAGTAGGTGTATCGACAAATTATTACAGACATTTTTTTTAGTACGTTCAATTCTCGATGAAAACACGTCATGGTCCAATAAATATGACAATCCGTTGACGAGTTAAGAAATGCCCATGTGTAAAAAAAGTTTCTCCCCGTTAATCAAATGCGAAATTGAAATTTGCGATGCGGCAATATTTTCAAATCATTTGAGACAAAAAACGGTCGATTTTTTGAAACAGCTTAATATAAATGGAGCATTCCACGCCAAGTCGACCACTTTTTAATGCGACCCCTTTTGATTTGACTGACATTTTTCATGTCGTTATGCCCGACTAAAAAAGTCTTTGTGATTGTTTTCAATTTTTTTAATCCAACCAACAAAAATCATTATTTTTTTTGGTTAAAATAGTTAGTTTTTTTAAAAACCGATCAAATAAAACGTTTTTTGTCATTGTTTGTTTTTGAATGATCTCTATAGAAAAAAATACAACAATAATATTAAATCAGAACTTCCATGAAATTTTTCAGTTATTTATAAAAAATCAGCAATTTTTTAAAGTACGCCATTTCAATTTTTTTCTTCGTTTCTCAAAAAAACTTCGATTTATTCGGAAATTAATGCCACCAAAACCACAGTGTGCCGACGTTGCCTTTTATAATCTTACTTTTTTTATAATAAAGTAAACTTAAATAAATATGGCTATGATCTTTTCCACTCTATTCATAAGTTCTTGCGTCATAATATTCATTATAAAAACAAAGTTAGATTACTGAAAAATAAAGAAAATCTCCTTGATATCAAAAATAAAATAGAAAACAACGTCGACCTACTGTGGTTTTGGTGGCATTAATTAGCCGAATAAATCGAAGTTTTCTTCGAGAAAAGCCGAGAAAGAAAATTAAAAATGACAACTTTTGAAAAATCGATGATGTCTTTCTAAAAAACTGAAAAGTTTCATAAGAGGATCTGATTTAATATTTTTGTTGTGTTTTCTTCTATAAAGCTCAGTCAAAAACGAACAATTTAAAAAAAAGTGTCTCATTTGATCAATTTTCAAAAACATAATGACTGTTTGAAGAAAAAAATACCGTTTTTTCTGGTTGGGCAGAAAAATTCGAAAAAATTCACAAAAACGTTTGTAGTCGGGCATAACAGCATAACATTTTTTCAATCAAATAAAAAGGGGTCGCGTGCAAAAGTGATCGATTCGGGGTGGAATGTCCCATTTATATATATTAATTCTTCTTACCCTCCCAAATCTTTGTGTTTGATGAGAAAAAACTCCTTACCAGTAAGGGGCGTTGTAGCTTGACTCTAAGAGATCGCTATTTTTATTTTAGTTCCCTATTCATTTAACATGGGAATTTGTGTTTTCTTATTTAAATTGAAATGATTACGTGTAGTTTCAGTTGAATGAAAAAAAAAACCAAGCCCACGTTAAATAAACAGGAAACTAAAATAAAAGTAGCAACCTCTTAGAGATGAGTTACAGGTCCCTCCCTGCTTGGCTGAGATTTTTGATTATCAAACACAAACATTCGGGAGGGTAGGAACAAAGGAGAAAAGATCGACAATTTTTTCTTGAACCACCCTAATATCGAGCCAATATCAACGATTTCCATCTCATCCCATGCAATCTGTATTTGCGGTCAAAACCAAAAATGTTTCAAACGCGACGTAAGATTACGTCGTCGATGAAGGAAAAGTTTGGTGCGCGGGTTAATTGGCGTAAACATATGGAAACGAGCAAACTGCATACTTTGGTCCGATCACTAACCGATTTCTTGTAAAGTTTCGTCTGCGGTGTGAATAACAATTTTCCAAAGAAAGTAAATATCTGTTTATTAAATTTCCACAATATGCTGTTAATCATTATACTGTTAATTTTATCGTTATTTATATTTACAATTATCTACTGTAAGATTCTAAGGTCTGAACTGTTTTTATGCTTATGTTCAAGTGTTTTGCGGATTTATGTAGGTATGTTTGATCGCAAAAGTGACATAAGTAACATCAGAACGACTAACATGAATTACATAATAATCGAAACTAGAACAGTCCGCAAAGTATTTGTAAGTATTTCATAAGATCGATATCCCATTGTTAATAACATGACGAAATATACTTAAAATACCCATATGAATTTTTGGAGCGACAAATACCGCTGTTTTCGTGCCGAAACATTGGAAAACGTAACTTGTAACATTAACTACACAGCTTTAAAATACATTTCTTATCTTACATTAGATATTTTTATGTTAATGGAGTTGTCAAACTGGCAATTTTAAACAATAGTATATCGCGTGACTAGGGGAGAAATAACGCGATTTGGGACGAGGGCGAAGTTGTCTGCCCGAGCGAAGCGAGGGCTGGCATCACCCGAGCTCTGAAATCGCGTTTCAACCCGCGTCACACACTATATTTTTCATATAATCCGCATTGAAAGTGCGAGTTTTATTGCCTGGAGTCGATCGTAACTAGATAAATTTATCTGTCAGTTTTGTCGATGGTTAAATGCCAATTATAAAGATTATGAAATAAACAAACGATACTTTGACAGGATCGAAAACAGGGCTGCAACTTCATTTAGCGAGCAGAAGAGTGTCGTTTCGCTCACCCCGCGAGTTTGCGACTATGTGCGACAAAACGCCATCCTTTGCCATGAATATAAAACAAAATAAGGAAATAAAATTCCCTACCTGCTTACCCATTACCATTTTTTCGATAAATGTGGTAGTATAACTCTGCAAATATCAATCCTAATGTAAAAATTATGACCATCACCAAACTCGTGGGAAATTAAATTTCCAATAACTTTGGATTCCATCATTTTCGCTCTAAAGTTGTAAATTAGCGAGTTATTTCTGAAAAACAAGAACATTCACCTTTGAATCAAGATGGCGGCGAACGGAATGCCGGAATTTTCCCGAAAATCGAGATTTACACTTTAAACCGACTCCTCCGAAGTTTAAACAACAAAAAAAATCGCTGCCACTAATTGTTTCCAGGTTGAGCTATTTTTATGTCTATCTCGACTGAACTAAGTTGACCATTTTCAGGCGGCTCAACAGGCACTTTCATTGCGGGTTGGATAAAAGCAGTATATATTGTTGGAAACGTTGTATCACTGTGTGAAGATTACAGAATCCTACGACCGGGTTCTCGATTGAGATCTGCATGTTTTAAGGTTCGGTAAAATCAAAAACTGTCGAGTTTGACGACTGCATCACGAGTTTGTAAATGAAAAATATGTTGTTTTTTTGTGGTTTTGTATTTCTCAATCCACATTTAACTTTTAACCTTGTATAAACTAGAAAAATTGAACGAAGTAAAATCCTGCTTTATCAATGATCAGCAGTATAGTGCATGAATTTGAGTAAAATAGGTGAAATTAATTGAGGTTTTTTTTTCTTCTGCTAAGTTTGAGTAACGGTCGAGATAACCAGAGAAAACGAGATAATACACACCCAATTCATACGTTACGATGTCTTTGTACATTTTTGTTCGATCCGTTTCCTTTCTGTTGAGCTAGACACCCAATATTTTCAATGGTACGATGAGCGGTTGAGTGAATTCATTCCATAACATCACCGATTCAACACACTATTTTATTGTAATCTATGGGATTTAGTCGCATAATACTATAATTACATCATTTTTCGTGTGCTGCATAGGGTTCGGGACGGGTACTATTTAATATAAACAATATGGTGCCGTCCAGATTGTCTCGGTTTAGTTCATTTCGTTCAAATTTCACTCTACATTGTATTCGTGATATTTTCATGTTACCGGTAATGCAAAATACTACGAATAGACGTGGTACGAAACGCTATGTCTATATTATTCCATGGTTCGCTATGACAGTACCTTCATTATCTAAGTAATTAACATCATAGATGTATTCCTATACTGAGATGCATAAAAATATTCTACACCGCGATTCAACTATATGATCACTAATAATGATAGCACCACTCACTTTGGATGCGTACTAATTTACACTGTACTTGATTCCCTCCTATTCTACATTATTTTTGTCCTGTTTTACGATTTCATCCCGCGTGTGGTATTTCATTTCAAATATTTAATCGACAGAAGTAGCAAATAGAGGTAAATCTGTGCTGGTTTGCTCGTTTTAACGATCTACCGGATATGCCGAACTTCTGCATCAGAAAATGACTCGATACAATTTTTCAAGTCCTCCGAAGCTCTGACAAAAATTGAGAGGTCGCACGTCGCAGTAGCGAAGTATCCCTGGGAAAACGTGATTGTAGGTTGAAGTAGAGGCCTTGTATTATTCCCTATTAGAAGATATTTACAGTACTGGTGTCGGCTCTGGCGCGAGTCCTATGTTCTGCTGAACCAAGGCCTCGAGGATCACAGATGTAAAGTCCACAGGGAGGAACGCTACATCTAATCTTGCGAGATAAGCAACGAACTGGACGGTAGGAATAAATTTTTGTCACATTCTGGCGGATAGCCGTGAGTGAGCGATAGGCTCTTTGCACTCTCTACATTCTATTTTTATCAGACAAAAATAGTAGCCTTGAGTCGTTAGTATTTTGCATCACGTAGACCACCGTGATGAAAATCCTGTTGAAGATCCTATTTCATTTTGTAATTCTCGTTTGACAGATTCAAGTTTGTAGTTAAAAACACGTGCTCCCTTTTCATTGACGAGAAACCGTAGTTTATACGTAAATAGTTAAAGAAATCATACATCAAATTAACACATTACAAAAATACCAACGAGCTTTAGAGCTATTTTAGAGTAGTTGTCACGGACTAGTAAGAACTGCTAACGCACCCCCTAAGTTCAGAACTCACGAAGGCCATTGTATTGTACCCCGATAACATGATATTATTTTCTCAATTGTCACGTCTATTATACATTTTTTTTTACTTGTTTTTTAACAATTATTTTCAAATTTTCATTAAAACGTAGATTCGCGTGCTAAGCGTATGGGCATGAAGTTGGCATGGTTCTGATAACAAGTAGCTGAGACTCTGTGCTATGAATAGAGTTTTCTGAATCCAGCTCCGTCTTGGCCGAGCTTCAATTCCTCGTACGGTGTGCTCGACTCATGCTGCGCCATTGAACTAGTTTGGCCGGAAGGTACGCTTAAGGTTTCCTGTTTCCACCCGGTACCGCCAGATGTGACCTGATTAGAAACATTAAATAACGAAATTGATTTTGCCATAGTATTTCGAACACCTACAAAGTCTCCGATACCCAACGTTAAGAATTGGTCAAATTCATATTCAAGAAAAACAAATGAGAATTGATCGTAAGATAGGAAAAAAACTACGAGGAAAGAAAGTTTTAACCGACCGAAGTAGAGATGCCGTTGCCCTGAGACTGGTCTTGAATGTGATCCATGTTCACTTCTCTGAGATAACTCGGATTCTCAAATGCTACCCCTCCCTGTCCTTTGGCATTGAGTCGTTTCGTTCTCACGAACCATACTCCAGTCACAACTATACAAGCAACGAACACAACTGCCAATATAATTCCAATGATTGTCCCGACATGCGATCCAGAATCTGTCGAAGAAATTCGCAATGGTTACGTGCTCGTCGCTCTCCGGGTAATGATGCTTATGATTTATAATTTCAACACTTCACCTCCAAGAGCGGATGTGATATATTTGTCGCCAGTGATAAATTCTACCGGTTCGGTGAGAGCACTGGTGCCCAAATGATTACCAGCTTTTACAACGCATTCGTACGTAGCCCCTTCTTTCAAGCCGGTAATTATTAGATTGGTGGTCTTTGTATCGTTCTTCGTCGTGTTACGAGAATCTTTGAGACGCCAGAATACCCTGCAATGGAATATAGAATAGAACGTCATTACTGTTATTCTATATCGGAGGGTATGCTTGAGTAATGCTTTTGCGTTCGATACTCACCTGTATACCTCAACGGTATGTGGATTTTTGACTGGTGGTGACCAATGCACGTTCACGGAACGAGTATCGAGGACATCAACGCTGACCGTCTGAGGTGGACCAGGCAAACGATCCCGACCTTCATGGAAGCAGCTCATTATTGGTTTGGTATAAGAGAGCACGCAGAATTTATTATTGAGAAGCGGTTCTCCGCGACACCAATCCAAGCATCTGCGAGGGACGCCCCACTGAGCGCAACAAGACCTGTGATCAGATCCATCTAGAAAAAGGAACACTCAGTTCTGCTGATGCGAGTAGACAATGACCAAGGTGGTAGCGTTCGCGCGATTTACCTGCAGCACACTTCATAAGCTTGTCGAAGTCATTGATACATTGCGGTTTGTCGATAACTGCATCGATATCCAGATAGAAAGTGCACGCTTCCATACAAGCGTTGGTAACATTTTGTTCGATGCAGCATTGAGTCACGTTGTTGGTAGCAGCTACGTTCCTGATTCGTACGCTCACCGGTCTCGTTCCACTGCCGAATGCATTTTCCGCGTGACAGAAGTAATCACCCTCGTCCGAGTCAGAAATTTTGTTGATAGTCAGTCGCATCATATATTCCGTTTCCGACTAAATCACGAGAGGAAAACTTGTTACATTTTCACAAGCGAGAATATATGCTGTTATTCGTATAATCGACATCTCTGCTCACATCTTTGCTCGGCTGAACCTCGATGTTATACTTTCCACCTTGAATGACTGGGATCCGACCATTCTGATCCCTCCAGAAGAACATTTTTGGTTCAGGAAATGCTTCAACTTTGCATTCTAGTACTACGGAGTCACCAAGTGCTGCGACTGTTATCACAGAAGCTGTCACATGTGGGATGTCTACAGCAAATGTGAAAAACAAGGTGGTTACAAGTTTTATGCGTTGTAGTATAAAAAACGAGTTGTGGGATTGCAAAATACGTACGACTAATGGATATTTTCCTGCTAGCTTGCATAGGAGTTCCATAACCATTGTCGGCGTAGCAACTGATCTGATCCATATCGCGAGTAACGTTGTGTACAACGGTAACCATATGCCGAGTTGTCTCCTGTCGTACCAATCTTCCACTTATGTACAAACTTATCATTGGCATAGGTGTGCCCATGGCGATGCATAGTATAGTCATGCTACTACCCTCGACTACAAGATTTATAGGATGAACGGTGGGTGGCTGTAGCATAAAATATAAAAGTTTGCAGTCAAAAAATGATCATTATTGTAATCGTGGAACGAAACTTATATCAAATTTGGTAGCTCTACATACGTCATGAAATGTTTCTATAAATATATAATAAATATATAATGAAATTCATCGAAGGAAGAAACTACCCCGGTAGGTGGTAGAAATGTCTTTAAAACAAATGTCTTTAGAAAAATGTTGTTGAATAAGGTCGGCATGTACGAGTGAATGAATATCCATCTCTCACTTCAATTCAATTATTCATATCACAGAGTTTTGAACAATGCAGCAAGTCGGGGACTAGGGAATGAGTGGCTGCGTCCAACCAATACAATACTGAAAGTACAAGATCCCAATCTTTATCCGACATTCTTCGTACTTTATCCTAATTATATTTCTATATTTGTATTTTTGTTACAATAAAGTGCACAGAAAAACGAAATTTCGGGGAATTGACACCCCATAACCTGGCAACGCTATTTTTGAGAAAAAAAAAATTTATTACATTTTTTTTCTCCAGTTACGGTCTTTTGTTTATTTATACGTTTAGTATCAATCGTAAGCAAAAAACATGTATAAAATGCCGCAGCCCGGTTGATTACGTCCTTCGTGGTAATAACACCGGTATAAGTACCAGGTGTAAACAGGTAATGTGATATTAATGATTCGCTTTTATTCATTTTCGTAATTAATTAATTATGGAAATGTAGATAATGTCCTAGCGGATACAATGGTATGCGCTTGACTTGTCAAATTGTGGCAAGTCTAAGGGTTAACACGATTAAAAATGTCGATAATTTATTGTTTTTATATAGTGTTTGGTGTCACGTTCTGAGCGAAAAATAATTCAATCAAATCGGTTTTTAAAAATTAAAAATAGCCTTGCCAGGATACGGCTATTCTTCCCCCCCTCTCCTTAGGTTTTATTTATCTATACGTTTTATTGTGAGAAAAGTATATTTAATCAGGAGATAGGACGAGGGGCGTCGGATAAAGGTCGAGATCTTAGAAGAAAAATACAATAGGGGATTTTACTCGAGAAAACAGATTATATATAATGATATTAAAAAAATTGGCCCAATATAATTTGTAAACTATTATACATAATTTATACATTATTTAGATATAATTTATATTCTATTATATATAATAAAATATCTATAGATAGTTATATAGAATTCTATACAAAATTTCTGAAAAAATCTGTATAATTATATATGAATTACATACACTGAAAAAAAATGTTTCAATCCCAAGAAAATTGAATATCTTGGATTTTATCAAATGATTCTCATTTGGAGAAAAGTATGATATAAGAATAAAAAAGTGAAACTCTAATCGTAAGCAGCTCAAATGTTTGAATATTATCTTGAGTCTAAACATCTAAGTTATTCGCCCTGAGAAAAGGAAACTGTCGTACCGTCAAACTATTCGAACAGCCACTACCGAGCGTCAACGAAGTGAAATATCTCAGAATGCACCTGGATCGGAGATTAACGTGGACAAAGCATATCAAAACCAGAAGGAAAGAGCTGAATCTCAAACTAATAATTACTTTATTAGAACAAAAAAAGTTCATCGTACCGATATTACCTACTTTATTGTGCTTAAGAGATATGCGTGCGATAGCCGAGAGTCAGAATCAGTAAAATTTGTAGTTACATATATGTCTAGATATATCTAGGAGGTAAAAGAAATGTAAAATTTGATACTCGAGTGAAAAGTTGCAAAATATTTTTTTTTCGATTTTTTATTGTAAAATAAGTCGTTTTTCATCAAGAAAATATTTGCTCAAATGAAATAAACATTTTTTCGGACCAAGACTTGATTCTCCTAAGAGAAGTTAATTTCGAAAAGTTTCTTCTTCACACAAATAAAGATTTGCTCAAACGAAGAGAATATTTTCTCCGCGCAAGATATTCTTTTTTCTCAGGGCAATAAAATACTCTTTTCGCCATTGCGAGCGTAAAGTACGATTTTACGCCGGGATTTGCAGGCGTGAGGTTGCATTTCACGCCCTCAATCTTGAAAATTGACGAGAAGTTGAAAGTTAGAAGTATACGATAATATTTGCGAGTGCGAACAGAGCGCACACAGTCGTGCGTATCCGCGTCCTCTGTAGGAACCCGTACATTCGGAAAGGCATGCGATCACGACATAGTTCAGTAGAGCTTTGAAGTTCACGATGTGTTTGAATATGAAATAAGACTCCAATATGGCCAGTACCAGGGATAATAACGAGATTCCTCCCGAGTTGATCGCCGAAGCCAATGCAGCGATGGAGGAATTAATTCCTAAAGTGTCTAGATCTTTGTACCTCAAAGCCTATGAAGATCTCACAAACTGGATGGCTGATAAAAAAACTAATAACTGTTGTAAAGTTGTGCTATTGGCATATTTTCGGCACCTTTCTACAAACCTAGTGCCTAATTCTTTACGGTCAAAGTTCTCAATTCTGAAAGCTATACTGAGGACTGGAAGAAGAATAGATATTTCAGAATTCTGTCATCTAATAGCATTCCTAAAGAACAAGAATGTTGGTTACAAAGCGAAAGAGTCTACAGTTTTCCAGTCAGATGAAATTAATTTTTTTTTAAATGAAGCTCCTGATTCAGAATTTTTCGTCAATAAGGTATGTAATCCAATATATTATAATTTTGTATCATTATTCATTCGGACTACTTACGCGACACGACTTTTGTTGTGTTTACAGGCAGCTATCATTCTTGGAATTACGGGTGGCTGCCGGCGTTTCGAGTTAACTGAACTCACTATCAATAACATGAGGCGCGAAGGCACAATTTACATTATCGAATTACCGAACTCCAAAGACTCGCACTACTAGAAACTTCGCTGTCAACACAGAATACAGTGAGAAAATTACTAAATACATGATCCTCAGCCACCAAATACGGAAACGGATCGATTTTTCCTCACGTATAAAAAGGGAAAATCTATATTGGAATATTGAGTTTCTATTTCTCAGATTGCTCTGGTTTCGCGACTAAGGGTACAAAAACCAATCGACGTGCCAAGTGACGAAGGGCAACGTAAACATAAGCGGTCACCATATACGGAGAACGAATACGGAGTTCTTTACGATTAGATGACGATATTCTTAAGGGTCGATGCGACTGGAGTCTAGTCTCCTCGAGATCTTTGAACAGTTTAGACGGTCCTTCCTTGAGCTTTACATAAGCAATCATTTCGCAAAGATAAATCCACTGCGTTTTTATATTATTTATCTCCTCATTTCCAAGAATGTACGAAACAACTCATTGGTAAAAATACGATAGGGAAAATTCCCGAAACAATTGCTAAACGGTTAAGCCTGCCCAATCTAGCCCAAAGTATACGTTCCGCAGCGACAATGCTCGCAGATTCCGGTGTTGGCAGAACAAACTTGAAGAAACAACAACCACGAGGAAATCAACGAATGTCGCAGAGGGCTATATAGATACATCTATGGCAATAAAGAGGAAAATGGCAAACCACGATGCTGAAACTATTGAAAATTCCGTTGCTGTTAATGATGTTGAACGTTCTGCAAAAAAGTTGAAAACTGACGTAATTACAAGTAGCAAATACAAAACGAATAATGACGCAACAAAGACGATCATGTTACATGTAACTATATAATGATTTGAGAATTGTTAAATTCCTAAAATTCGTGAATTCTCTATTGTGAGATCGATCGTTATTGTCCGATCACTATTTGCAATCAATACGTTGAAAAATAAGAAATTAAATGATTATTGTTTCTCAACTGGAAAGTGGTGAATTGAATTAGTAATTTTTTTTTATGTTCAAGATGTTTATTACGTATTCATAAAAATTTCAAGTATTTATTTGATATGAATTTTGATAGAGTACTAACTTTTTCACGTGTAAAATGAAGATTTTGTTTTTATTACGTCCGAATCTATATTCTCTGGGTCGGGGGGCTCCGTCCCCCCCACTCCCCGGCGGGGGCTTCGCCTCTTGCAACCCCGCCAAGGCCGGCGGCCCTGGACCCGCTCCTCTTCCCTGACCTCGCTCCTCGCCGCTGAACCGACGCTTACCCCGTCATTCTTTTTTTCCCCCTCTTCCTACTTTACACCCAAATGACGAAAAATCTTTTTCGCACCTTGGGCGTACAATTTTCGCCCTTGGTGTGATTGCACGACGCTCGGGCCGGTTTCGCCGACCCTCACGCGCTGGACTCGCACCGCGGGCGAAACATCGAACCTTACGCTCATGATACGAAAATAACTAACCCAGCACTATACAGGTGCGCTATGCACTTGGGCCAGGTCAACTTTACTTGGGATTATCACATTTTTTTTTTTCAATGTATAAATCATGCATACATTATATATAATTATATATAATTATATATACATTTTTTTTCTCGGGTGGTCATTGCTATTCGGTACACGGAGAATGTGCAAGACTCGCATTTGTTGCTCAGCGCGCGTAACCGAAGGAAGTAAGTGATTAGCGATTTCCACACGTATAAATAAGAGTGTTACGCCAATGATGATGATGATAGAGCGAGCGATGATAAATTGAACAATAAGCGTTACCTCGACGAATGCTGGATATGCAGGGTCTGTCCACGCGATGAGGGTCTCACTAGGCTGACTGGGACCGTTTTTACCACGAGCGATCACGTAAACTACGTGTTGCGTGTTAGGGCTCAAATGTTGTATCATATGCGACGTTATGGACGTTTCGACGTGCTGGAATTGTTGGTCAGCGGTACTTTTGTACGATAATTCGTACGTTATATTTTCCGTCGGATGTGCGAATTCGGGTGGCTGCCACGAAATCGTTACCCAAATTGCGCTGTGTGCCGAAACGGTGAGCGAATGTGGGGGAGATGTAACCGCATGAATCCCCTTTTCGTCAATTTCTGCAATCATCAATGAATTATTGAAATGTTCGCGAATGATCGTTAAAAGCTGATTAGGGAATTACGTTAACCGACCGATATTCGTAGTGTTGATTATTAAAATTGACGTTGGCAGAGAAGTTCCGTGGTCGTTGCTAGATACGACGAAAATGTGATACAATTTTTGACTTTCCAGCCCCGTGATCGTTGCTGTCGTTTCCGTAACGTTTAGATGCTGAAACGATATCGACTCGGGTCAGGCATCGAATTGCATCGAAATCGGAATCGGAGGAAAAGAAATATGCCAACTTACGTGATCGAGTTTGGTCACGGTCTCGTGCATCGATGTATTGTCCACTTTTTGATAGTACACGATATATTCAGTTACATTCGAGCCATCGTTTGGTGGTTCCCAGTCCAGGTGTATCGAATCGTTAGTAATCTCGGTAGCATGAAGTTCCGAAATTGGACCAGGTAACAATCCAGAACCTACGGTCATATATAAGTTTATAAACAGACCTAACGTCTAGTTTTCAATCTTAAATGCCTGTTAACAATGAGAAAGTATAATAATTAATTGAAAGTAATTTCAAAAAATAATACATAGTGACAAAAATTGATATTCGTAATGATTAATAGAGAAAACAATATTTTTCAAACGATGAAAAATTGAAAATAAAAAATAGTTGTTATAAAAATCCCGCGATCAGACCAGGCTAAAAAGTTGTCAAATGGGTAGTAGTTTATGATACGGAAATTTCCCAAACAAATCAAAATATGCACTCGCTTTAAAAAAAAAGGTTCATAGTTTGAAACTTAGAAATCACGTATACAAATATTTCGCAAAAATGTCGTA
>OZ018311.1:16300496-16326225 GCA_963969455.1 Arge pagana | reverse complement strand
TAGCGGAGAAAAAAATATCGTTGTCACTGACCTTCTTCTAGGCACTGGACGATGTTCCCAATGAATGGAATGCAACTCGTCGCGGTGCTGAGAAGACTATCAACGATCACACCACTGCAAAGCGTTATACATCCAGAAGGTACACCCCGACGAACGCAACATTCGTTATGATTTCTTCCTGCCGCTGCACATTTGAGCAATGTATGTATGTCGAAACTGCAGACGGGAGCCAAAGTTCGGATGTCAGACATAGAGGCATCGTAAGAGCAGAGCGGCATACAAATTCCTTTGAGTCCTGCCTCCACGCAGCACGATGTGATGTTGTAATACGACGCCTCTTCTTCTTCTTCAACCAATATCTGCGTGTACCAGAGAGATCAGCGAATGTTAACAAAATCGCGTCACAATTCGAAGCTTGGGTGATTCCTGATCAAACTGACCTTGCTTTGGGTTCGGAATACTATCCTGAATGATGGTTCTCCAAAACCGTGCAGATTTCGTGCGCTGACGAACACTTCGTAATCCGTGTTACTCGTCAAATTCGACAGTATGAATGGGGAATGTACAGAAAAATGTTCCTTGTAGTCTGCTTCTAACTCGTCATCGATCAACTCTCTGTACATAACTTTATAGTCCACAACGGTATCGCCGAGTGTTTTTGGTGCTGACCAACTGATAATGGCAAAGTCAGTGTCTATGTTTGATATTTGCAGGGCTGTTGGGGCTGACGGAAGGACTCCGTATCCTTCCAGCAAGCAGCTTTTGTATTCCGTCATGTAATTCAGACACCTGAATAATGACGAAAGCTTCGTTATTAATTCGAGGAGTGAGTGCGACGAATTGGTGTGAAAAATATCGGGTCATCTCTGTGGTTAGCGTATAGTAAAGTGGGTCGATTATCCGCTACTTTCAAATTTATTTGGTACTAGCAAAAATATTAACCTTCAAGGTAAATAAAAATTGTGTGCACGGGGACAAATTTTCCGATTAACATCTTACGCTCGGCAATTGAAATCAAAAATTAAAAGTCACAAAATAATTCTTCTCATTAGATTGTTTGTAATAAAATGTGATCCTCTACGTATGATGTCCCTATCAATTATAACGTAAGTTTTGTAGTTTCAAAGATTATCGCAATTTCATACGAAAATTGTTTGTTTTTTGGTAATATTCACTCGTTTTGCGAGTCGACAATATTGCGAGAAAAATCACCATTTTTGTATAGAATTGCGATTATGTTTGGAACTACAAAACTTACGTTATAATTGATAGGGACATCATACGTAGAGGATCATATTTTATTACAAACAATCTAATGAGAATAATTATTTTGTCACTTTCAATTTTTGATTTCAATTCGCGAGCCTAAGATTTTGACCGAAAAATTTGACACTGTGCGCACGGATTTTATTTACATCGAAGACTAATATTTCTGCTATTACCAAATAAATTTCGAAAAAAGCGGAGATTCGACCCATTCTAGCGTATATGACTTATTACGTATTCCATTGGACTCACACGAAGTAATTGAAATCGAAGACTGTTACATTGCCAGCGCAGAGTTGTTGGCAGGTTTCAGGTAAACCGCGAGATTTGCAGCACGGTGTATGATCGATGCCGTTGGTGAGACAACGAAAAGTGTCGGGAGCCCACGGTGCGCAAATCATCAAGTCAGGAATTTGAATCGCGTACTTCATAGACGGATCGCAAAGTCGCGTGACGCACCTGCGAGAAAACGAAGCAAAATTTGTAACAAGAGTATATCTTTATTGGGGAAATTGGATGATCGGAGTTGATAAAGAATTAGAAGAGAACAGTGTCTTGGCATTTTCTGCACTCGGTCTATGTTGGTGTAGAATGCATGCGAATTATCTAGGTGTTAGGGGACGGTTTTCCTTCGCGACTCGTTTATTAGGAAAAGCCCTCTAAGAGGAGAATTTCATTTCGAAAACGTTTGCTCAACTCGAGGAATATTGCGTGCGCCTTCAGCCCTTCGACCCTCGGGCGACCGCCGCGAAATGGACCCAAGCAAAATGACAAAATCTCGAAATAGTTGGAGGAGAATGGAGGTCGTATATATCTATATATAAATATATATGGATACCAACTCAGGATCAGTGACTTCTCGGCTACGGCAGCACGCTTCGATATCTGGGAGCTTTGGTGCTTTAGCGACGGCGGTAGGTTTCATGCGTCCTGGAGTAAACGTGAGTGTTCTCAGAGAGTAGCTCGGCAAGCTACTTCCGTGAATATTCAAGGTCACCACATAGATTTCATACATTGTAAACGGCTTGAGGTCGGAAATTATCGTGGATCGTTGGCTGTCGGGGACCTTGATTAGGATCGTGGCGTTTCCTACAAATTCGGAGAAACAAATCATTTTGGTGACAATATCGTGGACGTACAATAACGAGTAGGCTGTTGTCTCGATTATAATCGTGGCCTCGTCGTTACTCGCGTTTCAGAAATGTGAATAGCTTTCGTCGAGTTCGACGCTCTTCGTCGTTTACTTGTTCGTTATCAAGCGCTCGGAACATCGCAAGCCGTTGGGAACTGAACGAATACCCGTATACGGGGCGATCACGAGAGGCATCGGAATTCCGGTAACATTAACGTTAAGTGATTTAGTTTTTTTTTGTCGGCGCTGAAGTAAAAAATGATATATTCTGGATCGTAATTCGTGGACAGTGATTCTGAAGATATCAATTATGCAAGAAGTGTTACGAATCTTTTCACCCTGG
The DNA here is from genome assembly GCA_963969455.1 of Arge pagana. Taxonomy (NCBI): domain Eukaryota; kingdom Metazoa; phylum Arthropoda; class Insecta; order Hymenoptera; family Argidae; genus Arge; species Arge pagana. Next base: position 16,323,484 of record OZ018311.1, on the reverse strand, counting down.
TTTATCGAGTAGATTGCTACGGAAAAGTTAGTAAAATTACGCAAACAGGAAGTCGCTTCAAAGGGTTACATGGGTTTGGAAATTTCGAAAAATCAATTTTTCAAAACTTATTTCTCTAATAGTAAATACAATATAGAATATAAAGTATGCGTATTGAATATTCTCCCAAATTTTCGCGTCAATCGGATTATAATTCTAGGAGGGAGGGCCTTTGGGAATTCCCAGGGTTACTCAGCGGTTATACGATGTGGCTACGTTGATTGGATATTATGCTGGAAAAGTTTGGAATGTATTTGTAAAAAGTTCGTATTGTTGATTACGTGAGACTTGGAAGAAACAACTAGAATCGGCGGTGCTTGAAAAGTGGCAGGAGGAGCATTTGGAGAAAAAAAACGCACGGGATGCCAATTGCCAAGAACTAGCTGGTAATATGGAAGTCTGAGGAAACCAGGTCCCACCGGCTGAATTTTCAACATTTTTTAATGAAATTTTCTCTGGAAATATTGTCGAAATGTCACTCTTCCATGTACCGAACATTTTGAATAAAATAATTTATTTATGATGGGAAGAAAAAAGTGTTGAAACCCATGTAACGCCTTAAGTTTCATTCGGCTTGATTGATCGCGGCATGATTGTTTCGCGTTGATATCAAGAGGAGCTCACTGCTTGGTGGGTATCCAGTAGAATCAGGATCGCTGGGATGCTCGTGGAAGTGTCGTAGTGCGGTAACGTTGATCATGTACTGCGTGACGGTGTTTCGGCCCTCGTTTGGTGGTTTCCATCTGACGCGAAGTGACTTGTCTGTGAGCGGTTCGACCACCAAGCCCGTTGGTGGTCCTGGCAACAGCTCTGCGTGCGAGAAAGAGATCGTAAGAGTTGTGAAAAATGTGCGAGGCTTGACGAGCCAGAGTTCATGCTCGTAGCATTGTTTGGGATTCAACTGACCAATCCCTTCGGTGATACAGGCTAAAGTCTTTTCCGTGTAGGCCGAGCAGGAGAAATGTGTCTTGACGTTGTCCGTGATGACAGTGTAATCGCCACGGCAGACATCTTGACAAATGTCTGGCACTCTTTCTTGGACGCAGCAGGGTACGTGATTCCGACCGTCTAGATTCGGAAAAGTAAGTCAGATACATATCAGATTTGAGAAGCAGCCTTACTTTAGGGATGGAGACAGAAATCTAGCGAGGGAAAGAGAGGGAAGGAGGGAGAACCACCGAGAGAACGCACAATGGGAAAAATGGAAAACAATTCTAGCCATGCGTCAATTTTGCTCGTATATCCATGCATTTTGTTAAGCAGTTCAAATTGTCATAAATTTTGAACGGAGGTGCGAAATTTTGTGGTGGTTTTTTTCTGCGCAATTTCCGAATGTTTTTTTCTTCTAATTTTTAATCATTTCTGCATTACAAAGTTGTGGGATTCGTTAAAGATTGCAATAATAGAATTATTACGATTTATAACTGGATCTGATGAAACAAAACAATAATGAGTTGTATCCTCATCAGTCTTTTTTACTTGTTAGATTTCATGGTTTAGATAGATCGAGGTTAATGTCATCTATCTGGTAAAAAAAATCCTTAACAAATCTATTGATTTCCATACCTCCGGTTCAAAATTTACGATATTTTGAGGCATTAGTTCACTTTAGACGCTTCAGAAAAGGCTATTCTTACGAATGTTTGAATTCGTTAAAAAATGGTAAAACAAATTTTTATCCTTTTTTCTCAATATTTATTTGGAAAAAACGCACAAGCATAAAGATCAAATGTTAGCAGATAAGGTCTGACTGTGGGTTCAACCCGAACACACTTATATTTTATCTATGTAATAATATTCGATTTTCATGTTTCGAATGATTCGTAGCAAAGAACTCGATAACTTAATTCACCTGCGTACTTTGTGGAGAGTTGCCTCGGTCTACTTTCTCTTATAAATAAATATTGAGTGAAATAAATTTTAAAAAAAATGTAGTATTTTTCAATACCGTATTTATTGTGCCCAGCAACTTTTATATTAATATCCATCATAGCAACGTCGATGAAAATTCGTAAGATTGGTCTTTTTTCGTACGTTTAAAGTAGACCAATCCCTTAAAAAGATTGAAAAAAATGTACGGCTATATGCTTAAAATTGGCGCGTGGCTAGATATGTTTCCATTTTTGCCCATCGAGCGAGGAAAAATTCTAAGCTCAAATGACTGTGGACATGAAAAAGAAACCATTTCCCTCTGACTGTGACGGGAAACGAAGATTGAAGGATCCCTCGACTTCTCACGAGAATGTATATCGCGATCGGCTCAAGATTTTCAAGGAAAATGGAATACGAGGGCTGAAAAAGCGCGATAGGGATGCGCCCATCTACGCAACTGACGTCCAATCATCAGTCGTGTTTGCAGAATAGACACGTCGCCTCCTCCTGTTTATTCTCATGATATAATCTCCTTATCCTATCAAATTTGAGGGCTCGAATGATCTTATCCACGCGCATTAGTAACATCAGGATACGAATTTCGTCGCGACTCTTTGTTTGACACGCGAATTGGCAATTGGAAAATGGCGGCCGAATCGTGAAATAAATAAGAGGATTGCCGTTGGTCCTGGGTAAACGACGGAGACTTACCAGCCATGCATTTTACGATAGATGGAAAGTCAGACTCGCAATTCTCCGGGTCTTGTCCCGTGTTACCCTCGAGAATACTCTGAATGCTACAAAACCCGAGGCAGCTCGTATTCACATTCAGATCCTGACAGCATTTCGTATAGTTATGGCTCCTTGAAAACGTTTCCTTTTGGGTCGAATACAAGGAAATGTCCGTGGTGTTGTCCGGCGGTAAAAGTCCCGTGGCGATTACTGTGTAAAACAATAAAAAACAGACAGAATCTGTTAGCTTCGTAAAACGATGCGTTACCTACCCCTCACCCGAATTTCCAACATCACCGCGTTCAAATCGTCACCATCAATTGGATGAGTATACAATTGGATGAGTATTTCGCGAATACATATTCTGAAGTACTCTGCAATAATTATTCGCGTACCATTCTCGTGGAACGCAGGGGCGTACGAATCTAAAAATTGCACCCCTTCGTAAACTATCTTAATATGAAAAAACAGATACTCTAAATAAAGCCATGTAATAACCGCGTTAACGTTGAAAATTCAATGAAAAATAGGAAAAAATATTTTTCAACACTTTATCATAGATCGTTATTCGTGTTTTTTTTTCTTTAGATGAAAAAACACCAAGAATTTGCTTATAACAAATTGAAATAAAACAATAGTAAACAAATCAATTATGAATAAAAAAAAATTATTGTTTTCTTATAATATACAGAATTGCGAATAATAATTCTTGAAGAAGAAATAATTTCCGAATATATTGTTTAATAATATTGTTAAACAATCTAACAATAAAAAATGAAATGAAAAATGAAATAAAAAATAGGTCCATTTTAGGGCATAATCCGTCTATTTCACTCGTGTTGACCGGACGCTATTCCGCTCATCCGCGAACGTGGAAATCGCGGACGGGACTATTGGATATATACCTAGTACATTACGCAACTAGTGCGCAGAATAGGTAATACCCGCACGTGTTGCGTATACTATTCTTCCTAACGAGTTGCGCGAAATTCGAAGATAATGCGCAATTATTGAGTGTCCGACAATCAGGCGCGAGATTAGTTAAAAAGAAAACACGCGCGGGGTGGGGGAAGGTAGCGGGTCCACGACCGCACGCCCTGGCGGAGGTGCAGGGGGGGGGGGGGGCGAGCCGCCCCCAGGAAAAAGTATTCACGAATAATTAGAAATTCGTAAAATGTTTTACAAATATCAGTGCGTACTTCATAAGCGATGCGCGAGCAATCTGTTGAATGCAAGTTCATTCGTGTTTTGCTTCGTGTGTAGCTATAAGCTCTCCATTTGTCCCTCTCCCTCTCGTGCTCACTCTCTCTGCCGCGGGCTTTCGCTCCTGTGTTTTTGTGTTCTTATCATGCAAAACTTACAATGTGAATTCGTATAGTAAAACCGCGCTGTCGCTTTTTGCTTGTACTACGAGAGGAGAAGATAATTATTCTTTGAAACAAATATACACGAGGAAAACTAACAGTTGGTTGTTAAATACGACGTTTGGTTTTCGACGTTTGGCACGCAAACTAGTACGCGAAATCGAATTTTATCCACCGCGTTAGGAAAAACTGATTTATATCGCACCCGACTCGTCTGTTCTAAATATAAATATAAGGTATGACCTTGCGCACAAGAGAATCCACCAATGGCAGGGTGGGCACCACAATCTGATATCTTGGCTTGAGAACCAATCAGCATTCAAGCGCGTTTGCAAAACACCGAGAACGTTTTCTCGAGTTCTTTTTTTGTTGTAAAAGTAACGAATGACGAAGAATGTATTGGGTGGTGACTTTTTTATTAGAAGTGAATGAAAGACGAGTAAAAATATCCGTACTAATATTTGAGTACGTATTTTCTCTGTATGTAAAGATCAGATTAGTATTCGTGGCAAGAAAATTACTTTGGCAATTCCAATGCTGATGTTTAATATCACCTTTCATTTTCTAAAAGTCTCGCTGGGTGACCCGAGTCTCTCACTTGGTTATTGGGGCGGATAATATTCAAATTAAGAGTTGGTACAGCACGTTGCGAGAGGCGACGATTATTAGTAGGAGAGTAATCAGGTAAATAAGGTTTGTAGAAATTATCTTTATAGTCTGATTGTTGGAAATGAACTGAGCAGATCCGAGCTGCAAAAAAGTGCGCGTAAGTTTCCTCTCATTGTTCGTAACATAACACTGTTCGCTAACTCCTCATAGTTTATTTTGAATAAATATGCAGGACTGACGAACAATTTGAATACTTACCATTGGATATATGTATTTTTACTATGACGAATTGACGGACTGCATACGTTCAACCACAGTTGAATGTATTTCCCGTCTTTAGGGAACCTGAAAAACCTAATTTGCTATTTCCTTCTCCCATCACTTCTATTTTTGCAATATTCTACGGCGCATGTAACCATTTTGCAAAATTCTTGAGGTTAATGATGCTGAAGAACTGTTAATACACGTCTAGTATATCTATATATTTTCCAACATGGCTGATTGTGCTGCCCAGTCACGTGATGCGCGGAACGGACAAATTCTGGTATCCCGCAGAATCATACCTTATATTTATGTATCTTGGAATTTATACTGTCACTTTGACATAAATTCAAGGGCCGAATCGAATAACGACTTCGACGCTTGACCCAAGCGCGTTTGCCCCTGATTGTATGCAATCGCGGCTCATCGCTTAGCAAACTTTTAATATTAGAACAACATTAACAAATCGTATGATTGTGCAAAACTGTCAGCGAGGATGTTGTTCATTATGATTCAAGGTATATGTATGCCAAGTTACAAGAATCACCATGTTATATTTTTGGAAATATGAAGAGTTATAGTGCCGGCTTCGTTTGTGTCGACTACCGCGCGTATATACTCCTGACAGAATTTTCAAGAAAACGTTAAAATATCATTCATCATCAAAATAAAATTCTTCAATATAATAAATATTCATCTCTGCATTACTTAATAATGGCAAATAGATAAATCTTATTGCATAGTTTTATCTAAACAGCGAGCGTATGAAAAGTAAAGTTCTAGGAAGTTGGTTTATAAAATTTTCGAGACGTTTTAGAGCTGGATATTGGATTAACTCGAATGGGAATGTAAATGACACTGACACAATCCCGATGGTGTTTTTCAAAACGGTACCCACTCTCACAGGAAATCTTCAAGCTTTCCGTCTGAAATTTGCACGGAACATTCTTCACGCGATTTTCTATGACCCCGTGGAAGCTTTTTTTTGTTGTTGAAATCTTCCTATTTTTTTCTACGAAAAGGTGTCGAAAATAGGCTAAGTTTGCGACTTTCTTTTCTGAAACTACCGCCATTTCGTCAAATTTCACTTTGAAAACAAACTTATACGGGGATTTGGCGTCTTTTATGCAGATAAATAATCATTTTGGAATTTTTGTCTTAGATGAAATTTGCGGCCACCTTCTGTATATAGTTATTGGCAGATGATTCTTAAAAATATCACATAACGAAGGACAACTTGACCGATACTATGACGAATCATCTTTCTTTGTAGTGAGAGGTGGATGGGCTATTTCTATTCACCCTGTTCCTCTAAAATTTCGTTTTTGGACTTTGTCCTGTATTTTCCTTCAAAAAGACACGGAGTATTGAATTCTATGGGGTTAGCGCAATTTTCTCCCATTCATATCAGCTGTGTGGCCGATTGTGGTATATTCTATTGACGCTTACGTTAAGAAGTTACGTTTCCTCGTAATAAACACGATTGATCAAAAGTCATCGAAGTTTTGAAACCCATTTAACAAGAAAATGGACAAAGCATTTATGTAACGCGCGCCTGTACAACATTTCGAAAACCACGAAATACATTCTTGGATTATCTATACATAGAACTGGCAATTGCCGAGTCAAATTTGAGCAAATCGATTGGACCGTTCGATATTTCTGTTGGCTTATCGATAATCCATGCATGTGTTTCATTATTACATAATTAATAGCGGACGCTTACCAATCAACGTGTGGAACGATCGCAGCGGTGGATCAGAGTTCAGCTCGCATATGTAGAGCCCCGTGTCGTTCGGTCTGACGTTTTTGATTGCCAAAACCCACACGTCGTCATCTGGAAAAAGAGCAGACACGTCGTAACGTCTTTTCAGAAATCGTCGGCACTTTCAGACGGATAAAAGGTTCTAGACGTCGCAAGGGGACTGGTTTACGCGTATTTCTCGGCGAGTATGCATCGGGCAGGGTTATATTAGTTGCGGGAGACTCGTCCTCGAAGACATTCGGTTATAACAATGAGAATCGGTGCTAGGCAGTAACGCCTGGGCGAAAGAGCTACTTTTCATATACTCCGCGATGCATTACCTTACTTACATTAGTGCCGGCTTTAACTCTATCAGCGACCTGGGCAAGTTTACTACGGCAGCCCTACCAATTCATTACCAATTTATCGAATAAATTCATTTGACATTAATAAAATACAATAGAACAATTTCATAACAAATCCTTATTCTATACGATTGATTAAATGTTTTCGGATTATTTTCAATACGTTATAGTCGGAAAAAATTACTAACATCCGATACCAGTTATAAGTATTTATTCAATTTTTATCTTTCATTTTTTCACCGGCGTCAATTTTGGAAAGCTGGAGCTTCATAAATGAAATAGACACATCCAAATTACCGTTATACGTTGTAAATAACTAATTGTCTTGGAAATTTGGATAATTATGGTTGTTTCAATGATGACTTTCTCGATGGAAGCTATATTTACTTTTTATTTTTTTATTCTTGTGGACGTAGCACTGCACCGATTGACAGAAGCGGAAACTCGTTCGTGTTGTTTACGATTATGCATAGATAATGCGACATTGCCAACCTTGGTATTTGTGTGGATAGTAGCGGTCACTATTTGAAGAAAAAAAAACACAACCAGGCAACCTCCTTAAACTGCGAGGGAATGTTAGTATAAATTGGTACTTTACAGATTGGGGGCAACACTAATGCTCTTTACTGCCAAGAACTTGGGAAAAATGAAAAAGTGTGCTAACTTTTCTCGAGTTCGTATGCGCTGTCAGATTGACTGAAGTTTAGACAGTACCGAATTGGAAACTAATGCTGAAGCATCAAGTCACAATACGCAACTTGGATGAGCGGGCAGAAATAAAGGGGCGCCCTTCCATTTCTTCCGCCATGGGCAATCGCCCAACCGCACTCTGCCCTAACGCCGCTTGTCGACCTTACCGCGCGAACGTCGCATTTCGGTAAAACGATCGTTTTATAACCACAGTCACGTAACAGATTTTCTTTCGTTGTCTGCCTGTTTTTTCTTTTCTCCTCGCTTTTGCTAGACTAGATCTAAACAGAGCGGAGGAAAATTTCAAATGAGGTGCGTTCGAGACACATGAACCAATTAGTCGTTCGCTAGTGTAAACTGACACGTGGTCATGACAGTATAGCTGAAGGCCTTTAAACAACTCGTTCCGACCCTATGGTTGACCGAGCTTGCGAAACAACAGGGGTAAATTACGGCATTGCATTATTCTCGGGGTTGAGGTGACCCAATGACACTTTAATTCTCTAATATATCACTAATGCCAACGTAATTAATTTATTTAGCAAAGTTTTCGCGACTGTCCCGCTGCCTGCCGTTGCCAGAGTGGCTTGGAAAGTTTCCCTGAAAGCCTTCTTACCCGTTGTTAAGCTTTCATACGCTTCGTTGAAGGGTGAAGGCTGAAGGCTGAACGTTTGCCTGGCTTTTCTTTTCCGAACTTTTATCCGCTTTCGTCCGTGTCAATACTTCGTGGCTTGAATTTAACAACCGGGTGCCGCGGGACGATTCTTTTGACGGGTCGCAAGTGACAGGATATTTCGATGAAGTTTACTTGGTTCGTTTCCTTCTCTCGCATCATCGAGGAGCTACCTCCTCGCGATTGGCATCCACAGACCTCTCATCTACTTGCATTCGTAGTCAATGTTGCCAACTCAGTGGTTGTACCGCTAAAACTAGTGGAATTAGACTTGTCCCAGTGGAAAGGAACTTTTCTAGCGGTTAGTGACTTTTTTAAGTGAAATATAGCTATCCATGTGACCTGCATAACATTTTCTCACCTTTAAGTTTCCTAATTCAAGTGACTCTCAGCCATCTCCAAACGAGTCATCAACGTGCCAACTATTGACTATTCTAAGAAGTTGATCTTACCCCGTGTAAAGCAATAAGAAAGTCAAAGTATTACAACAGTGATCCTTTGATTATATATTTACCTACTGTTTACTACTATATTTCGTCCAACGAAAATTTGTCTCATTTATTATTCAAAAAATATATTACTCATTCAAGTCATTTGTTTAAAAATATATTACCTGCTTACAAATATTCATCTTATTTCATTATTTGTACCCGATGTTTCAATATTTTTGTCATTTTTATTCAATCAATTGTTACATGTCCGTCAACTTTACCATCATATTATTCATTTCAGCTTCGAGGTAGCCCTTGTGGGTTTTTTAGTGGTTTTAGCGTCGACACTAGTGGTCTCTGGAAAAATATTCTGGCAGCCCTGCTTAACGAAGTTGAAGTGGAATAGGCCTAACCAAAAGTTTGGAATATTGTCATTCAGAAAAGTTTTGTATTGAATGATTGCAAATCGAAATGTTTTGTCCATACTGGAAGAAAAAAATTATGAAATATGAAGATCAATTATATTTCATCATTTTCCAAAACTTATTAATGGTAAATGATACATAAAAATAAAAGAATGAAAGAAAATTAATTTTTGTAGTTGAAAAAAACTGTAATTAATTCAAATGCATAAAAGGTAAATCATTTATGAGTACCTCTAATAATTGTTATCATTCGTTAAGTTAAGGGGGAGAACATTTTGTCCGATCCAAAAATCGATTTTAGGTTTTTTGCATTTTTATATGCCTTATAGTCTTAAAAATATCTCCTTCAAGTATTACAAAGAAATTCACAAAATTGGCACAGTTATAAAGAGTTGAAGGGATGCGCGCGATCTAGGTACAAACTACAAGCACATCAAGCGCGATGAATCAAGATCGTCCTTCCCAATTCAAGAAGCACGGAATGCAGCGAGAGAATAGAATCATGCGCAATAGTCCTTCTTGTTTGAGGAAAAAGGACCGCAATATGGCGCGGGGATAACCGATTGAAAGTAAATGACTAAAATCAACGGCTATTTACACCGATTCATACCGAAAATTTGAACGCGTTTTACTAAAAACTACTTTTTTCAAACTGGTGACCACGATATCTCAGGAACCACTGAATAAATTCACGTACAATTTTCGCTAGATTGTTCAGAATACGTCTCTCTACAGGTCGGACTACGAAAAATAGCCTACATAAAAAATTCCGTCCAATACAACTTGGAAAAGACTGAAAAAAGTGCCAAATTAAGAAAAAACTTCGCCGTGGCGCCATTTTGTGATTTGTAATTTTTTCAATCCGATCGTAGTCCCTGTTATAGAGGGTCATTTGACCAACTAAAATATACCTGGATTTTTCGTTTCCGATCAGTCAAACGGGTGCGATCATGGTCACCGGTGAAATGCAGCCTCTTGCGGTGAGGCGCGCCAATCTAGTACGACGCAACGATGCCACTTATAAAAATTTGTACTTGAAGATAAAATATCAATGAACACGACTGCGCAAGGACTTTTTAATAGATTTTACCGTTTCGATGTAAAAAGTTCAGAAAAATTCACTTTTAATTGTCGGTAAAATGTATCGCCCGCCTTAAAGCTTCCTAATAAATTTCGAAATGTTAAAAAAATAATCCCGAAATTTCGATGTCCAACATACTTCAGTTTCGTATTCAATGTCATTTTGTTCACTTTTGTTATTACAAAAAATGTGCCATCTTCGTATGAAATTCACGTGTTCTCCATAAGATTACGCGTATTGTAAATTTCGATTTGTATTTAAATAAGATTGCTAAACAATTCAAGTGTTCATGGCAAATTTCTAAGCTAATTAATCTATCGAAATAAATTTGTACAAAATAGTTATCGTCGTTTACGTTTAACGCCTCAACCTTCTTGTAGTCTACGCCCGCATTGCGCTGGTCTCTTCGCCGAATAGATCCCAAGGGAAACCCCATGGTCCGTGAACGTGTTGGAATCGCAACGTCGTAGTCGACCTGGTAAACTGAATCCTCGCGTGCTTTCGAGAACTACCGAGGTAAAATCAGATACCAAAACTCTCGAACTATCCACGCAATTTCCCGTTTTAGCAGGACTGCAAATTTGTTGTAATTATACGAAGAGCTTGGATCCTAACAAGTGCGTGGACAAATGTAATTAGAGTAAACTCATAGAATTGTGAATTTTTGGAAAATATGAAAGACAAGTATGGGTAGAAACATATTTCATCCCATTCTACCTTCGTCATTTACATTTAGAGGGAAAATATACCTCGTGTATTGACAATATAGGGATCGAAATATGTAAATAAATATTTCGAGGAACAAGCGCCTATATTCTTGTTGCATTCTTCATCGGGGGATGACATTTCGATACAATTGATACATCTCACAATTTTAGATTAGCGCCGAAGTCGTTTCGAAACCATCCATCAAAGAATTCATCCATTTCTACACTACTAAAAATTAGTACAATATTCTCACCGCGTGTCCGCGTATTTTATTTTGTTCACTTTCAAAACTTGACATAGTTTGGAATATTCTCTATTTCCTATGGCAACTAAAAACCATAACCATTCCAGTTCTGCAATAATGGACAAAAGGGGAATATTACATTTTACTGACCCAACAATCTTACTTATCGATGAATTTATTATAATTTTTTTATGCCATTATAATCACAAATGACAGATTCATAGTCGATCTTCCAGATCTCCCTTTTTTGATTTCAGTGGTATTTTTTTAGCTCAAAAATGGTTTTTGTTTCGCCAAAAAACTGATTATTTTTCAAAAGTCCGACATTTTGAAAAACATTGAAATTTGAAAAACGCTCTCGTTCGTATACAGGATAATTATATCATTAATAAATGGTAAAAATTTCAAAGTATGCGATGAAGCCGTTTCTGAGATTCTTTATTCACTGACTTCGAAAAGGTAGATTCGAGAAAAACGCGTTTAAAGTGGACAACGAGCGCGCATCTGCCGCTTTCTACCTGTTCCGAAATCGCTCGAGGTCTCTTCGATTAAGCTTGTAAACCTATGTAAATGATGTACGGATCACTGTAAAATTTGGACAGAATATTTTTGAAATGATATGCTATTAGAAAATGTGTAAAAAATCAATTTTTCCAAAGAGCAAGTGTACGCACCACTTTAAAGAAAGCAATCCATAACTAAAGTTTAAAAAAAAAAACTCTTTTCACAAAATTTCAACAAAAAAAAGACGAAAAAAAAATTCCCAAGTGCTTTGAGAGTGTAACTAAAATTTCAGCTGATTCGGATTGGTCCTGGAATGTCCAGTATTCCGGATCGAATGGATAGATATGGCTTAGATAGCATCAAACTAACTACGTCATTTATAGGCAAATGGAAAAAAATACCCACATTTTTTTTGTCATTTGCAATTGTTTATAAAATTTTATTTGGACAAATGCTAACAAAAGTTGTTATTTTAAAAAACTGATTGCATCAATCCATTCTACGGCAAAAATCATGACGAAAACCTGATCCTCGATAATTTCCATGTTTGAGAAATTCAATTGTTTATAATCGTTTTGCACTAACATATTGAACTTTGACGAAAGAGTGTTACGTGGGTTTTCGTCGTTAGTTTTCCTGTAGAATCGATTGATGACATCAGTTTTTCAAAATAACAACTCTTATCATAATTTGTTTAAATAATTTTTTATATACAATTGCAAATGACAAATCAAAAAATACAGGCACTTTTTTTCGATTTGGCTAGGAACCACATGGATAGTTTGGTGCTATCCAGCCCAGTTTTTGCCTGGGTCTTAATGGGCTAAACTGATGCTCGGTACATCTGTCACCCCGTGAGACGAATAAACGCGAATTTCGCATGTCTTTGCTATAAAAGTAACTGTAATTACGAGTCTCCCGCGCCACAGAAGTGCTATAAAGCTACAGCCCCGTTGTCTCGTGGTTTAACTAGCAGCAAAATATAATCCGAAGGCACGAATCGCCTACCGAGGCCTGCTATTCTCAAGGGTTTATTGTCAGGAGTTTCAGGGATTGTCGAACGAGCGATAGCCCATCAGCGTTGCTGACGGGGTTGATCGATAGAGTGTCCGGAAACATCGTGACGTTCGCCAAAATACGGAAGAATAGCAAGTCGATGAAATGTCACCGCACAAAGCGGACGTCTGGCTGATTCCATCTGTACCTACTTGCGAGGGACGCTCGACGTGACCTTATCGGCGATTTTAAGACACTCCGCGTTCTAGTTCAATTTCGCTCGCAAACCTCGTGTCGAATTAGTCCCTTCGAAGATGGTCGGCACGATAGTATATAGGAACCATGACACCGATGGTCGGTTGCATAGACGTAGAGGATGGACTGCGCATTCGAGCCGAAAAACGCTCGGTAGGCAGGCCATCCGGCTTCTGGGCCAATTAGTGGTGGTGCACACACACACACACATACACACACGCGCGCGCGCACACACAAACGCGCGCGCGCTAGCACGTATCTGTTTAAAAACACAAACTTCGTCTTGAAGACACAAATTTCTCGTATAAAAGCACTTTTGGAATCCAGTTCTATTCATTTCTCCATTAGATCAATTATATTGTTGTTATTTCCGTGTTTCAATACAAGAACTTGTCCTCACTTCATGGCATTCCATCGACTTGCTTATGAAACGACTTTTGAGATCCTTCATCTCCTCGCCACTCGCATACTAAACAAGTATAAACCATATGAGAAACTCATTTATTCTTCTTTTTCTTCTTCGTTATCAAAATATAACAATAATTGTATAATGTCTATGGGCATACGACAAACTACGATAATACGGCCAGTCGTGGTTTCACTAAGTGGTGATACATAACTGAGCTTTCGACCAACGACCAATCAAATCCGTAGAAAGAGACGGACATTGGCCGCGTGTGTTTCCTCCTCTCTCACTTTTAACGTTACCACGGGCAATATAGGGGAATGCGCAGTCCATGCTCAATGTGTATGGTCGGTTGTAACTCTTTCGTTTCCAATTTCCAGCTCTAGATCGCGAGTGTTCTTTTATCGAAGACAGATAAAAGTCTAGCGTCAGGTGTCAGACGTCTTTGCAGTATTGCTCGTCTGGATTTGTGCTTCGGAGGAAGCTGGTAAGCGAAGCAGGATGGGAGCTTTACTACTGTTGCGTACGAGATTCAAGTTTCGATAAAAACTCGGAGGTCGGTGTTGAATACATCTTTTGTTTCCGGCGCCAGTCGATGTTTGAAAATCCTACAATATGGATATCGCGACGAGAGCTTTCAACTGGAATAATCCCACGATAAATTTAAACGTCACGATTCGTTCGTCGTCGTATGTGGCGACAGGGGTGGCCCGCGGCCTCGTTATTTATCAATACCTTCCGAGTTAATCAGCGTACATCTTAACGCTTGTTACGCGAAAATCGATCCATCGATTTGAAATGGAGTAAGACGTAGCCGAACAGGATTGTCGGGACGTCAAGCATGGAGACGATGCTTTAGACAGCTGACGATTAGCACTACCAGCGCTATGGACAAAATTGCTACGGCAGCACTAAATTTATTTATTCATTTTATTAAATTTCATAAGAAATCTTCAATTTGTACGATTAATTAATATTTTTATGAATATTTTTCATACCGTAAGATTGAAAAAAAATTCCTAACACGTTACGAATATTTATTCCATTTTTCTTTTTCTTTTCTTTTGTTCTACATATTTTATTTTTATTCGCATTCGTAGCTAGGAATGTTTAATTGTAATTACATTATTTTTATTTCAGTGGTTTATTAACCCGCTGAGGACCACCTGGGTGTACAGCGACCCAGACTTACTTTTTGAAATTAGGAACAAAGCAATACCGACCAAATAGCCTAGAAACCTATGTTGATCGACTGTTGGTTTCCACCATAGACTTATAGAAATAGACAGAGCGTTCCGGCTGTAAGAAGTGAGGACAACATCCAGGCCGTTATTGGCTCTGTTTTTCTCTCTCTCTTTCTCTCTCCCACCAATGACTTCGTTCGCTCTATATTTATCTTTATCTTTCCCGGGGTGAGGGCATGCACTTTCTATGATGGGGAAAGTGGCTAATACCAACTCCGGTCGGTATAAGGACAAGGACAGCACCAATAACGGGCGGAAGAGTGAGGATAAGTACGATGTAATTAAACGAACAAATGATTAAAAAACTATCTTTGGTCGGTAAGAATTTTAACCGAGTTTTTCCAGCTATTTTAGACCTATACCCGCGGTACAGATTTCCAACCATTTTGTTAATGCCTAAACTGTGAATGAATCTTACAATAAATTGGTACTTTACAGATCGGGGGCGGCACTAATGCTCTTTACTACCAATAGCTTGGGAAAAACGAAAAATGTTCTAACTTATCTCGAGCTCGCATGCGCTGACATATTGGCTGAAACTTCGATAGTACGAAACTAGAAACTAAGGCTGAAGCATCGAGTTACAATATGCAACTTGGATGAGCGGGTAGAAATGAAGGATCCTTCCATTTCTGGTGCCCTGGGCAGTCGACCAATCGCGCTCTACTCTAACGCCGCTACTACAGTAACCATGGCTGTAGAAATGAAGAGAAGGCGACTCTTTGACGTAGTCTTTAACGCGTTTAATGTTATTATCCCCCAAAATAATTGGAATATCGTTCAAGAGGTTTTCTGGCAGAGGACAAGAATGTGCGTTGTTCGCCTGACGCGTTGGCATATTTTGCCAAAATAACGTTTTCATTCGCTTGCAGGATGCGCGGAATAACTTGAAAACTATTTGACAAAGGATCATAGATGCTGAATTTTGGGACACGGATGAAACTCTATACTGATGTGATCGAAAAAATGAGTGAAGCGTAAACATTGCAGGCTTGCAACAATATTGTTAAACGATTAGCTCGAGGATATAGATGTGTGGTGAAAAGTACCTATAGGGCAAAATTGTTTGAAAATATGTGATTTTTTATAGTTCTTGGTCCAATCAATACGTCACGGTATTAGTGTTGACGTTTTTCTTTGTTTTTTTTTTTTTTGTTTTAGAAACATCGACTGGCCGCGATCGTGCAAATTCTGTTCGGTATTGTCGGAACACTGTTCCTGATCATTTCCGGTTTATCGCTGAAATTAATCTGCTACTCGGATCCCGAAATCCTGTCGAAATATCAAGTGAAAAAAACTCTGTTCGAATCGTGAATTTTGGAGACCAAAGTTAGTGTCCATGGTGCATCTACGGGAACGTGGCGATATTTTTGACAAAATGAGTTGAGTCGGTGCAATAGAGGCCTAGAAGTGCTTTTACAAGAGTTTTTCCTCGAAACAGAATGTATACTCGTGAAGTTTTCGCAAAACAGTCCTCAAACTATCCCAGAGGTCGGGTTTGTCCGGATCAGTGTGGTGAAAAATTGAAAACGGAGTTACTCGTCGAAGATAAGTCGACCATCCTAACAAAACATTTTTTCCTCAAATAAGAGCAACAGACTCGATCTATCACGAGTACTAACACCAAAAAATGGTATATTTTGTTTTATCTAATGAATATTTGAGTTAATAATTGTCAATCAAAGTATATCTCACAAAATGTACGCGTCTGCATATTTTTGTATAAATATAAATCTATAATAATACTTACAATGAAATAATATAAGTATTTTTTGTTTTGAAGCATAAGATAAATTGTATATGCCTTGAATTGACTAATACATGACCAAGTATTTAGCACAATAATTGTTTCTTATTGCATACTAGAGGGGTAACACCACTATAAGTTTGTCAGTTCATTGTCTTAAGAGATGTTTTGAACCATTTAGCATATGAGGAAACAAATTTTATAATTTGAAGAATTTTTTCCATTGAAATTCAAACACTCGAATTTTTCATTTCTTCGTGTCAATAACATATTTCAAAACTTGAAACGTTTTTTTTTTTCGAAACACGATTTTTCAAAACGGTGTACAGCATAATTACAACAATTTTCATTCTCTCTATTTGAATTTTCCACACTATCTTTAGAATATTAGGCTTCAGATATCCACGGTCGTTAGAATATGATGGGTTTGTTTCCGGCAGGTGGCCACGTTCAGACGTTATACTTTGCCGACGTTTCGCAATCGTTGCAGACTCCATCTTCGGGAGCTCTCAGGAAGACGACCCATCAATATCTTTGCAATACCATTTTGAAGGGAAATACTTACGGAAGTTTTGATCAGTTCATTTGAACGATTTGAACATTATCTATTAACAAATGATTACTCCTTATTTTATCGAAAATTCAACGTCTTCATTTAAATACTCGCCAATTTTACAATAATGAATCTTTTTCAAATCCCCTACGTACTTCCCCAGCTATGGGCATGTAGATTGGGCGATTTTTTATTTGTTTTCTCCAGATTGAAAATTGCACCAGCTACACGGTGTGCCGCAGAGTGCGTCAAATTCGACAAGCTTCGCGAAAATGGCTCTGGTGTCGCCATTTATACGTATTTATTGATGATAATTTTTCGTTTAAAACTTGAATATATGCCTAATAACTTTCTTGAGTCGTATTATTCTATCGCCTTCTCTTCCACCCTAAAAAAAATTGCTAAAAATACGTTTGTTTCTAGCCTGTTCGTTTATTCCTTAAAATAGAAATACAAAAGTTGTTTATCAATAAGAAAATGTGTATGGTGCTTTTAGTCGTGGGAATTTTCGATCTGGTGCTTTCATTCCTGGTATTTTCTTTTATTGTGCCAATGTTCGTGGCAATTTTGGTCTAGTGCTCCTATTCGCGTACAATGGAAAATCGTTGCTATTATTCGTTGAGGTTGTCGAAGTGCTGTCGGTCACAGCATTTATGTACATACGTCACCGTTCCCGTCCACCGAACATTATAGGTAATTGGTCGTTTTGGGTCATTCGGTTGTGTGCTTGGAAGATTTCAATTGGGGTCATATTTCCATGTATTCTATTATGCTGAATGGAATGGTGATACGAGTGATATAAACCCTGTGGCGATGTGAATGACATTGAAGAAGCTAGAACCCACTGAATCTTTGTTTTTGAACAGTCTTCGGTTTCATTTGGTTTCATAGTTGAAAACATAATGCCCAACCTAGTTCTCAATGCTTTTTGGTAGACACAAGTGGAAAATCATTAAAATCAATGCTCAAGTATATCGCATACGTGTACGGGGGGTAAAAATCTCCTTTTTCTTTCGAGTGTGCGTGCGAATTTCGTTAATGGCTGCAACTTATTCCTTGCGTGTAGTAACTAGTTTCTCTTGATCGAAACAAAAGCTGACATAAGATCTAGCTCAGAGTCTTAAATAATCAAAAGCTGACAAATTACTTCTGGTTAAATTCCAGTATACGGCAAACCTGGTACCCCAAATACCTTATTATACAAAAAGATTTTTTTTTGCCCCGTGAAGAAACAAACTGGCATTGGCTGTCACGTTTCAACAAGATGACGGAACACCTAGTTGATCCGCTATCACCGTACTATACTATTTTTGTTCCGCCTCCCTGGTCATGTTTCCATGGGGATACAAGAGGCGGCAATTGTTGGTTTGGGTCGAATAGGATAGCGTACTGAGGGTACAAGCTCTTACGGAGACTATGTGTGTGTAAAAATGTGCAAGGATTGGTTTGAAATAATGTTTGATGAACATATTAATTCGAGAGAATTTATAAAAACGATCATAAGAATTGGTAACGTTTAAGATATAATATTGATGACAAATAAAGAATAATTAAAATATGATGATTACAATAAACGCAATTTCGATGAGGATTCTCATGGCGGTTATCTGATCGATTTGGGGAAATCGGAATGAGTCGTCCGAAAATAATAATAATAATAATGCAAAATAATCGTTCTAGCGCTTACGCAAGTTGAGGATGATACGTTGAGAATAATATCCAAGAGAAGGTATTTGTTCGTATGGAGTTCACTCGGAACACGCACACACACACGGCAATTAATAAATTGCAATGGAAACAGTTCTTCCAAAACAAAACTGGTTGATCACGATGACACTGTTCAAAAATGATGTAAAGTGGATTGAATAATTATGCTTGATGTGGGGGAAAAATTCTACTATTCTCCACTAATTGAAATAATCATTAAATGTTTCTTATCATTGTTGTTAGTGATTAGGAACAAGGATAGATGGAATATCCGTGTCCAACATACAATTTCACTGAGGGTTAGACCATACTGCAGATTCCGAGTGCGAGTTGCAATGATACATCAAAGGTTTAGGATTAATGATGTGTGTGATTAGTGCGATCAAGATATTTCCGCGATGGTGATGAATATAAATGATTTTTAATAATTGAATTTAACTAGTTGCTTCTATCGTTCTCCGATTGATATTAGTAGTTACTCTTATGAGAGTTGCAGGAAATAGTAAAACTTGTGGAACTCGCGACTGAGTGTAATTGAACTTGTTGGCTGACGGTGAGCCGAAAATGAATCGCGATTGAATGAATAAAAATGATGTGTGTTGCTTGAGTCTGGATTTAGAGTTAAGATCAGAGGTTGGCCCGAGATTTAGAGTTGAGATCGGAAGTTGGCCCGAAACGAGACTGATTTTTTGGTTTGCATTGTCCGTCCTCGTAGGGTCGGTCGATGTTCTCCCACTCAATTATTTTTGCTATCTCATATTTACGTTTCCTCACCAATGAACTGCATGGTGGCTAAATGGACCGCCTTGGATGGCACCGCAACAGCCGTGCGTCTAAGGGACTCAAATTCCTTAGAAGACTCCCCACTCCGATTTACCGATCATACTCGCGTCGCTTTAGCGAGTTGCTTGATTTTAATATTATTCCTTTATGGTAATAGCATAATAGATTTGAAATTCTCTCCGTTGCATTATTCTTATAGCTGTCTCTTATGATTACTCTTAATTCGTCGCATTATTCTTATAGCTGTCTCTTATGATTAGTCTTAATTATACTTTGCCCTTACGTCAAATTTCATTATACTAGTTATAATATTTTAGAGTTGTATGATTAGCTATATCTTATTTTAATCGATATGGTTTTACTAGTCAGGCCTGAGACAAAGAGTTTCACTCGATATTCGATGAACATTCTTCTGAGCGTGAGATCGCACGTCACTTAATACCTTGAATGTTTGGTAATAATTTCCAAGTTATCTTTACTAAGAACTGGCCGTATCCCGAGTTAGCCTTGAAGAGTGTTATGGTTCGGGTTGTTTTTCGTTTCAACGCGTGAGGTTTCAACCGGCTCTTTGTACATCTCGTGCGTGTCCATACCAGCTCAAACTTCCTGTCGAGATTTATTTGATATTGATATCGGGCTCTGCCGAAACGAACTGCGCTAGTTCTCATGGCGGTGCACGAGCAAATGCCGCCTAGGCGCTCGCGATCCCATTTCGTTAGACTAAATAGTTTCGTATATATAAAATTTCATACGTTTGGCGGCGGACGTGACATGGCCTAAAATCTCTTATGCCTAAAGAATAAAATATCGTTGCACATTAGTTCGTCTGTCTTGCCGCAGATATGACACGGATTCGCATGTTTAAACGTGATAATATACCTAGCGGACGAAATCAACTCTCACTTTTACGTATTTTTCTCAGTAAATATCCAACGTAAACACCTGTGAAGCCCGGATTCCGGCACTTTTTGGTACGAGTCGATTCTCTCTAAAACACTATGGAAAAACGTATTAAGGTTTATTTCTACACTGAGAGAAATAAACCCGTGAAAACTAGGGTTAAAACTTATTACAAGCTTGGTACAGTTGCAATTACTATTGAATTTTACTAATAATAGTTCATCTTCGACATCGTTTTTCAGCAGATTTATTCGAAAAACCGAGAGAGGAACTGAGTATTGGACACCAAACCTTCGTTTCTGTATTGACCGGAGTTATTATAACAGAGTTTCGTGCTTTGAAAATCCGTAGAGCAAGTTTCAAATTTTGACCCATGTCGCGGTTTTCACGTTATTCATCACTCACTGCGGAGCGGATCCAAGGAAGCAAATCAAATTGAACTTCGAAAAAGTAAGTTTAAAATAAAGCTAACGCGATCGGGCTATAAGATCCTGTGGAGCCTTTAACCCTTTCAGTCCCAAATTTTTCAGCCATCGTTTTCTACGAAATTTGCAAAATCTGCGACCTCGTAAGCTCCTATTCAGGGTGGGCCATTTATAGTGACCCATGAAATTTTCTCCTAAACGGAGCGAGGGACGAAAAAATGTTCAATACAATAGTTTTGTGGTTTGGAAAGGGATCACAAGAGGTGTCTTTGAATTTTATCCAAAGCTGAAGTATCAAAGTCATTCGAGGGTCAACTTTGGATCTTCAAACGAGATGGTGTATTTGTCGTTCCGGAAATCGAAAGAGCATTCAATTCCCCGTTAGAAATTGTTGATATGCTACGGTCTCAGAACTGAAGGATCATGAGATATTCATTGACAAAGAATCGGTTCACTTTTAAACGGCGTAGACATTGGGGCGGCTACGTTCCTTCGGTGAAATTTCACCACAACTGTTCGACATGTCGGCCGTTTACTTTGTGGCATATTGTGGCGGTTAACCTGACCATGATTTGTGAAAACAATTGATAGCGTCCGATGTAGGAGCGTGGCTTTTTTCAGAACAAATGAAATGTTCTGGTTCCCAATGACAACGGTTGTTATGAAGAGACATTGTTTATCTTCAGTTCAAGTAGAGTATTTGTAGTGTGAGCAGTGAAAATAAGAATTCTTTTTTACGAATATCCCATAATCCTTTAGTGTTGAGACCATAGCATACTGATACTTTTGACGTGAAACGTCTACTCATTCGGTTTGGTAGTTAACGTGGAATTGAATGCACTTTCGATTTTCGGAACCAAAAATACACCATCTGATCTAAAGATCTAAAGTTGACCCTCAAATGATGTTAATACTTGAACTTTGGAAATAATTCGAAGGCACCATCTTGTGATCCCTTCGAAACCATGAAACTATTGTATTGAACATTTTTCCGTACCTCGCTCCGTTTGGAAGGAAATTGCCTAGCTTTATATAAATGTCCCATCCTGTATACCAAATTTGAGAAAAAATTACCAAATTTCAACATGTTCATCGGCCATATTGGCTACGTCATTTTGAACTTCGAAAATTTGACAGTGGATTCATAATAAGCAGCGACCTCAAAAACCTCCAAATACTAATTTTCAGATAATACGAGCTATCATTTCGCCTTGGCATGGATATATTCCGAAAATGCTGTTATTTTTTTCAAATACTAAATTGTTATTGGCAATAAATATTTCAAATGTTTATGCAATACTATTTGTTGTTTTTTTTCCCACACCTACGGAACTCTTGGGAAGCCAGGAATCAAAAAACCGAAATGAAATCGATAACAAACTGCTCGTAAACATTAAGAACTCGATAGTTTTTAGGCAGGATACTGGTATCCCGCTGCGAGTGAAAGGGTTAGGCATTAACCGAATAACAAAATCGTTGCCACGGATGTGACGGAGCCAATTTGATTCTGATACGTCACTCGAACCTCGCGACGTTCGCGAATGAATATTGAGATTATGGTCAATTACCAGTCTGGCTTACCCCTTGTTACGCGAGGCGAGTCAGAAATTCCGCGGCAATATATGCATACGTATGATAATATAAGCAGATTAAACGTACGCACATGCACGCCGATAGTGGCTGAAGCCTGTATCGCGAACTAGCCAACGTTATGAATAGACACCATTAGCTGTTGGAGTAGGAGTTTTCAATTGTATCCAACAGATAAATATCCCATAGCGTTGACGTGCGATGTCGTTAAATTTCATCGGACGTTACCCCAATGAATACGATAGTTAGGGTGGACGACGAGGAAGATTTCATGGTCCGCGCGATGATGAAAAGTAGACTCGGAAGTAAGGGGGGGGGGGGGGGGGGGGAGTAGAGGAGGAAGAGTTTCGTACAACGTTTCACAAACGGAACTTGCCTATATTTGCGACAACGAGGGTTAATAAATTAGCCTGGCAACGTGCTCCAATGTGTTGGGTATTCTCGTTTGGGAAAAGACGACTACATCGTCCCACTCCCCTACAAACACTACCATCTTTATCGTCACCAATACAAGGGGAGCTCACGGGAATGATGTCTACCAACACACTTCTCTCCTAGGCCATGGGAATCTCCGGGCTTTGAAGGGTTAGCGGCTCGCGATTTTTCAGATTCCCTCGGGGTGGAGAACGTTAAACTGGCT